>VZRO01007949.1:640075-723685 GCA_013397915.1 Daphoenositta chrysoptera | reverse complement strand
GCCGGCGGGAGGCGCGGGGCGGGGGCGGGCCATGTCCCTGGGCCCCTCCAGCCCTCATTTTGTTTCCTCCACTTGAGCTGCCGCGATCGCCCCCGCGGGCCTGAGTGAACCCGAGAGGACTCGGCCTGGAAGTGGAGGAGTGGAGTAAGTTCTTTACGCGGGGGCTCCGTGACAGAGGGACCGCAGCCCGCTTGTTCCAGACCCTGTGCGTGACTCCGGGCGCTGCGGGGTAGGCGGCGGTTCCAGTTCCCAAACTTGGTCGGCCTGGTAGTTACGGCTGCCTCCCACTAAACCTTAGGTGTGATTGAAGAAGAATATTGCGCTCGGAGCCAATGACAGCGGCTCCGGACGACTCCACTTAAGCTTTTGTGGGAGGGAGCAAGGTAACTCGCTAAGGCGATGAAAGAAGAAGCACATACTGGATTTGTAATAATCCACAGTGTTTTGTGTCAAGAGCAACAAAAGAGCTTGTTCAAGTTCATTGCTAAGTGTGTAGTATTTGGAAGCTTTACTGAAGACTGGTACCATCATTGGTGTGGATGGCCGTGGATCAAACAGATTTCAGATTGCTGTCAGCTCCTTATGTAGAGGAGTCTTTTGGATAGATAGAGCTAAGATCTGATTCTGCAAAGAATTAGAGCCTTAATAAAGTAGGTGTGTTGCAGTGATAAGGACCTCAGAGAAGACCCCAGAGTTACAACGAGGAACTCCAGGGTACTGTAGGAGAAGTCAGTGCTTGGGAATTGTAAATGAAAAATACATACCCAGTGGGTGGAAATCTGGACAAAGGTAGTCAGTAGAGACTTCAGGTCGCTGAGGTGCACATGACAATTAAGACAATTAAGTTTTTCTTGTGCTGTAGTCAAATCATTAGTTCGATGGTGGTGTGCTGGCAAAATCCTAGTGTTTAAGTGGGAGAAGTTTTGTAATGTACATAAGCTGTTGGAATCCCCAAAGGTGTCTTCATCCAGCTGGAAACTAAATTCTCTTTTGATGGTAGATGTTTATAACTATTTGAATTTTCTATCGGCAAACGGTCAGTTAAACTTGTATAAAACAGTTGTCTGCAGCCCCATCTAGGATACAGTTATATTCCTTCTTATTCCCTTTCCTCTTAGCCCTAGCATTGCTGCCCCCCTCCCATCCTTTCCTCCCCAAGAGGTCCGGATTACATGGCTGTAGTGAAGAGCGCAACCACCTAATGGGCAGTCTCAAGGTCTGCTTGTCTGATAAGCCTTAAGAATCTGCTGCTTTCCTCAGGACTGTGGGAGACATTCTGAGAAGAGCCTTGATTCCTTTGCAAATGCTCTATTAGACTTTGGTAACAAAGGTATTGTCTTCTTTTTTACCCTTTTTTTTCCTCTGGTGAAAACAGCCGCTGTGTTTCTTACAAAACTTAAAGTTAGAACATGTGTCATGTGCCAGTCTAGCAGTGGGTTTGTGATCTCTTCAGAGAGTGCAGTTGTAGCTTTGCCTATTTTCTGAGGCTCACATAGTAGCTGAAAATATTGCAGTTATGTCTGTGTTTAGTGCTTAATGAATGCATTTCCAGATCTAACAGTTTAAGGCAAAAGACTTGCACTGGGATCATTCTAGTCCGTTCTGGTGAATTACTGGTTAGAGTTTAGGAAAACTTGGCTGGCTGGCTCGTTCTTACATGGATAGAAGTCCTGAGTGGACTGCATAAGGTTTCTGACTCTGTACTCTTTTCGTAGTAGAGTTGGATTAGGTAGGAAAAAAGTGTCAGTACTTGTTTTTGTCCCTCCCTATAGAATTTTTTAGGGAATTAAAGCTTGTGTAATGATGTGCTTTCCTTTCGGAAGGATGAGCTTAGTCATGGCTAGTTTGAACAATGTTTAGAAGGAGAGGATCTGTGGGATGTTGAAGATTCTACTACTTTTGTGAAATTAAGCAGCTGGGTAAACGATCTAAACTAGCTTTCCAGTGAGAGAAAGCCAAGGAGTAAATTGACAGAAAATTTTGGTTTTGGCAGTAAATTTTCTATTTCATTCAGCTGACTTGGATAACTTGGCTCGTGGCTCAGATTAGCCATGGTTCTGCTGAATCTTGCCTGATCAGAGTGCAGACCATGAGCTGGAAAGATGAGTGTGGGCACATGTACTCTAGGAGACCAGGTTGTGCTTTTTTTTCCTGTTTACAGAGTTTGAAACACTCTTGACTTCATAAACTTCTTGTAGAAAGTTGTGAAATAGGCCATTTTGCACGGTTTTTAGAACTACTCTTTTTTTGGTCAGAAAATTAATAGGTGTTCATTTTCATGGACACTTCTGAGGTATGATAGATTTATTGTGCCCATTTGTCCTGTTTCTGGCCACCACAGGATTAATTCTTGCAGCAGCCAGGAGGGGTCATGGGGTGGACCCAGAGGTTATTCTGTAGCACCTGACTTCGTTTTCCGGGGATGGGGAAAGAGGTCAGGCAGTGTGTTGAGGTCAGGTATTGTCGGGGGTTCCATGTGGTGAACACCTGTGTGGGAAACGCTTGCCTCTCTTGTACCCTCAATTATTAGTATTTTTGCTGTTACTGTTTGCTTCTTATCTCAGTGCTATTTCCAGTAAATTTTTCCTGTCTCAACTGGTGATCTTAACCTTTTGTACCTCCAGTTCTTCTCTCCACCCCACCAGAGGGGAGAGGGGTGCATGGTTTGGAGTGTTTCAGTGGGAACACTAAACTGGGGACTACCATTCCTAAACCATAACACCATTATACCAAATATTTATAAAATCCAGTTTTGTTAGAGATTCTTCATGTTAATATCACCTAGCTTTCCAGCACATTTGCTTTAAACAAATCTGGTCAGGTCAGTTTTCATCAATAACAGTTTCAGTGCCTTTTTAAAATTATCAGCAGTTGCAGGCTTTAGAAGGAGAAGGGAAACTTGGGGCATAGCCTTTTAAGTGAATTTCTTGTTAGCAGTCAAATGAAGGAATGCAGAAAACTTTTAAAACTTTCTAAGAACTTGGTGCAGAATCAGCATAGGTATAGGTATAGGAAGCATAGGTATTTAAACAGGACGCTTCACAAATGTAGCTGCTGATAATAGTGCTAAGAAACCCTTAAGCCAAAACCTCTAAAACTAATCAGAGGGGGACAAAACAGTGGGAGCAAAACAATGTTCTATAAATAATTGGTGAAGTAGAATTTTCTGGGTAACAACTTTTTTTGTTGCTTTTAAACACTTGAGGAGCAAGTCTCAAGACTCAGCTTCAGTTTCTTTCCACAAAGAACATGAAATTTACTCCAAACTTCTTCTTTATTCTTTCAGATGTTGGATGAAAACAACCATCTTATTCAGTGTATAATGGACTATCAGAACAAAGGAAAGACTTCTGAATGCTCTCAGTAAGACCTTAATCCATATCTACTGTGGACTGGGTGAATTTCCATCTAGATCACCATTCTTGATTTGTTTAGCTTACCTTTCAGGAGAACTGTGCTGTGAAGAAGAGAAAAGTATTGCTACAGATACTGTACTTAAAATTTATGTGTGTGGGGGGTTTATTTGCTGTATGAATATCACTTCTGTCACTGAAATGTTGCAACTTGCCTACTGCAAGTTGATGTCATGATGATGATGCTCATAAAAACTAGAACTGTGTAACAAAGATCTTTTCCCTCTCTATCGTAATTACATTGTTGGACAGAGGTAGTTTTGTTTGAAAAATTCTCAAAATTGTGTAGGAAAATGGACTTTGCTGCTTCCTGATAGCACGTTTGAAAACTGCCTGCTTTTTACTTGTCCAAGAACAAACAGACTTGTGTTAAAAGTTTGGCTTGCCAAAGTATCCAGTATGGACTTGCTTCTAATGGGGCCTTTGAAGAGTGATCTGAGAGAGCTATAGAAGGAGTCAATTGTTAAGGAGTGTTATTTTCCTATTACTCTTTTCTGGTATGAGATGATTATGACACCCATGTAATCAGACAAATACGGACAGATAGAACATCTTAGTCCCTTGCCAAGAGAACTGGTAGTCTGGGAAAGAGGGGCATCATAAATAATAGGTGCTTTTGGTTTAAGGAACTACTTTTGTTTGCAAGCTTGTAGTTATGTACTTGTAATCAGCTTTCAAGGATATTTTTGTGACTGTGGGCTAGATACTGAGAATCAGGACTGTGGTTCTCTAGCAGAAAAATTATTCCATAGCAAACTTTCAAAGCTCGGGGTCCTGATGAAATGTGGTCACAATTCACATAAATCTACGATATCTTGAATATGGGGACATAATAAAAAGCTCTCTTTCCCTAGTGATTGTGATGGAAATTACACCAGACACAAACACACTCCCTGTATGTCTTCTGGTGATTTAGTTTAAGGCAGGAAGTGAAACAGGTGAGAACAGTGTCACCGAGCTTTAGATTTTTTCATAGCAAGACAGTAGTAGAGATGGGCACAGATTTGATGGAGACATTGGGAAAGATTGGATAATAGATAAGTGTGAGGAAAAAGGTTTAAGATTCATAGTAATGGTACTCTTGTAAGTCTCTGGAGTCTTGTTTTACATAGATAGCTTTCTGTACATATGTGGAATTAAGAGTTAATTCTGATGTTACTGTATTTGTGAATTAAGATTTGTTTTGCTTTGTTTATTTTGATAGATACCAGCAGATGCTGCATACAAACTTGGTTTACCTAGCCACTATAGCTGACTCCAACCAGAACATGCAGTCACTACTACCAGCAGTAAGTACAAAATAGTGTAAAAGTAGGGAATACATTTCATCTGGATCCCTGAAGCGAGAAAAAAACCCCAAACAAACAAAAAATCAGCCAATCGAATGTTTGAGATAATGACCAAACACTTGGCCTCTGATTTACTGTACAGTGAATCCATGATGCTGTCTCTTCATGCTGTATTTGGAGTAATCTCACTGCTTAGGTCTCGCTTAAAATCTGACTTGTTTAACTGGAGACTGTTCATGTGAATTAGATATGCAATGCACAATTATCTGGCCTGCCTCAAAGACAGAAATTTTTTTTCGTTGGGTTTTTTTTCCCTCCTCAGCTGAGAGCTGTAGTGGTATGACTCTTAGGCAACTCCTACAGCAGTACTCTTTCCTCTTTGATTAGGGAAAGGTGGGGCAATGGGATTTTTAAATTATCTTTTTATTTTTCACTGGAATATCATCCATTCTCTTGCCTCAGTGGAATGAGGCTGGGTACTTTTTTTTCTGCTTTTCTACCTTCTAGGCGAGTCTCAAATTCTTTGCCTTTCTCCTGTGTTGGAAAACAACAATTTTTTTAAGGTGGATTATGATAATGATAATATGAAAGATATAAGGGCTCACAGGCTTAACTTGAACCACTGCATCACTTTACATGTCTTGGATATTACTTGCTATCTTTTTTTAGTCTGAATTTTTTCTGAGTTTGTATTCCTGAAATCTGTTTTATAAGATGCCTCAAATTTTTTCCCTTTTCCACTGTTTATGGAGCAGTAGGAAAAGAAACAGCAGCATTAAAATAGCTTGCTATCTGTTTGCTTTTTGTGCTAATCAGAAAGCTTGGGGAGTTCATTGTGAGTAACACAAGGAAATTCTTTGTTTTTTGGTAATAAGACTTTTCTTGAATTAATATAGTCTTGATTCATTTCTGTAATATGTAGCTAAAAAGAATGTCTATAAAACAGCCATTCCTAGATACTAGTTTTCACCAACTGAAATTGAATTACTTTTTCTTTGGTCTCTGGAGAAGTGTTCTCCAATCATTGCTACTAGTGAAGCATCCTTTCGAGTTGGTACCTAGAGGACTATAGAAACAGTGCTTCATTATGTCCAACCTGTTGTGCCTGTAGAGGTTTCTCTTTTTATAAATCCATGCTTGTAGCTGAGGGGGAGGGAGAGAAACCTTTAAGAGGGCTGTGTATGTTCCTCAACTAATATGTTTTTGGAGGCTTAATTCATATCCTGGTTCTGATGACAACTGGAAATGAATTTGACCTTATCCTAGTCCCTGGTGGACAGCCCTGTTGTTAAAGTTGAATGTGATGACATTCTCTTCTTAAAAGAAAATGAAGATAGGACTGGGAAAGGCTTTTGCAGATCTGGACTGAAGTGTTTTTGATTTTCAATGTCAAGAATATGCCATGGTACTGGGAAAAATAGCATAGTGTGTGTTTGAGGGGGTAGAGAGAGCCTCTTTTGGACCGGTGAGGAAGGGAATAAAGGTAACTTCTTGTGTTTTCTTTTAAAAATACTAAATGAAGTTTAGATCTTCAGTCTTACCTAAATGTAGCTCTAGCCAACGAAGTAAAATCTTTGAAGATTGTCCTGAAATGTAGCATAATAAGACAAGATGAGTTTTCTTGGGGTTTATAGAAAAATATTCTTTGAATTCTTTCTGTCTTCGTGGTAAATTTTAGCCAATAGAATTTGGGAACATGTGAGTTATCATGTTATCTTTCTTTTTTTCAATGCAAGATAAACTACTTCAGAGTCTTTTCCTCCACTGGCTTTCCATGTAGTAGGAACTGATGAGGCTCATGTTGACTCGGAAGCAGTATGATTCTCTTCACCATGCTTGTGTATCAGCAGTTGATCAGTCTTACTAAATTCAAGGTGTGGATGGTAACAGTTAAATATGGAGCAAGACTGTGTGTAGACATCTACTATTATTAATACTAAAATACATCAATTTTCGGATACTACTATAGCAGTTTCTTTCCACAGAAGTTAGGAGACCTTGAGCCTGCATAGCTTCTGAAGTTGGGTTGTGTCTCACCTATTCATTTCTGGAAGATTGTTCCCCCCTAGTAAACTATATTTTCTTTTTTGTTTAAATTTTATCTTGTTACTGTTTTAATCAAATAAATAAACTCCAGAAATTCCATAACTTTTAAAATATTTCATAAAAACTGATAGTTACATGTTAAAGGGAGGTTGGAAAGGGAGTGCTTCTGTTCAGATATCTTTCACACTGAACAAAAGACATAAATTACCAGGATCATTGAAATTTTTAATACGAGCAAAAATTACTTTACCTTACGAGAACTTTGTTGTGTCCTCTAGCAATATTCCTTAGACTTAATGCTTTATATTGTTAGGAAGAATGCTTGTAGTTGGCTGCTGTGCCTCTTTCCTTGTCTTTCAGAATTCACTGTTCTAATGAAATGTCTGACATTGTTTCTGAAACTCTGGTATTGCCATAGAGAACAAAAAGTGTAGTGACCCAAAGGTGCTGTGCAGAGAAATGTTTATATAACAGGGACCTGGAAGGGTGGAAAAGGTGAAACAGGTGAAGCAAGCACTGCAGGGTCTGGGTGAAGGAAGCTAGGAAAACTTTGGAAATCCAGTGTCATAACAAAGCTCCTGTGGTCTTTGTATGCCTGCTAGAGTATTAAATTATTACTTTTGGGGTAAGATACCTTCTTTCACATTAAAAGACAAAGTGTGAGGTTCTTGAGTTAACCAGTTGTTTTCTCAGCTGTGTGAACAGCAGCATTATTAAGGGCAGGGCTGTTACGGAGTGTCTTCCCAGCTGGATAAAACCTGTGACCAAGTTCACATGTGAAGTTGATGCAACTTTTTGCTATCTCTTTTTGAGTTGTGGCAGGTATTCTCTTTCTTGGATAACAGTCAAGCGTCTCTTTACCATCACCTTATGAGATAAGCTAGCTTCCCAAAAAAAGGGCTTACACCCCAAGGAACGTAACACTTGCATTCTTGTGGTGTTTTACTGGTGCTGCTTTTGAGGGAGGCTACAGCAAGATATCGATGTCCTTGAACCATAGAGAGCAAAGATGCAATTAAAGCCGTGGTGAGGTATTGTGTGTGCTTGTTCCTAAACACATGAAATTTCAAACTGCAGAACAAGCATCTTACCCTCCCTGACTTTTTTTTTTGTTTTCTGGAGTGTTTTAATGGCCTTAAAAAGTCATTGCAGGCTACTGAATAAAAAACGCCCAGCTTTTCTGCTTGGACCTTTTCCCACACTTACATGTCTTCATTTTGCCAAATATTTTTAAGGAAACAACCCATGACCATCTCTTTATTTAGTATGTAGTGGGAAACTGTACGTTTTATAATGGGCAGATATTGAGGTCTGCAGGAATTATTTGGGAACATTTGTGTGTAGTTTTTTGTGCGGTTTTTGTGGTTTGGTTTTTTTGCGGTGGTTTGTTGTTGTTGGGTGGGTTTGGGGGTTTTTTTGTTTTGTTTTGGGGGTATTTTTGGTTGTATTTTCATACAAGAAGTGATTTTTTTCAGTTTTTCTACTTGCGTTCTGTCGGCATGCAGAGCATGAGATTTCAGTGTGTATTTCAAGAAGGTGTTGAAAATAAGTGCTTCTGATTATGACTCACTTGTGTAACATAGAGCTTTCTTTTATGTTGAAAGTGCCAGTTTCTTCTAGTTCTGAGTTACAGTCTGTATGTGTAATCACTTCCAAGAAAACTTACTTTGTCCAAGTTGTAGAAGAATCTGGATATTGCATTAAATAGTTTTTCTAAATTTCATAATTTTGGAAAGGTTATTAATAAACTTTCTAAATACAAAAAAAAAAAAGAAAAAAGATTTTTTTTCTTGAGCTATTTCTTTAAAAACTAAAGTTCTTTGTAGGACTTGTGAAATCCCTTATTGTGTGCTGTTTCCAAACTTGTCACACAGGTTAGGGAGCAGTCCATGCCACTTTAGTTATAAAATACTTCTCCATAAAATAATGATTGCTTTTTGTAAACGTCTAATATCAACAAACACTGAAATGCCGGTTATTTCCAAAGCAACTGCTTCAAGAGATAGGGAAAAAAACAAACCACAACAAACCAAACTAACACAAAAAAAAAACCCCAAACCAAAACCAAAGACAACCACTGCCCATACACAAAATAATAAAATACTTCCAAAAATTAACTTGAAGACAAGCTTTCATGAAGTGTTAGTAATGATGTTTAATGGTTCTAAGTTGTGGAGTGCTGCAGGCTAAATAGGAATCTTCAATCTAAGCATGGTTTCACTCAAACAATGAAAACTCTCATATAATTTTAAAACCTTTATTTTTCAAAGGGGTAATGTTCAATCTATGGTTTTAGTGTACTAGTTATGTGTTTGCAGAAAAAAATTGGAATCTTAAAAACTGAGCTGTGCACTATGTTTTTTTAGTAGCCTTTATTTTGAACATAAAAGTTGTCTAAAATACATGTTGATTGAATTACCTTGATGTGGTTTTTCTTGAAAAAAAGCAAGGTGGCATCCTGAGAATAAAAATACGACTCAGTTTTAACACTTTAAAATAAAATTCTGAAAAAACCTTTTTTTACTGATGATGAGAGGAATCCTAAGTTAAAGAGATTCTTGTCCAGTTATGTACCAAATGCCTGGGAAAATTTGATATCTGTGGTAGTGTTGTGGTTTCACCCCCAGCTGGCAGCTAAGTACCATGCAGCTGCTTGGTTGCCCCACACACCTTCCTTCCCCTGGCAGTGGGCTGGGCAGGAGAATCAGAAAAAAAGGTTGAGATAAGAATAGTTCAATAATTGAAACAAAATACTATAAAAAGATTATAATTGTAATTGAAAATGAGACAGTAAAACCACAGACCAGTGCCCAGCCTGAGTCTGATGCTGTGTGATGTGGATTATCCCTTTGGCCAGTTTAGGTCCTCTGTCCTGGCCATGCTCTCTCCTGGCTTCTTGCACACCTTGCTGGCAGAGCCTGGGAAATCAAAAAATTTTTCACTTAGAGTAAGCACTACTTAGCAGCAACTAAAACATCAGTGTGTTCTCAACATTATTCTACTGAATCCAAAACACAGCCCTGTACCTGCTATGGGGAAGAAAATCAACTCTATCCCAGCAGAAATCAGGACAGGTAGCATAGCAGAAGATCTGTTTGTTGTATGTGTAGTATGGTACATAATTCTGCATTAGCCTTTCAGAACACATGTCCATGCCCAATTCAAGCTCAACTATTTGTAAACTCAATTAATAAAGAACAGATCAAAAGGAAGGTTGAATGTTTCCTGTCAAGAGGTAAGGGATCTATTAGTCATCACTGGAGCTTGGATTTTGAAGAAAAATTGCTCTGATTAAATGTTAAATAGTTTTCAAAAAATCATAATAATTTCTTAAGATGTTGTAAAAGAGAAAAAAAGTGGCTGTTTTGGCACAACTGAAAGGGTGCTGTTAGGAATGAAGAGTCACTGGAGGGAGCTTCTTAACCCAGCAACCCACTGATGCCTTGAAGTGGCTACCTGCAAACAGAGGCTAGACAAGATAGGGAGAATAAAGGCAGGTATTTATTTGAAGGGCCTTCAAAGGTACAAAGTCAAA
The DNA here is from genome assembly GCA_013397915.1 of Daphoenositta chrysoptera. Lineage (NCBI taxonomy): Eukaryota > Metazoa > Chordata > Aves > Passeriformes > Daphoenositta > Daphoenositta chrysoptera. Next base: position 713,402 of record VZRO01007949.1, on the reverse strand, counting down.
AGCCTCTGAGGGGCTCCACCCAAGATGGACCGTGGGTAATGGTTTTTTTCACACTTTCATCAGTTTGGTCCATTTGCATATCAGGGTTAATTGTCCAATTATAATTTCACGTAGTGATGTAATTACCCCAAGTTTGCTCCCCCTGTCAGAGGCTTTAGTTTACATATTTTGGGGCCTGGGACAACAAGGTGTCTTTGAGTTTAGGCCCAGAGAGGGTTTGTTTGTCTAACTGCATGAGAGGACAGTAGCTAACAGACTACATGAAGTTTCAGAGTTACATACTGAGCAGTACAGGATTTGAAAAATATACAGGTTAAAACCTAAAGCATCACTACAACAAGAAAAAAATAAACCAAATGCAAGAATTAAGTTGTTAGGATGCCAGGAGTGAATTCAGAGACCACTAGCTGCTACTTCAAACCAGAGGATTGCTCTAAGTTCTGTAAGCTACTTTGCATGTATTGTTAATCAGGTGTGTCCACACGGGGAGCTAGTGCACTGTACACAAAAAACTACTTCTATTGCCTATGAACTTCTGTGGCTGATTTAGAAATCAGTAAAAATAGCTGGCAGTTTGAATGAGGAGTATGCTCTAAAGTGTAATTCTTTCATACTTGAAGATGTGATTTGCCTCTCTGTAGTGCAGTATCTGCACAATAAATACCTATTCTAAAGCAAGGCAGTTTCCTGAGAGCTGTACCAGGCAGTCTGGTAACGTAGGTACCGAGTCCTTCAGCCTCTATGGTTTTGCTGTTTCCCAAATGCCATGCTCTGAGGGTTCTGCAGGGTTCTTTCTGCTTTCATTGAGTATACATAAGGTCTCTTAGCTAGAACAGAGGTGGATTTTTTTTCCTCTTAGATTACTAAATGCAAGCAAAACCTGTAAATATCAGACCAAACTTTAAACCATCTTAAAAGCAAAAGAGGCAGGGGCTGTGGAAAAAGCTTTTGAGAACAGATAGGAACTGCATTTTATGGGGGAGTTACAGAGTATCTCTGAAGTTGTCTAGTTTCCATAATTCAGTAAACCTGAGTTAATATTCACAGTTAACTTACTCACAGCCACTTATAATAAGCCCATATGAATTCATACAATTTTTAAAATTTCTGATTTAAATAATTTTTAGTTTTTTCAAGAGTTAAGAACTACTGGGGAATTTTTTAAAGTATCAGAGTAGCTATTGCTGTGAGGACATCAGATATTCTAGGGTTAAATTTTGTTTGTTAAAATATTAAAGAGTATTGGCACAGTGAAATATTTTTATTCAGTGACGTATGCAATTTGAAACAATTAAAGATTCCAATTTCCTCTTTAAACAGGGTGTTTAAGTATTACATTATGCACTATTTTAACATTTGTTCAAATATTCAGTCAGAATTTCTCTGATTTTTGAAATACTGACGTAAATCAAGATGTATAACCTGGTTGGTATTCTAAATTTAGAATTCCATACTCTGAGCGTCACAACTGGTAATCCAACAGTGAGAGCACAAATTACATTTATAATTAACTTCACTATTTAAACATGATTGTACCTGCTTTTCCTGTGGAAATCCTCCTTACCCCCAAATATTACACTAGCTGAGAATTGATGTAGGCTCTTTATTTTTTCACTTAAGACACTCAGTACTAGAATACACTGTTCCTTGGAGAAGAAGAGTCATAACCCAGTTAAATCTCTGCTCTTTCAAATCTCAAAACCATATTCCTTTAAGATCTTATTTCCCAGTCTGACACGTCAGTAAGTACTCCACAGGTGCCATCACCACCTATCAACAGAGTACTGCTCTCTGAGACTGGGACAGGTCCTGTGGTATTAGCAATGTGATATGAGCAGGGCAGAGGACCCCCTGGGATGGGGTGTTTTGCTTCGCAGAAAATGGTATTTGAGAATTGAAAACAAAGATGATTGATTTAAATTCTGAGTTAGGGCTTCTCTTGGAGAGAAAAGAAAGCAGTTTATGTTTACATTCCCTGTAGCTTTTAATTGTTATTCTGGGAGAATTTCAAGAAAATTGCATTTTTGATAGTGTCATGTAAATATCTATCACTAGTTGCGTTGATTAGCAATATTGTGTTTCAATGTGCTTAACAGTATTTCCAGTTTTTTGCTATTTCTTGGTGACTGAGTTGGTATTCCACATCAGTTTTTATAGCAATAGATGTTCCATAAACAAATCTTTGAACCTGCTGTTGATGGGAAGAAAAATCTTACCATCTTCAGGTGTGCATTTCCACCCTGGCAGATTTTATTGTTGCATTTGATCTAATTTATGTAAAAGAAAATCCTCTAAAAAAATGCAGTGTAGCTATTGTCTTTAATGCATGCTTCCAAACATCTTTCGGATTTAGTAGGATTTTGTTTGCTGTAAAGTTGTTAGTTAAAATCTAATATTTTTTTCTTGTCTCTTTTTTTTGTTACAACTATTGGGTCAGTTTCAGTCTTTTTCCAGTTCAGATTTCCGGAGTTGCACTAAATAGCTTATAATTATTTTATTTCATGCTCTGATAAATTTTAAATGCTCATAGCAGCTGTAAGTGTAATCTGTGTGTTTGGGGAAACGAGCCAAAAATTAGTGTTTAACAAGTGAAGCTATGTCTAAAATGTTCTAAGTCTTTAATTTACTTTTTACCGATAGTAAAATATTTAACATTTTCTACTCCATAATTGGAATAATATCAGCAGTGATTTTAATTTTCTTTCCTTTTTGTCACGCATCCAGCAAAAGAAGGGAAGTAGCCTTTCCTTTCGTTCTGTTAACCTAACTATGTTTGGATGTCATTTCACCCTTCATATCTAGACTTAATGGCTAGGGTTCATTTTGGGTGGCTTTCCTTTCACAAAGGGTGGGTTGTTTCTTTTGAATACTGTGTGATTATTTTGTATTTTAAAAAGTCTTTGCCATAAGTATTGTATGTTCCTGGGGATAGTAAATTTCCTTAACTTTTGTAAAGAACAAAAAAGGTTAAATAACCTAGTTAATGTGGCTGGGTGGGTTTTTTTTTGTTGTTATTGTTTTGGGTTTTTTAAACTAAATTTAAAGAATTTTATTATCTATAACAGTCTGGATCAACTCCAATAGAAATCGGGAAGTTGCCATTTAAAAACAATTTTTTCTTGTTTTCTTCTGTCTGCATCCACTAGACAAATACTCTGGAGGAATTTCACTGGGGAATAATTATATCTGCAGGAGACATTTCATTTTAATTACTATCAGGTAGTGATTGGTTTATGATCTGACACAAAGGCTTGTAATGTACTTTTAAAATATCCTATATAATATCCTATATAACTGTTTCTATTGCAAATATGTATGTATAATTATCTCTTAATCTTATTTAAACTTTGTTCCAGTGTCTTGTGTTGATGAATACCTCAGGTTTATGTGATTTATGTGGTGTCTTGTATGTTTAATGTTACTCCTCAATTTACTGACTATTCTCCTGAGGTTTTCTTTCTTGTTAAACCATAAATTGGATGATCTACTTTTTGTATGTATCATACATTAAATTGTATTTCTGTCATATCCTCTTATGTTAAATTCCTTTATATGTAAAAAGAACCCAACAAAAAAAAACTGTCCTTTTTGCCGTTTCAGGTGTAAATATTCAGTTTTTAATCACTGGTTGCCTGTCTTTAGAATCCTTCTGTTTTTACAATATCTTTTTCAGACTAGTTTGCTCAAACTGAATGTGTATTATGGTCTCAAACACATTGGCATTTTTTTCTTTAATATTCTACCTCACTTCAGATATTACTGAAGATAATCAGAAAGTGACCCCAAGTATTACGAATAGATTTTATGGGGTTTTGAGTTTTCTGTTTGTTTTGTTGGGTTTTTTGCTTAGGGTTTTGTTTTTTTTTTTTCCCACCTAACTGTCTAGGTTGTGGTCAATTCTTTTTTGTTTGTTAGTTTTTTGTGGATTAATGGCAATAGTAGCTTTCTCTTTCTGAAGAAAGTGGTTCACAGTTCAGTGTAATTGCCATATATTTATCCATATTGAATTTCCCTTGGCACCTTCTGCTTATTCTTTCTTCCACATTTTCAATAATGTTGCAGTAGCTTCATATGTTGACATTTACTAAGAAATATTTTCAGGAGACCTCTGTATGTTCCTTTACTCTTTGAACTTCATGAACTTTCCTTTGGGCAGTTTCTGATCAGTGCCAGTGGGCAATGTATTGCTCCAAAAGACTTTGTCAAAATAGTTGTGTTACGAAGTTTTTGTTAATTATGCATCTAGGTGGTTTAATTAATATTCAAAAAAATTTCTAATCAATTAGAAAGGTTTGACTTTACTGTATTGACACTCTACTGACTCAGCTTTATTATCCATGGAATTTTATTATTTTAATTATTTTCATAATTTTACCTGTAGCTCAGAGAACGAGGCTCACAGGTCCATAATTCCTAGAATTGGTCCTACTACTTTTTTTATAAATAGAGGTACAGTGTTTGTCTACCTTCTAGTCATCTGATAGGGTAGTTTATTTTAATGGAAGATTGAATGTTTTTAGCAGCTTGGACCTTTTTCTTGCATTATTTTCAAGAACCTGATACAGATTCACACAGGTCTTTGGGCTGTTTCCATATCCAGAAGCTCCTCTTGATGAATTATTTTCTGGTAGTTCTTTTTTGAGTGTTTTTAGTTGCTCCCTCAGTTGTCTTAATTCCCTGTGGTTTGTGAAGTCTTTTGCAGGTTTTTGTATCTAAAGTCCTTAGTACTTTTTTCCTCCCTGTCCTTGTATGTCTGCACTCTCTCATGCTGTCTTTTTGATAACTGCAGTGTTTTTCTTGAAGGATAGTTGTTTTGAAAACTTCCAGAATAAATAGAGTTGGAATATATATAGTTTTGTCTAAATAACCCTTGGAGCTTTTTTGGTCCATCTTTCCATGGATAAGGGCATGCCCATGTGTGTGCAATATTCATACGCAGGATAGCTAAAACGTAGGTATGATCTAATCTTCTTTAGTACTTCATTGGACTTACTAATGTTTAATACTTGGAATTGAAGAAGTTCATTTAAATACTAAAGACATTTCAGCTTGAATGATTTTTTGACTTTGCTCTCAGTTTGCTGGCATGGGACTGCTCTGAGGCTGACATGGGACAGGCTTTGAGCTCTGACTGCTCATGTGGAGGTACCAAGTGTGTTAGTTTTGCTAGTATTCCTAAACATACTTTCCAAATAAAAATGAAAATATTCTGTTTGTTTTATTTTTTGTTTGTTTCTTTGTATATCAGTTTTAAATAATTTCTGTTAGATTCTGTTAGATGCAAAATTGGGGTGATAGTGAGTTTTGAAGGTGAGGGGACGGAAGATTTAACTGAGGTGGAGCAGCCTTGCCTTGGTTGCTCACTAGTGGAGGAAGAACAAGCAAAATGGAGCAGCATTTCAGTCACAGTGTTCAGAGGGCAGAGCTGCCTTTCCTACCTTCTCCACCTTCTGCCACTTCTGCTATAGGCTGAGGAAGGAACTTTGCTTATAAAATGTCATTCTCTTCATCGTAGAGGAATGAAAGGAATTTAGTAAGAGAAGTTACCTACTTGCTTGCATTCTTCATCTCCTTCTTTCTTCCTGGTGAAAGAAAAAGCCTTCACTAATTTCCTGAGGAATTTTTTAAAGTACTGCAGGGAAAATAATACCTGCTTGAGGTATTTGAAGAAATGTTGAGACAACAAATTCCTACCGTTCACTCCCCTCCCCTGCAAGTCTGTGTGTCTGTGTTTCCCTGCTGTTACCACCTCCAACACTCACTACTGTATTGTGTTTTGTGCTTATGAGCCTGATGAGTAGTGTAGGCATAAGCAGGGACTGGGCTAGACAGGAACTTAGGGTTCACCCCCTTGGTTCTGGCTGTGAGGAGAATGTTGAAAAACACACACGTGGGGAGGGTTTTTCATGAATAGTTATAACCTGTAGACAGAGTCCTCAAAAGCCAGAGAGCCAGGCATTTGCTCTCACTGAGATGATTTTTATTCCCCTGAAAGTGCTTGGCTAAGGTATGTGAGGAGGATCGTAGAGTCTCACAGGTGTTTTTAGTAGGAAAACAAAGCTGGCTACTAGCAGTTTGTCTGTCTCCTTACATTGCCATGAGTAGAACCTACCAGTGAATTCCCCCTTGTATTTATTGTTTTTCTTGCTCTCCCTCTTTGAACTCTCAAGGTTATTCGGTTATTTTCCTCACAATTTCATTAGGAAATTTGCCAAAAACATCCTTTCTAGGCAGCTGTCTCTGGACCTTTGGAGGCCAGCACTAATGTGCTTCCAGTCTGTAGGGGGTGTTTGGCACGGAATTATGAACTAGGCCTTCATCGCTTTGGGGGAGAGCAGGGAAGAGATCACTGGTGTTTTACCACACCCCGGTGCAAATTTTTTGCTGGTCTATGAGCATTCAGAGGCTTTCATATCATGTTGTACCTGTTTTGTCCCGGTGCAAGGTCTGTTAACAGCAACAAATCGTTGATGTGAGAGAATTACAGTGAAGACTTATTTCTCTGTTGAAGGAAAGCTTTTGTGTGTGTGAGGGAGAGACTCCAGCAATCTTAAACTGTTCAGCTGTAATTTTTTAATGAGGCATTGATTTGTGTTTTTTATATTTTAAAGTGGTGCTCAAAGGTGCTGTGGTGTTGTCTGCATGTAATACTTCATGTAAAATTGATTAAAAAGTTAAACGTTTTGCCAGAATTAACATTGGGAGGAGTTAAACCTATCAGAAGGAGAAAGAAACGCGTTTCAGCGCTTTATTTCATATGGCACTGAACAATATAGGCAAGTGCTGTACCATATGTACATATAATATATTTGTCATACTAAGTGCTTCTCGTGTTTGACTAAACTGTCTCCTTTCAGCCACCCACACAGAATATGCCTATGGGTCCGGGCGGGATGAGTCAGAGCGGCCCTCCCCCGCCCCCGCGCTCGCACAACATGTCTTCAGATGGTATGGTAGGTGGGGGCCCTCCTGCGCCACACATGCAGAACCAGATGAACGGCCAGATGCCTGGTAAGTTTTTCTCCTCTAAGACATTAACACCAGCGTTGCCTGGCAACTGAAACGACATGGGGGCTCAAGGGATACTAGATTGTTGATGACAAAACTGCTTTGAATGCCCCCGAGTACAAGCTCTCTTAGAGTTTGTTAGCTACAGAGCTACGTGACCTGTATTCAGTGTTTATCAGGCTGCCCTTGGGCTTTGATGTAGCTGACACACAGCATTCCTCTGATGAACAGAACTGGCTAAATTTAGTCTGTTTGAAACCATGCAGTACAGCTGGCTTTAGAGGGCTTACTGGGGAAAGGTATTGGCCTGTGGCTGAGTGAACACAAATCCTTCCATAAAAAGATAATGTGAAATCAGTGTAGCTAAATAATTAGATAATATAAAATAGATACATCTGAAAGGGGGTGTTTCTGAATTGGCTAAATGTTTAAAAAAAAAATTGCTTTTATACAGCTTCCACTAATCCCCTGTGTTCTTTATTATTGTTGAAGATGTGTTGAATCGTAAGGAATTTGTGAAGAAATGGCCTCCAGATTATTGTTCTAGGTGTAAATTTTAAGTCAGTTTCTATGCAATCCTGTTTTGTAATAAAAAGAAAAGTACATGGGAAGACAGAAACAAAGCAGAGAAAGAGGATGATAAAATTCTACATTATACCTACCAGTACTGGCTTTGGGATAACTATTCCCTTTAGCAGTCAGATCAGAGTGGAGAAGGCAATGGAAGAGCATGCTTCTTTATATAGAGGCTATTTCCTGAATTTCCACTTGTAAAATCATACTGCCTATTTCATGCGAAATGGCTTTCAGCTTAAAATTGCATTCCCAGGGTTGCTTTTGTTCAGGATTTTTTTTTTTTTTTTTTTTTTTTGTGTTTTTTTTTTTTTTTTTTTTTTTTTTTTTTATGGAGGAACTTTTCATACAAAAGCTCCTCAAGGTATTGATACTTTCAAGAAAGGATACAGTACTGTCAAAGGATCATTGAAAATTCGTTTCTCACTGGTGACAAGGATAACCTTCATTACAGCAAACACAGTAAATAACTATGCAAAACTTAATACAAAGTAAAAATATAACAATTGCTGTAGTCCCTAATTTCTGTGCAAGTCTTGATAAAATGGGCTTGATAATGGCAGCTTTTCTGAAAGAGTAGCTTGAATTAGCCTCCAGAGGCTGTGTGTAAGAAGTGCAATAAAAGATCTAGAGAAGTTAGTTTCGTCATACATGTTGGTCATGGTCTGCATTTGGAAGTGGAAAGAGCAATATATGCTGCTCCCTAAGTAGGGCAGAGATATTCTGATTATGGTGTCCTTTATCCATCTAAGATACATCAGTTCCCATGGAGAATAGCATTGCCTCTCAAAAATCAGTCTCTTTGACCCTCAAGTGTAATCATATTATTGTTATTATTGTAATCTTTACCAAGGAGAAGGATTACTAAGTCACAATGTGAGCATAATGACTTCACTGCAGAGCCACAGGGGAGAAAAGTCACTCCTTAAACATACATATTTTGTAATTAGATAGGATAAGGATAGAGCTCTTATGAAAATATGTAAAAGGTAAATAGCTTTGTTTTGGTATTCACCTAGACAGATACTTAAATACAGTTTCCAGCTAAGCTTTAATTTAGCCTTTTTTCCAACATATTCCCTTTTTTGAATGTCTGTTCTTTCCTTCTCAGTTTGAAGTTTTCTCTGAGGATGTGAAGATAAACTGCTTAGGATGAGGGCATCTCTAATATTGGAAAGGCTTGCTAAAATCATTTCATAGGTAGGCGTTGGAAAAAGGGAAGCAGAATCATCTTGTGTATAGCTCAGTTACACATATCTTTTCAAGTGTGTTAGTTTACCTGTTTGTGAGCCTTTCTGTATTTCACAGAGAAGTATGTGTAATAATATCTGCAGTGTATGCATTTGCTCTCTGGTTTTAGGTCACTATGTAACTCTGAAGTTACATAGACATTTGTAATAAAAACCAGATACAAAACCTTAAATATCTGTAGAGATGATCTACATAGAAAGAGTAAAGTCACTAATCTTAAACCGAGAGAATCCAGGACTGACATCAGCTGACCAGCCTGGAAAAACTAAAATGCAGACTGTTAAAATTGCTAGCTAAGGATTTCAGGTATTACCTAAACAAAAACTTCCACAGACCTGAGTATGGGCAGAAGGGTTGATGAGAGGATTAGAAGAACTGTCTAGTGATGATCAGGGCATGAGTCATTTTAAAGTTCTGCTAGAGACCTGTCCCATTGCCTGAAGGGCAAAGGATGATTTTTCTTGTACTTGTGTCCTGGTTAATAAAGAACCTGAAGTGCTGCTGGGGCCCTTAATTGCATCCCCTGACAAATGTGTGTCTGTATCCTCTTGCCAGGGAAGACAGTCATGACAAACCCTTTTTCAGCTGGTGATACACTTGAGTGCTGTCTGTACCGGTGACAGATTGTGGGTTTTAGCTGGAAAAATTGCTGTCTGAAGAGTTACTTTGACTGAGTTTATGTGATGCAAAGTAAGGGTGATCTGCATTTGGAAGGACATGATGAACTAAGATGTGCTGGGGGCAGGTTGCCTTCCTGATTTCTTGAGGTTGTTTTATCATATGTAAAAAGTTGAAAGCTAAGACTAGCTGTAGGGGTCTCTGACCTTCATTGTGGCACTGGTAGGTGACCTTCCTGAATAACAGGTTGTCCTGGTTCCAGCCACAGCAGGGTTAATTTTTGCAGTAGCGAGGAGGAGGCATAGCCAGGACCTGGAGGTTATTCTAGCCTGGTGGGGGTTCTGCGTGGTGAGCAATTGGCCTGTGAATCCTTTGCATCTTGTACACTGTTATTAATATTGTTGCTGTTACTGTTCTTTTTCTTATTTCATTGCTGTTTCCAGTAAATTGTTCATATCTCAACTTGTAATCTCTACTTTTTGTGCCTCCAATTCTCCTTTCCAACCCAACACAGGAGAGGGAAAGGGGGGGCAGGGGAGTGAGCAAGCGGTGTGTGCTTTGGGGGTTTTAGTGGAAGCAGTAAATTGAGGAATAGCATTTCTAAACCACAACACATGCACTTGTGTGTTGCCAACAAGTTCTCTCAAAATCTTCTTTCCTTCCTGCAAATGTAGTCCCAAATGTATATAGTCTGGATTACAGCTTCTTGGAGGTAAGGTGCTATGCATAGGTGGTAAAGAGGAAAAAGGATTTCTCTTTATACTCAGGATAGATACTTACTCTGCTGATTTTATTATAACACAGATCTAATTAGTATGACATTTAAAGCAGTTACTTTAAAGTGGAGATACATACTTCATGCCTCATTAATTCGCTCACAGTTCATTCATATTCTCTTCTTCCTATTTCATTTATCCATATACAAATCAATTGCTTTGTCCTTGTACGCAAGAGAACCCCATGAAGTGTTTTGGCAAACTATTAAAAAAATTACATGTAAAGTGTGTTATTATTATTTTTCATTTGCAAGGTTTTTGATACTATGATCTTAGCTTTTTCTCTGTCCTTGTTTTCTAGCTTCTCACTAACAAACTCCCTGATTTTGACCACAGAAAATACACATACCTCACATTTCATATGACAGCTTCTTCTTATGAGTGCTTTCTCCTGTTTTGGTGCTACCTGAGACACGAAGTGTAAACCAGCCTTTTAGAGAAGGTGTTTTATTTTTTCAAGTTACCTCTTGTGATGATTTTTGCCTTCCTCATTTTGCTTCTTACATTATCAGTTTTTAAAAACTTACTCCCCTGTGTGCTTGCCTAACTCTCTGAAATCTATCATTGACAATGTGTTCCTTTAATCAGAAAGAAACAAAACCCCTCCCAGGCCCTAACTTTCTGGCACTAACCCTGTATATTCCTTCCTTTAATTAGGAAAGTAATTAGGAGAGTAGTCTTCTAGCAGCTCTGCAATAGTTGCTTGGCACTACAGTAGGAAGCTTTTCTCCACTGAAGCTTTACCGAAGAGCACATTCACAATTGAACTCATGGTTAGAGACAATCTCACTTTTTCATAATTAAACTGTCTCCATGTTCTCTCTATTACAGAATTAGGCAGTGTTGAATTGAATAGGGACAGTATAGGCATCTGTAATACTCTTGTGGGCATAATCCTATTCACTGAATTACATTTTCTGTATTTGTGGTGGATTTGACTTCGTACATTTCAGCAATCTCTGCTCACCTTGTTTTGCAGGAACAGTGAACTACACGTATGATACCTTTTTCAGCTTTTATACTTTCCTTGACAAAATAGGTTTGTGTTTATTTCAGTAAGGTGTCTTAAAAAGGGCAAGAGGATAAAAATATTTCTAAACTTACTCTCTGTTTCTTCACTTTGGCTTTATTAGCTGTGTTCATTTATCATTGTTTTCTTTTTCTTCTGCATCTTTTTGTTTCAGACAGTTAGTATTGTGTTTGTGACCTTGTGTACAGCTCTCTTATGTCCTTACTTCTGCGTTCATTCTACCCTAGATCACTGCAGTTTTTTCATTAACCAAGGACTTAAGAGCCGTTTACATCTGAAGGCAGAGGGGTGTGTGTGTTTGTTTGTTTGTTTTAATTTTCACTGGGAAATATGTAAACAAATCAGTGCCTTCCTACAGCTCTACTAACGTAATTTCTTTTAGATTCCTCTTCTTAGAGTTTTCTAGCTTAACAGAGAGCCTGTGGCATGTTCAGCAACAGCAGCATCTTCTTGGCGAAATCTGTACCTTACCAGCATTTGCCTTGTTTACAGTTGACCTGGTCTGTCATGTCCGCTGGTTGCACATATCTTCATGAGGTCTTTGTGTGGTACTTGTCATGGGCATAATCCATGCATTTCATCTGCTTTTTAAACTTGTCATAGTTATATCCAGTCGCACCTCTTACTAATTCTAGTCTTAGTAGCTGTTCACCTACCTGTTCCAGCTAAAGTAATGAGTAAACTGACCAGATAGTACTGTAATGTTGTACTTGTTAAAATACCCATTGAGAATAGATTTAATTCAGAGAATAATCCAAATTCAACCTGTGTTGTCAAGAAGAAGGGTAGTAGAAGGTGAAAAGATGTTGGCTGATGGGTGTATGAACAAGTTGCTTTTCCTTTGCATCTTCACAAGTTGAACTGATAATTGCATGTCTGTCCTTCCAGTCATCATTCCCAACTCTAGTAATCTGCAAATATAGTTGCAGAGTATTGGCTATATAGTATATGATCAAAAATGTTAAGTAGTCCTTCAGCCATTTTTATTCTACATTGTCTCATACTATCTGAATCACTGCAATGCTAGGTCCATTAGAAATCAAAAGCATTCATTTTCTGTTGTGTTGAAATTTTCAGCCTTATTTACAAGTAGAAAAGATGCAGCACATTGTCTGCAACATTTTCACTTTGTCCTTTTTTCACACCTTTCTCTGATTTCCAAGGTTGTTCTTTTATGTATGCACAGCAAAGGTGATGTGTTTACCAACATAGGTCACTAAATGCTTTCCATTTACATGTCATTCTTACAAAAGAGTCATGACTGAAGTATCAAAAAAAAGGTCTTAATGTCTTACTGCGAAGATTTGTTCTCATTCCCATCTCAGGAGGTAAACTCAGAAGTTGTCTTCTTGTCTTGAACAACTTTTGGTTAGATTTTTATCTACAGGGGCATTAAAACAGCTCTGTAGAATGAGTTTGGCTCACAGATTTTCCATAAAAGCCTTTGCTGTTGTATCAGTGATCCATGGAGGGCTTGTCACCTTCTCTTTCTTTTATGGGTAACTGTATAATCATTTGAATTAAAGTTAGCCTAAGTTAACATTTAGTGCTGGACTTGGCAGTGTTAAATTTGTTGGGCTTGACAATCTTAGTGGTCTTTTCCAACCAAAATGTTTCTATGATTCTATGTAATTATACCATGTCAGTGTTAATACTGCCTGCACTTAATAATAATCGTTCGTTTCAAAAAATTGTCTAGTATGGGTTGTGTGAATACACAGAAATGTTACGGCCATTGTAACAGTTACAGCTCTGATGAAGTTATCAAGCCGTCCATTACACTAGTCTTGTGCAATTCAGATTGAAATTCAGGCTGTGTCATGAAAGTACTAAAAAACTACTTCTGTGTATGATATGGATAGAAGATGTGCTACGTGATAATTCACCTTTGTTTCAGTAGCTTTAGCTGCTCAACAAAAGAAAATGTATTTCATAGTAGAGATGAACTTTGTTGTTCACTTTATTATTTTTAATGCAAGGAAATCACATGCAAACTGGATTTTAAATTTATTTTAATGTAATTGTATTTAATGACTTCTGTTTAGTTTTATGATTCTGTATGACTGTTTTCACCTGCTTTTATGATGCCTAATGTACAACTTTTTTTCCTGTTTTTCTGTCTGAAGGACCCAACCATATGCCTATGCAAGGACCTGGACCTAACCAACTCAATATGACAAACAGTTCCATGAATATGCCTTCAAGTAGCCATGGGTCCATGGGTGGCTATAATCACTCAGTGCCATCGTCACAGAGCATGCCAGTGCAGAATCAGATGACAATGAGCCAGGGACAGCCTATGGGCAACTATGGGCCCAGACCAAACATGAATATGCAACCAAACCAAGGTAAGTGAGGTGCTTGTTAGCTTCTGTAAAAGGAAAACATCTTGGGTGCAGTTTTTTTAAAAGGTCTTACGTTGTAGATCTCCTTCTCTAAATGCATTTGTACCCTGAGATTGGCTCAGTTGGCTAGAGCATGGTGCTAAAAACACAAAGGTTGTGACTTCAGTCACCATATGGGCCATTTACTTAAGACAAGGACTTAATGATCCTTCTGGAAGAATCATCTCAGAATACTCTGTGAATATTCTGTACCTATATTTGGAGGATTCTATATCTCTTTTCTCCCATGCATCTGTGACTTTTATTTATTTACAGACATTGAACTATTTTCAGGTGTTATGTGGGAATCTGGAAATGGATCTACTTTCATCAGTTATAAGCTGAAACTACTGTTTGTCTTCTTTAGACTTTACACTTCTAGCTAAGTGTAATTATCATTCAGGTTGATAAAGGACATCTCTACTTTTAAGTCTCTCAGTTAAAATGAAAAATTAAAAGTCAGTTATCCCTCACTCAGATTGTTATACCTAGTTAGTCTTTCTTTTCTGCTGCATGCTGTTTTAGCGTGGAATGTCTGTTAGTTTTAGAGAAGAAAAATTCAGTTCCAGGAACAAATCTGGTACTCCCTACTGCTTTCATGAGATGTCCTTGTGTATATAGTAAAAATCAAAACTAATTTTGTATCTAAGATACTTCCATTGCATAAACTGATGATGTTTTGGTGTCCTTGTTGAAGTGCAAGGACATTGTGGAATTAAAATGTTGCATTAGAGTCACAGCACAGCAAATTATTAAGTTGTATATGTACTGCATATTCTTATAGATGTGCTTTACAAGTCAGCAAGCAGTATTTTCAGCTTACCTGTTAAGTCTGTTACTGCACTGGATCTGTACGTAGCACCTGCTGGAAGACATATGACAAACCAAAGCTCCACTTTTTTATATGTAGATACCATCTGTTCCTGAGCTGTACAGACAGACCAGGTCATACTGATTGGTTTGATTATTAGGCTACAGAAAGGTGCAAAACAGACAAAAGACTAACTTAATGAGAGACTAAAAGTAAGTCACGATGAAACAGCTGTTTCTGCATTTTTCTTACCAGTAGAGAAAGTGGGAAATCTGAGTCCTTCAGCATCCACATTGTTAATAGCATTTTTCTAAAAACACAACAGCAGAAGAAACAAAAGGCAGGCACATAGCAGAGGAAACCGTCATAAGTGGAAATATTTTTGACTGTCTCTCTGAACTGGCAAGTTATCTTTGTATTCTGGGCAATAGACAGTGTAGTAATTTTGTAAACATTTTAAGAGGCTTTGAAAAAGCCCTGTGCCAGTTCAGTTCAGAATTTTTAGTTGCAGCGTTAGCAATAATTATGTAGCAGTATGTGTGAGGAAGCCACCTAGTAAGTCACCCTACAGAAAACAATTTTGTGTTACTGGCCTAAAATTCAGGAGATGATTCCGTCTCAAAGTAGCATGCTTTACTCTTCCTCATGATATTCCCCTGTTGTGTTTTCAGTACTCTGTCAAACTTGAAAATTGGTCATCAGAAGTTAAGCAGAAATAAACTTAAAAGATTTCTGTTCTGAACAAATAATGGTACTGAAGTGACTTTGGTGAATAAAGAATAAAACAGTATTAACCAAATTACATGTTCAATAACAAGAGCAAAATCTTTAGTTAGAACAATGGTACCATTTCCATGAGGGGCACAACAAGCTTTCACATTGTGTAACTCTAATTCTGCCAAGTTTTGACCCTTTAGGCTGAGACTTTTTCCATTCCAAGTGTCTGCTTCAAGGCCAGTTCTGTTTTTTGCAGAGGTTTCACAGAAGTAGAGGGCAGTGGGATGAAAAATTACATTCTTTAAAATGTTTTAATGTCTCACAAAAACAGTAGTAAACAGAACACTTCATGTATAAATGTAGGAGTGCAGGTGCCCCTTACTTTAGAGCAAGGCTTTGAAACTGGTCTGTTACGTAAGCAAAGTGCTATTTGCTGTTAAGTGAAAATACTGTTCCAAGTATTAGTGAGAGAGGAAGTCTTAAATTTGAAGATGTGCATGTTTGTTATTTTGATCTATGATGATTCCCAATCAGGTCTGCTTTATACATTTCCTTCATTTTCTGCTCTTAGTTGTTACGTGTGTATTGAAATTTGATGACAAATTACAGGAGGTATTTTTGTATCTTCACTCTCTTGTGACTCCAAGACAACTGGCCAGAGAACGACAGAGAAATCTGTGAGACTATGAGAGATTTAGATAGGTAGCCAAGCCCCAGTCTTGCTGGGCAGAGGTCTCAGCCAAACATGGCCACTTCAGGCTTCTGACCTAAGTGAAGAAACAAGAATGAGCTGCTAGGAAATGCACTCAGTGCAGTTTAACAAAAGGGGAATAAGCAGATTGTGGCTCAGAGATTTCTTAACTGGTCTCATGTGCAAGAATTCAGAAACAGAAAAGACCCAAAATTTCTGAACCTCAGTGTTGTTGTCAGGAGACATTTTTGAACCCCTAAGCATGCTTTGTTTCTTTGTCTTACAGGAGTGGTCCATACTGAGAGATCCTACTACATCTGCCAGTTAATAACAGCACTAGCTAAATATAATGCTAAATATTCCTCAAGATGAGGTCTTAGCATCTCAAGTTGGCTGTTAAAAATTAGTAGCTGTTTTTGACCTTAATCTTTCCTTATGTGGGTTCCTCATCTGTAGAGGAATGAATCTGATGGTAAAATTACGATACCATCTGATTTCACAGGAGAGTTGTGAAAGTATATTCATTATGAAGATTTGGACAAATTATTTATGGGTGCCATAAGAAAACCATGAATAAATTAATAATTCTGTCTTCAGTGTTTGACTAGGCATCACATCTCACATGAACTATTAGGAAGAAACAAAATACTGAAATAGTTTTTCACTGAGTAATACCTACTGTACTGAAAGAAGCCAGTACTTCTAGGGAAAAAAACCCTACTATTATATAATATATAAAGCTATCATAACACTCAGAAAGGCTTGATCTAACACTTGGGTGGCTTTAGCGTAACCTATTTATGTGCACTTGCTACCAAAACATCTTGCTGTATATACACCTTGTGAGGCAGATGGTGTTAGCAAGAAAAAAAGTGCTAATTAAGAAATAAAATGCATAGTAACAGAACTCTTTGCTGGATTTACTTCCTGTATCTACTTTGTGTTCATTATTGATTTGCACTAGTTATAAAATGCTAGCCAGAGGAATAACTTAAATGAGAAGTAAAGTTTTCATGGTATTGATTTTATATAGTCAGTCTAGTTTAAAAGAGGAATTCAAGTAATTTTGGATTTAGAAAGCAGAATGTTTTAAGTGGAAGACTCTGTAGATGACTCTTCATTGAAGAGTTTTTACAGCAGCCTGGGACATCTGCAAGGGATATTAGCTACCTTCTTGGAAAAGATAGGAAGCAGAAGGAACTGAATGAATGTGGAAGAAATTGTGTTCTTGTGGGTACATTTCTTCTTTTATATAGTAAACTGCTTAAGTTGAAAAAAAATTTCAAGTGTAGCCAATTTTTGACTTTTCAGACTGGAGATATAAGCTTGATTTTTCTGAAACCTGAAAATTGCATAGAAATTCCTCTTTTTATATTGAGCAAATATTTCACAATCAAGGAATAATATTTAATAGTAGAATGAATACATTTTACAAGTAAGAACCAAGAAATTGTAGCTTGGCCATCTCAGAAGCTCTGTTTCTCAGATACTTTTGCTACACATGGCCATCCCAGAGACTGTGTTTCTCAGATCCTTTTGCTGGGATTCCATCCCTTTGCCAGAAGAGCGTGACGGAAAGTTGCCAAGCTCCCAGTCTCTATTTAATGAGCATTATATGTTGCCTGTGGTAAGGGAAGGGAACTAGTTTATGGGTGATCTCTACAAGACAGTATCATGTTGACTCACTCATTTGCAGGAGTCAAATCTGATGCTTGTCAAATCTGGTGCTGAGATTTTTTTAATGATAGTTTCGTTTATATGACTTTGGAAAAAATCGATTAAGATTTCAGAGCTCTTTCACTTACAAGCAAATATGAAACAAAACAAAGCTATGGAGAGAGTAGAGATGAGGCAGATGCAGATTTCTGTTCTTTTGTTGCTAGGTAAAGGAACATTAAGATAGGAGCATCCAATGTTAGCTGAAATATAAACATATTCAGGGTGTGGCAGACCAGGATAAAGTGATTTCTGAGTTTGAGTACCTTTTGCGAATGTCTTGCCATCTGTTCATTCCCATGTAAGCTGAGACTGTTAGGTTTCAGTACCTTGACTGCTTACAGTAGTCAAGATGTTACGGAGAAAGCAGGGCAGCCTCAATTTTTTTGACATCTAACCTATTAGAGGGAAATAAAATTGCCTCCACATTCTGAAACACCATCATGCTATAGCTGGATTTGTAGGATGTCTAGCTGTAGAAGACACTGTAGTTTTGTCATGAAAAAAGAAAAGATATAAACAGCTGCCACAGAGTTTGTGCTTTCATCTTCTTTCCCTAGGGTAAAACATGAAAGGCAATGTTGGTAACTAAGGAATTTTTTGTATGACATTTTATGTACTAGTTTTTTAAAAAAATGATACCTGAAATTATGGTTTGGTTTGAGATGAAAAGTTTGTGGAGTAAGCTAGTGTGGAGGAGTGCCTACTGTCTTTAATTTGCAGCCTAAATCATACATTAAGAGTAGCAAAAAGTTTTGTATCCTCAAGGTCTTTTGAGATAATGTTTGAACTGCACCTGGTGTTAAAACACCTTTAGGATGGTGGTTCATTTGACTAAGCACATCTGAATTGTAGTGTTTGTCAAGTTAAATTGACCCTACAGTATAGTTTCTGAGACAGCTCTCACAAGGCTTAAATCCATCACTTAAAAAACAAACATTTTTTTAAACATGTAGAAAAACAGCGAAAAAGTTTTGCTGAGGGCTGCAGCAGTGATAGGTATTTTGTTATTTTTGTAACAGTAGACACAGTGATGAGATTGACCATGGTAGGTCTAGCATGGTGGGCTTTGCTGATATTCTAGATATGGATATCCAGTTGCTTCATCCATACCAAGTGCACACTCTGAAATGCCTAAAGAATAGACCCCTGAGCAACACAAGCAGCATAATTTGGAAGAAATAATAGCTTGTACTGCTGGTTATACCCACCTGTTCCCATAGCTCTGTAGTCAGAACATCAGAGTCACCAGTTCATTTGTGAGTGTGGTTCCTCACTTCTCTGCTTCTTCCAAAGGTTCAAACATGTCAGCAGTTATTCTTGTCCTCTCATAGCGTTTCCCACCAGTATCTGAGATTCAGCATAAGGAACGATGCTAAGGAGACATTTTTAAACCACTAAGCTTTTCTGCAGCTCTTCATCTTCTGCAGTTCTGGTCTCAGATTTGTTAGCTTTATCTNTTTAAACCACTAAACTTTTCTGCAGCTCTTCCATCTTCTGCACTTCTGGTCTCAGATTTGTTAGCCTTATCTGGACCTACTTTCAGTTTGTATTTCTATTTCTTTCTGTTTATCTTACCTGTGTGAAGACTAGG
Source organism: Daphoenositta chrysoptera (assembly GCA_013397915.1). Classification (NCBI taxonomy): domain Eukaryota; kingdom Metazoa; phylum Chordata; class Aves; order Passeriformes; genus Daphoenositta; species Daphoenositta chrysoptera. The sequence continues at coordinate 694,233 of VZRO01007949.1, read as the reverse complement.
TTGTCAGTTTCCAAAAGTCCTTTCCTGTCAGGAGACTGCTGCCACTGTGTCACTGTACTTACAAGATGATCAGGTAGTAGTCCATTTTTGCTTTAATCCACATACCTTTTCTACCCTGTACATGAGGCCTCCTTATGAGATACTAGCTGGAGCAGAAGTAGTGTTTTTTCCTCAACTGCTCATTTCAAAGTTGACTACACCTACTAAACAAAAATGTGTATTGTTAATAATGTAGGCTAGTTAAATTCTGTACTTGCACATTTTACAGAGATAATCTTAACACACTATTTCTTTGGATGCATTTTGAACTCTGTACAAATAAGATATTTTGTCCTCTCTGGATTAAATAATTGTAGAAAGTCACAAAAAAAGAGTTTCCATATGGAGAGTTTTTAAGAGCAGTGAGCATTCTCTTGCAGCTCTCAGTTTTGTGAACTTTGTATATGAAAGTCTTATCTCGAGGTCTGGAAGAGATCATGACTTCCACCAAATGTAGTTTGTTGTTACCTGATAGGAGATTCAAGAGCTGTGTTTCAGGGTGCTTGTAAAAATAGATGCCACAAATATTAGGAAGCATTATAGAATCATTGAATGGTTTGGGTTGGAAGGGACCCGAAAGATACCTAGTTCTGGTCTCCCTGCCTGTGCTACAACTAGCTCAGGTTGCTTAGAGCCCCGTCCGTCCTGGTCTTGAACACATCCAGGGATGGGGCATCCACAACTTCTTTGGGCACCCTGTTCCAGTGCTTCACCACCCCCACAGTAAAGAATTTCTTCCTAATATCCAATCTATACCTACCCTCTTTCAATTTAAAACCATTGCCCTTGGTTCTGTCACTATCTGCCTGTATAAAAAGTCCATCTCCCTCTGTTTTATAAGCCCCCTTAAAATACTGGAAGGCCACACTGAGGTCTCCCTGGAGCCTTCTCTTATCCATGCCCTCTTCAGCGTTTCCTTATAGCAGAGCTGCTCTATCCCTCTGATAATCCTTGTGGCCTTCCTCTAGACTCGCTCTAGCAGGTCTGTGTCATTCCTGTGCTGGACACCCCAGAGCTGGAAGCAGCACTCTGGGTGGGGTCTCACCAGAGCAGAGTAGAGAGCAGAATCACCTCCCTTGCCCTCCTGGCCGTGTTTTTTTCATCCAGTCCAGGGTACAGTTGGTTTTCTGGGCTGCAGGCCCACATTGCCAGATCATAGCCAGCTTTTCATCAATGCAAACCCTCAAGTTCTTCTCAGGGCTGCTCTCAGTGAGTTTCCCACTCTGTACTCATGTCTGGGTTTGCCCCGACCCAGGTGCTGCACCGTACACTTGGACTTGTTAAACTTCATGAGGTTCTCTTGGGCCCACTTCTCAAGTTTGTCCATATCCAAGTAGATAATGAATAAATAGTTCTTTTTTATTAAGTTTTGGGATTTTATGTCATATTAAGTATTACACGATGAATAAACATAGCTTTCTCCTAGGCGACATTTTTCAAGTGGAAGAATAAATTCAAAGTTCCCTCATCCCTCAAAACTATTTCATAAAGTGGTTATGCTCCATGAGGCAGACCATGGTGGTTGTTTTAGGTGTCTTCTTAATAAGAAGAATCAAACTGGAAGGAAGCCAGGCTGTCTGTTATGAACACAACACACAGCCTGATACAGGGTAGTGAATTCTCATTGTGGCTCTACAAAGCGTTAATGAAGTTCTAATTTAAAAAGCAAACAGAAAATCTCTACATTGCACCATGGGGACCCAACACATTTTATCACATTGTATTGTGACTAATATTAATATTGTTAATTAACAAGCTTTCTTGAGATCTAGGAATATTACGGCAACAAGTTTCTATTTTTTTTCAAGACTGCCTAATGTTTCTCAGTACCTCCAAACAGAGGAGCAGTGAAATGGAATAATCTAAATTATCTACTCGTTTAGAAGATCAAAAAAGGAAAGGTATTTTGCCAATAACTAAAATAAGTACATCTCAATTTAACCCTTTTTTTTAAACTGTAAAATCGGGACACAGAAACTTGCCGTACTGAAGGATAGAAGCATAACTGGATCATCTTAAGAGTGGTCAGTATTTATCTTGAGAGGAAAATTAAGCTTAGGCCCCTTTACTTCTCAGTGAGAGATCCCTCACAGGGGTTTAATGGGATTTAACTAACACACTTCGAATTCATACCAATAATTAATTTGTCTTAACTTTCCCTCATAACTCGTCATAGACAGGATCTAAGTGACTACATATTCCTTTGTAAAATCCAGTCACCTGACTGTATCTAGGCATTTTTCCAGTGCTGTAGTTTCATACAGGACTTTCTGCTTGTGCTCCAGCATCTAGCTATTTAAAAATACTAAGTGGAATGGCAAAATCTTAAGCATACAGAAAGTAGGTGATACCTTTCTTTTTCTCCTTGGATGGCACTTAGGAGTGGCTCTGCTAGTGTGATGTTTGATGTCATGATTTTTTTTTTAGTTTTTAGTGAGGCTGCTAGTTTCTTGTTGTCTTTGTAGTTTATAAAATAAACTATTTTTTAAAAAGGAAAAAAAAGCTTGGGGTTTCACCATTATAGTACGTGTTAAGTGGTTTGAATTAATACATTACAAAAATTTGTCATTTAAAAAAGTTTAGCTCCTTGTCACAACTCTTTCCTCCTCATGTTTTTGATACTGGAATAACTCTTTTCTGAAGTGGTACTACAGAGGAGGCACAGAGGCTGTTCTTTGTTAAATGTTATATCAATCTAACCTGCAATCTCATATAATGAAATGGTGTAATCATCGTTTTCATTGCTGTGTGGTGTCAGTAGGGTGCTCTTTAACTGTCTGTTTTCATTACTGAAATTTGCATTTCTCCAAGTACAGCCTTAATCAGATTTTCTCAGTTGATAAAACATGGACAGTACTTGATCTCTCTTGGTCTCTTCCTGTGGTTCATAGAAACTTGGTGCAACTTGGTATGAAAGAAGATTTTTTTTGTTACAGACTGTTTAAGACTGTTCAGTGTCAGGCAGAGCCAGTGTTCTGTGGGCCTTCTGCATATGCCTGTTGCGTGATTGCCCGTCTGGTTCACGTGGTTTGTTTTTACAGGCTAAATCAAATTGTTGATTTTGTGATAACAGCTTAGTAGTTTGTTGATGGAATATAACAGCAACTATGTGTGTACTGAAACTCTGCTCTGAGGAGATCACAAATGTAAATTTTTCTATGACTTACTAAGGTTTCACCATCAGGTTTTCACCTACACTTTTTTGGAAGATATTTTTTAAAGCAAAAAATGGTAAAAGTATTCCAGTTATCTTTCTGCATGTGTAAGCTAATATCCGTGGATTTGAAGAAAAATCATCTAAAAAGCAACCTTATTTAGGCTGACTTCTGTTTTGTAGTTTGGTTACTGAATTGTTCACCTACATTTGCATAGGTCCAGAAACAACAGATCCTTATCAGAGCACTGGATAGTGCCTTTTTTGGTCCTTTTTTGGTCCATTTTAAAGGTTGGGTTTTCCATGTTCTTTTGGCAAGGTTTAGTCACAAATCATTTTTGCCTATTTGACATTTCTGCTGCTTCTCATTTTGCAGGTCCAATGATGCACCAGCAGCCTTCCTCCCAGCAATACAACATGCCACAGGCAGGTGGCCAGCACTACCAGGGGCAGCAGCCACCCATGGGAATGATGGGCCAAGTTAACCAAGGAAATCACATGATGGGGCAGAGACAGATTCCTCCATACAGGCCACCACAGCAAGGTAGGAATTCACTTCAGTATTTTTACATTGATTTTAAATAACCACGTTTAAAACCATTTTACATCACTTTCTTGCTCACACCAAATTTCTATCAAGTAATTTGGTGTGACAGACTTTGTTTGTACACTCTTTTTGTTACCCTTTTTAAGGGTGGTTCTTGCAGCAAGAGATTACTGCTATCACCATGAAATGTGAAGACAAGTTTGTTTTCTTTTTCCTTTGGTTCTTTCTGAGATTATGCATTCTGAAATTATGCATCTCAGATATGCTGATGCAGAATTCTGTTTTGATATTTAAATGATAGGTACAGAAAAGGAACAGAGTACCTACTTGGTTCTGAATTCATTCAGTTACAAACAAAGGAATGAAGTTCCACAATATTGAGTCTCTTTTTTCTTTTTAGTCCTTTTCAACAAGGAATAATTTTATTTTTAACACCTTAGTCTATTATACACATATTCCTAAAATGAGCTCAAAACTTAAGTTTGGTATATATAGTCTCAGTCTGGTGCAGCCAAACAACTGTGTATTTGTATATGTAGATAGATACATTTACTTATTTTTTTAACTAAACCAGATTACATATGTTGTCTGTAATGCAACAATATGGGTGGGGAATACATTTGAGAAATACTTCTCATACTAAACTCAGAAATTAGCAGGCTTTATAATAGAGAAAACAAGTTATTTACGTATTGACTGGTTGTGGTTTTTCAGGCCCACCACAGCAGTACTCAGGCCAGGAAGACTATTATGGGGACCAATACAGTCATGGTGGACAAGGTCCTCCAGAAGGCATGAACCAGCAATATTACCCTGATGGTAATCTCTCATAAATGTTAACTTTCCCATTTTCTATACCTGCCCAATACTAATGTAGTCATATGCCCAAAACCAGGGGATGAGGAAAGAATAGTAATTGGATATCATACCTCACATTTACAAAACCTTCCTAATTCAGAATTGTTACTACATTTTAAGTTACTATGACTAGCTAAATTTACAACTTAGAGCATGTAATTTGTATTACTCCCATTTGAAACTCTTAACAGTTTTAGTATTTCAAAATGAATGGAAATAATTGGTTTCTCTCAAAGAATGGAGAGTTCCTTAGCATATCTAGTATAATTGCGATTAATTTAAACAGTCATAACTTTATTAATAAGAGAGGGGGCGATATCCTTTTATTAAAAATTCTACTGAACTGAAAAAAAACTTGCTAAAAAGATGTGGGTTTTTTCTGTAAATACTCTATTTTTTTTAACTTAGTGTTTAGTTTTCGTGTAAGTCGCACAAATGTGTTATTGCTGACATGGTATGGGCCTTCAGTTTAACATTTATATAGGAATAAAACGGTCCCTGCCCTGAGGATATTGGAAATGTGAATCCTCTTTAGATGTCCCCTCAGTGCTTTCAAGACAAGACTGAAACTTTGAATTTCATAAATCTGTCCCCCTACCTCTTGGAATATGGAGTGCTGAATATTGAATTGTGTTATAAGTTAGAAAAGTTGAAATTAACTTGTTTTCAGGCTAAGCAGAGACTGGAAGAACAAAGATGCTGGCTCCTGACTACTGTGATAACCATGTGTGCAACTTAATGGTATCTTACGAAGTTCAAGAAATGGGGTAGATGTTAATGTTTAAAAAAGGTATACAAAGCAAAGCTGTGTAATTGCCAAAGCAACTACTCATTGCAAATAAAGGGATACCAGTCAGTTGTTTGAATTTAATTTCCATGAAATTGATTTTAAGATACATCAAGCTACATCTGTATAAGTTTACATGTGTTCATTTCTGGAGATGTATGTGCAGAGTTATTTTACAAGTTACATTAACTGGTAATTATTCAGCTTTCATTTTGGAACATTTATGTACACACATGAACACTAAACTGTTACAGGCAATTTACTTTAGTAAAGGGCAGTTTGATGTTACCATCAACAGCTCTCTGGCACCACAGATTACTTCTAAGATCTGTTCCTTCTAAAGAGTCATCTTTATCATTACCTCATTATTACTCTTACGTAGAATACAAGGAGCATATGTTTTAAGACTTGTTTTAATGGTTATGTATACATTATGTTAATGACATATTGTACAGTTGCAGACCTGATTACAAAGTTACTGAGTTTTAGAACTGTTTCCTCCTTTCCTTATTTTCATTTTAAAATTTTGTTCCAAATTTATATGATCTAATTTTGAATGTCAACAAAATTTGTCACATATTCTTGACTAAGTTAGCAATAAGATATATTTTGATAATCTGTAAGACAAAATATGTGTGTGCTAAAACCAACAACAGGTGGGGTGCTTACTGCATGTATTGGTTTCTTAATTCAAGATGCCTGTAGTCTTTGAATAGAAAGGTTTGTTTGTAATGAATCTGCTTGGGACTGGAATGTAAGAGGAAAAGTTTTCTTAACACCTTAAGTAGGAATTCTGCTTGTAGGGAAAACCATGAGAGTGTTATATTTCTGTCATTTAAAAACAGAATTTAATGTAGATGATGGTTCATAACTTCATTGAGCTTTATTTGTTATATTTCACACTGCTTTTAGCATATGCTTTTGAATTGGAGATCAGCAGAACAGGTGTTAGACAAAGTATGATAATTGCTTTCTTTGTTCATTCTAATTTAATTCAGGTTATTTACATGTGAAAGGCCTAAATGCTTTCATTTTTTTCTGAGTGAAAGATGAAGTACTTCCCCCCCCACTCCCCCAACAAGGATTATCGGAAGGTTAAGACCATCCCTTGCTGTGATGTTTCTAGAACTACTGCATTAAGCCTTTTTTTCCCCCTGTCACATGTTAATTCAATATGAAAGGAAATCATATTAATAAGTCTTTGGCTAATACAATTGAAAATTCTTTTTCATGTATATCCAGTTGAAATTTTTTTTTTCATTTTTCTGAGAAATGAAATATTTTTAGGGTTTTCACTCAGAGGCCATTAACGTTTCTTCCTGTCTCTTGTCGAATTGATGTAGGTCATAATGATTACGGTTATCAGCAACCGTCGTATCCTGAACAAGGCTACGATAGGCCTTATGAGGATTCCTCACAACATTACTACGAAGGAGGTATCTATATACCTTCACACACATACGCACATACATTCCCTTTCCTCCCCCACCCTCAACGGGAACAGAAGTTCTTGCACAACACAACTTATACCCATGCAAAGCTCTTGTAGAATACTAGTTGCTGGCTGTCTTGGAAATGGCAGGGAACTTGAAGCCTTCAGAATAATTTCTTGCAAACACCTAAAATATATAACCACAATTTGCCATTCTAACAACAGTAAAATGACTAAAACACTCTAGAGATTTTTTTTTTACGTCAGTGGAAATTTTTATTTAAACATGAATTTGTTGGTTCAGTTGTATATCTTTTTGTGTGTGTATATATATTTTGTATAATTATAGTGCCGTTAGGAAACAGCTTGCTGATCTTGTGTAGCTAGTCTGTGCTCTTGTAGCTGTCCTTAATTTTGTCTTTTTTTTTATTTTATTTAGCATAGTCATGATCTTATGACTGTGATGTTCCAGTAAATGTAATGCTCGTTTGGCAGAGATGCTGAAAATGCTGCAGTTCAACTTTGCAAAATTGGCTTTAACTGCAGTTTGTTTGGCCGAGTTCCTTCTGTTTGGTTTGAGTTTTCTTTGTTTTGTTCAGTTTTTGAAATCAATATTGCATTTTCATTTTGTTCTTGTGTTGTTGGCTGTGCATCTTAGAAGGAAAAAAAATAATAAAATAGTTGTCTTTATGAGTTTTTGCTTTCTTGCAATGATCTTACAGGAAACTCGCAATATGGTCAGCAGCAAGATGCATATCAAGGACCACCCCAACAGCAGGGTTACCCACCACAACAGCAGCAATATCCTGGCCAACAAGGCTACCCAGGACAACAGCAGGGTTATGGTAAGAACCTGAGGACGCAGGCAGCTGTCACAGAAAGGACTAAGAGAGACCCTTGTTGTGCATTGTTCCATCCCTGTTTGACTGTGTCCAGAGGCCAGGCTTGCACAGAACAGCTCTGTGCCTGCAGTTTTTCACTGGGCTGAAACAAGAAAACGTGGAAGGTGGCATCTTTTGGGAATTAGATCTGTTGGCAGTCTTAGGAGAGTGTGGTAGCACAGAAAACCAAAGGTGACTAAACAGCATTGTAATGCATGTCTGTAATTTAGAAAGACCCAGAAAGATTCTGCTCTTTTCTGTAGGTGAACACACTCAGAAACATGACAACCCCTTTCATCTCTTGATTTGCCAATTAAAACAGTCTTTTAAAAACTAGTTTAAAACTTCATTCAACATACATGAATCATTCTTTTTAGATTCTTGTACTGATCAGTAGAGAAATGACTGTAAGCGTTGACAATGCAGCTTTAAAGAGACTGGGCCTTACAAATTTGCACTAGTAGTCCAAACCTTCTGATACACAGCAGGAATGAGAAAGCCTCTGCCACAAGTCCCTGGACTCAACAAAAACTTCCCAAAAAGGAAACTTAAAGTAATACTACGTAATTTTTGTGCATTAATTCTAAAAAACTTCATGTCAGAAGAGCATACTGAAATGACTGCTCTTTTAAGTTTTACTTGGTTGCGTACTGTAAAGCCATACATATTTATCACAGAAGAAGGAATCTCTGAAATTCCATAAATTCCATGTATTTTAGCTTTAAGCTTTTTTGCAGGCTTAAATGCTAAAGCTTTCAGCATTGTGTGTATGTGAGGAAATGCATGGGTAATTTGTTTGCCATGTAGATAAATGCCAGATTCACATGAAATCCAGTTATGTTGAGACAGAGTTAAGTTTTAAGAGGATCCACTGAGATTTACCAAGTGTTCTACTTCTGGAGGTTATGGATGAATTGATAGTTCTAAAGTAATACTTCTACCTACATTCTACTAAACATAATATAGGAACAGATAAAGATCAGAGTAGGAGGTCCATGTAGATCACTGCTCTGAACTTTGTAAGTAAAGAAATAAAATCTGATTTATTCTGAAAGTGTAGGTTAGGAAATACTAGAAGAAAAGGGATTAGGAAATCTTTTGGAGCCACTTACCCAGCATAATTCGTAAAACAGAATAACATACTTTTCAATTTCTGGTTCTAAGCAGAAACTGTTATTGAAGTTCCATTTTTTTCAATGAAATGTGTCAATGAATATTTAGAATTCAGCTATAAGGAATTACCATGAATAAATAAACCCATGTTCATTTGTCAGATGAACACAGCACTCTTAAGATGTCGTATTCTTGCTCAATTTAATATTTAATTGCTTTCTAATTTGCAAAAATAAATCAATATCTGAGTCATTATTATCAATCTTTAAGGTTTTGTTTCACTGTGGGAGGCTGAAACTGCAGAGTTCAAGGGAATTTGAGGCCTGAGGAGAATGGTAATAGCTTATGGAGCTTTTCTTCTCCAGGTCATCTTCTTCACTGTCTTACAGATCCAGAATTACTGAAGGAGTTTCCAGCTGATGTCATCTTAATGTCCACTGCCTATAGCTAAAACTAGCCCTCTGTAGCACTGAATCACAGTTGCTAAAACACATCTGTTTCTTCTGAGGGGAGGGAAAAAAAGCGTTGGTTTGTTTAAAAGAAAGCGCTTCTGAAGAGCTGCAAATCTTCAGCTCTGAAAAACAGAGACCCAGTTTTTAAGGGGTGGTGCTGAAAAAGCTAATAGATCCACTGCAAAGGATTCCTAGGGAGTGCCACTGAAATACAGAGTACACCATCTCTCCCAATGCTGGAGAGGGTGGGGATGATTTTGTTTGGAACATGGCTGCACTGCCTGATGGAGGTAACGTGCACCGTCCACTGTAGACAGGCCAGGTCCCTGAGAATAGTAACAGAAAGTTGTACTTGCAAAAGAACTACTTCTTTTACAGACAAAACAGACTGGAGTCAAAGTTTTGGGTTTTTTCCTGGCCTTCTGGAAAGTTAATATTGCCAGAGAAGTATGGAGTAGAGGGTGCTTTTTTCCATCTTACAATAGATTTTACTCCTTGTCACATCTCACATTTTATACGTGTACAACTTGCTTGCCTGGCACCCCATCCATGATTGCCTGTTGTGGTGTGAGACTTCACTTTCTGGCAGCACAGTACTGCTGGTCTCGTCAAAAGGTCCAATTTTAAACATAGCTGATTATCTGGGTGCTCCTGGCATTAGAAAATTGTGGAACTGAAGCAGCATACATCAGGAGACTTCCTTCCTAAATTTTGGAAAGGGCTCATGTTAATCATTTTGTGCCTTGTTCTTCTCTGTCCTGTGACCTTGTATGTGGAACTACATGCAATGATATTAAATAATATATAAATAAAAGTAAATATTTCTGTGGTTGGAGCACAGGCCCTGGCAGCACAGGCCGTTTTCCAGGGGGAGAGGAGGGCCACTCAAAAGACCTATAATTGCACAGTAGTTTTTCTAAGAAAATTTTCTATTTTCTAAGAAATAAAAGATATTTCTTAGCCCTGGTTAGCTGTAAAAACCAGTGCTTTTACTGTTCTCTTCTTTCAAACGTCTTAAGCAGTCTTCTTTTTTCTTTTCTTTTTATTTAACGATTCCCAGGCCCCTCCCAGAGTGGTCCAGGGCCTCAGTATCCCAATTATCCACAAGGACAAGGACAGCAGTATGGGGGATACAGACCCACGCAGCCTGGGCCACCACAGCCACCACAGCAGAGGCCTTACGGATATGACCAGGTATTCTTTTGTTTGATGAGAAGATTGTGATTCTTACACACTCATTTAGAGCCTTAGATTCTGGACATTAAAACTAATGAATTTGAGGACATGGTCTTTCAGATATGTACATCCAATTCTCATGGAGTTTATTTCTTGGTGAGTTAGCAAGAATCATTTGTAAGGAATTGTGATTAGTCATTCTCTCCTGAGTTTGCTGAGTTTTAATGCAATTTGGCAAAGTGAGGCCTTCCCAGCAGTATTTTTGGACCTTAAAAATTAAGGTGATGTGTTCCATAGCCTCATGGTGAATGACTAATATGAAAGATGAGGCTTTTAAATCTCCTGGTGGATCATTTTTCATTACTGCTTTGCAATAGAAATGGTTGAATTTATTTTCCACAAACACAAATCCTAATCTTCCTCTTCAATTGCAAAGCACCTCAGGTGTGCAGCTGAGGTCCTTCAGCTGCAGAGCTTATGGGGAGACATGAAAACTGGTTTTGCACAGATTTTCTCTGAGCAGTATAAGGGGCAGTGAACATGGGAAAGAGGTGACCCAAAAATCAGCTGCTTCATTCTTATCAGTGCTAAGACAAGTTTAAAACAAACAAACAATTACCACCAAAACTGGAGTCTGGAGTTGTAGTGAAGGGCTCTTGTAGAAAAGCTGTCTTAGATTTAAAGGATGAAACAGGTTTTTTTCCTGTAAAAGGTACTAACTTGTAAAACTCCAGACTTTCCACTATGAATCATTCAGAAACGTCATTAAAATGTACACAGTTACTTTCCTTGGTATAAATAACATAAAGATTAACTAAATGATAAAGTTGAGGTTCCAATATTTCAGTAAAATCCTGATATGTCAGTAGAAGATCAGTAGAACTTCCAAAAACTTTTCTGAGGAAGTGAGAATTGCCCACGATTTTAAAGAACAGTTGGCTTGCTTTCTACAGAAATCAGAAAAGACAAGGAAGAAGGAACAAACTCTTTCAGTATGGTAGTTTAGAGATGCAGTTTCTTTAAATTCTTTTACAGATAAACAAAATGTTTATGCACTGATCCAGTAGCTTCCTCTGAAAACAGTAAGGGAAAATTCTTTGCTTATGGCCAGTATAGGGTCAAGGAAACTTAATCACAATTTGCTGAGTTTTGTCCAGCTTTCCTTGCAGTAGAAGTGGATAACCCTCTCTTTTGATAGGCTGTGCTCCTCCAGTTTATGCAGTCTTAAGTTCTACTGGGAAACTCCATTATAGAAGAACTCTCTTTCATACTGGCCATTCCCATAGGAATTGCCGTGCTTAAATTCTCATCTGACAGCTGTTGTGAAACTCTTCTTCATGACTGATTGTAATATTATAATGGAACATAACTGACATTGCAACGTAAAACTAAAATGTACAATACTGCCTTGTTCTGGTGGTACTTAACCAGGAATGGTGGCAGGATCACAGTTTGGAGCATGTTCACTTCCTAGCACAGTAGTTCTTTCTGCAGGCCTTGAACCCCATGGTGAAGGATTATGGTAAGCTTATAGCATTGTTGGTTTCACCTCTGCCCACCTCTGCAGTACATGACACTCTGTCCAAAGAAATAGAGAATGTTAATAAGGGTGGTAATTCTGTGTATCAGATCTATGGAATAATTGCTTCCCGTAGGATATGTGGACTAGTTCTTCATGTTTACCGGGATGTGCCTTGGTTTTGAAATACATGTACCATTATTCTGTAATGCTTGATAGATTAATAATTTTAGGTATCTCTGTGTCATGGTTAGTTTCCTAAAGTACTTTGAATTTAGGCGACCTTGACTTCTTGAAATAATTTTCAAAGTTTAAGTGGGAAGTAATCCCCATCTTTTATTTTTTGATGATGTTCTGCTAATTTCACAGCAGTCTATTGAATGTAAAGGCATACTCTTTTGATCATATTAGGTTCCTGGTCCTAAATTCAAGTCATTGGTCTTCCTTCTACATTAAAGCACAAAGTATTTTTAGTGAGATGAAACTACACCAGTTACTCATATCAGTGTATAATCTACTTTTATTTGTTTCCACCTTTTAACATCACAGTTTATTTGGATGGTCTTCCACTTACAGCTTTTTAATAGAGAAAATATGTCTTGTGGTCTAATTATGTATTTTGAATTTTTTTTAGGGTCAATATGGAAATTATCAACAGTGAAAAAATACTCACATTCCGGTAGGCAGAATCTATTAGCAGCCATATTGTCTCCTCAGCACTGTGGACATCTTCCCGAGATGAGAACCTCCCATTCCATCTAGATTTTGGAAAAATCTTTGTGGCTGTTTTATGGTATACAGTCTTTATGGGTTAATTGTTAAAGACTGTAGATTCTCAAAAACTAGTTTCACATCTCTACTCTAGATGGCAATATTGGACAGAAAATCTGTGACATAACAATTTGCAGTGAGTTGAGAACTGTATCTCAAATAGACTGTTACAGACTGAGAGGTGCAAACAGCTTTGTATGTTTATGAAGGTTATGGGAATTTAATTTTTTTTCCACAGATTTTTTTTGTAGGGGGAAAGGGGAAATGCACACTTTTTACAGCAGCAATATTTTGTATATTATGTTTTTCATGTGGTGAATATGCAAGACAGTACACTACTTGCTGTGCAGGATAACAAATCTACTGTTAAAAATGGGTAGAGGCATGGTAAGTGCTTGATTGTATTAGTCTCGAAATGGTGTACAATAAAGATAACAGTGAAAAGATGGAGAGCATTCTATGTCACTGATGGGTTCACATACAAAGGTTGAGAATCCCAGTTATCTAAATGGGAACATAATTAAAGACAGTGTAATATAGTCTTGTGCAAAGATGAATTTTTTAAGCTTTCCAATTTTTCTGAGTGAAGCGGTTTTGTAAAAATTGTTTCTAACATAGTTTGACAATTTTCTGCAACATTTTTTGGGTAACAAGATAAACGTTTTGGGTTTTATTTCTCAAGTGTTTTGTCAGAGCTTTGCATAAGCAAGCTGTAATCCTTCTTAATAATTGCAATAACAAAGAAAATGACAAGTGTTAATTTTACTTAGCTTGAATATGCAAAGAACTTGAAAAAGAATATGGAGAACAGGACTGTATTGTATAAGTGTATTTTAACCTTTAGTTGAATAATTTGTATGTATCAAAATAGCCTAGAGGACTTTGTAAAATCTATCTAAACTTTTGTCGTGGTTTAGGAATGGTATTCCCCAATTTTAGTCTTCCCACTGACACACTCCAAACCACGCGCCGCTCACTTGCTCCCCACTCTCCCTCCCCTTCCCTTGTGGCAGGCTGGAGAGGAGAATTGGAGGCACAAAAGGTAAAGATCACGGCTTGGGAGAACAATTTACTGGAAACAGCAATGAAATTAAAAAATGAAATAACAGCAACAGTGCCAGAGCCAGAGGGTGCAAGAAAGAGGCGAAGGATTCACACGCGGTTGATTGCTCACCATGCAGAGCCTGGTCCGCCCCACGCTATGCAACCTGGAAGGGTCCCCAGAAAATGAGGCGTCCCCTCCTGGCTACTGCAAAAACTAACCCCATCCTGGCAATAACCAGGACAGCTTTCCTAACTGGGAGTTAATAACTTTAGAAAGGGGGCATTTTTGTTTGTGTCCATTTTTTTGTTGGTTTACATGAGACCAAGGGGATGCTTTATAATGTCAAGTATAAAACCTGCTGGTGAGGCAAATGCCAAATTTGTTTTGAACTGCATTAATGCTTATAGTGTTGCATGTGGGAGAGTGAGAGGCAGCACCTTGATCAATAACAATAGTACACAAAAAAATTGGTTTTGAAACTGAAGCCCTGCAACTGTGTATCAGATAAATAAATGGATGTTCTGGTCTGCGGACATACATGCATTCAAGAATCCCTGGCAACTTTTATGAATGATAAAACTTAAAATTAACCCAGGAGTAAAATAGTACTTTGGTTTTTTCAGTTGGCAATGAATGTTCAGGGGGAAGAATAAAAACTGGTGTTCATAGCATGTATGACATTATACATGGAAGACAAGATTTTCAATTTGTGCATTCTTTTAAAAGGGAAAACAGTGTTCTTAAAGTCAATAGAAAATACACATCAAGGTTTGAACAGATAAGGCATGAGGAACATTATTACGAATTAAAAGCTTGTAGGTTCTGTGCCAATTTTCCACCACTGTGTACTTCATTGCTATTTAAAACTGTACTCCATCAATTCTAACGGAAGAATAAATTATTTGTGATTTTAATTTTCTCATTTGTTTCTTTAAATTAGATCCCTATCACTCTGATTTCTCATCTGGAGACTCTGCTGTGGGTTTTGATTTTAAAGACGTTTGGCCAGAATAACCAAACTGTATTTGCAGTCTAGGACTTTATCAAAATTCTCTTGCCATAGCCAAGTTAATTAGAATTAACTGTTCAGTAATCAGCATGTTGTGTAGGTTGTTTGTTAAGAAATTCTTCCTCTGAAAATGAAGGTCCATGAGGCTATAATCAAGATGACTGAATTAGATAAATGAGTTGACGAGGCAAAAATGTGTTGAACCCAACCTGGTGTAGATATGTTATCTCATTTGAAATAAGCTCAACTGACATTAAGAAATAATTTGTCTTGCCAACCCATCTTCTGTTGTCTTATTCTCCTTTTTAATGGAAACTAAAATTGCAATTTTAATAAGCAGAATTTCCTCCAGGGTTTCCCTCCTAGAGACTACTGCATTTGCAAGGTTTAATTGTTTTATAACAGTCCTGTTTCGTAAAACTTTTTAATTGGTGGTGACAAAAATTACCTTATTCCTCTGATACTATGCCAGAAGAACAACTTGAGAGGAGATAGCTCCACGCAAAAGTATTTCTACTAAAATCATGTATTTAAAAGGAACCTGTGTTGCCTAAACAAAAGAGGAAGCAGGAATACAAGAGAGGACCAGAAGGAAATTACAAGATACATTTTAGTAAGTCTTCCTTATTAAATGAAATTCAACCAATAGGAAACTAGTAAAAAAAGGTGTTGCAGTTGGCATTTTACATGTAGAATATAGAAAGTAAGAGGGGGACTGACACAGCAAATCACATACATGAGCAGAAATGATAAAAATGTTCAAAGAGTAGAGAGGAGGTGTTAATGCATTCAGTGACTTTTAGTTATCATAGGGTTATGATTTTTGCCATTGTATTTTTCTCTCTTCAGACTGTTTTATTTCCTTTTCTGCTCTGTGAATGACTCGCAGAAGGGAGAAACTGGCTGCCTGTTGCAAATAAAATTGACTTCACAATGTTGTAGCATAAGGAAGCAAACGTGGGCAGTGTAAATGTATCATTTTGCAAAAGACACTTCCATTTTCATTCCTGAATTACTCCAGAATGTGTAACCTCATTGATTTTCTTTTCTTTTCTTTTTTTTTTTTTTTTTGGAGAAAATGCACCTTATTGAAGAGGGGCAAGGACTTCAGTGCAAAAATACCATTGTATTTCTACAGTTCTCACCACAGAGGATGCTGAAAGACTACAACGTGATTAAAAAAAAAAACCCACACCAGATTTTAGATTCAAAAAAAATAGAAAATATTTACAAAATTAAGAGAATCTCTTACTTCAGCAAGTCTAGGTGGAATTCTGCCAGAAGCCCTGAAGAAGTTCAAAAAGAAAGTCATGGGTTTTCCTTACACGGACAACAGTTGCTGTATCATAAAACAGAAGCATAAGGGTGAAATCCTGTGAAATGAACACAAATAAATTCTGACATTAATAGATACCTGTATAAAGTAGTAAGTTTAAAAAAAACCAACCTAAGCTAGAGTGATATGTTCATAAAGAAAAAAGACAATAAAAGCTGACCCTCAGTCTTCTAGAATTATAGTAAAAACTCGTAGCACAGTCTGACGGAACTGATCTTTATGTTGACAAAGCCTGAAGTTCTCTGAGAAGCTGCTACCATTAAAAAGAAGCGTGGAGTAAGGTGGACTGTGAAGCAGTAGGAATGGGATAAGATGGCGAGAGGGGAATAGGAATAAAAGTGATGGAGATTGGTATTAAATTATGCTGGAGCTCTCTTGGGATCACTGATTAACACTTGAAAATAAATTGGAGAAAAGAATACGTATTTCGATAGCAAAGTGAGGTGGAAATGGTGCTACTTAGATTATGCAGGACTTAAAACTAGAAATGCAATGGAACATACATGGCAGAACCTAAGAAATTACTGATGTTTGCCAATACAGTATTGGGTAGGATAATTCCTGTTTACTCATGCACAGCTATTCAGCTGTCGGGAGTAGTTCAGCAGCTAACACAGTAGAACTTCTGTTCAGTGGGTGTCAGGAGTCACAGTGCCACCAAACTATTCGAAGAGCAGTGCTACGGAATGCGTAACGAAATACCATAGTACTGATTAGAGTTTTTTTCAATTCAGAATTACTGCGTTCAACCTTGTCTCTCCCCCATCCAAAAAGATAGCTGTGGTAAAAGGTAAGTGGGTAACAAATGGCCAAGAACAAATACAGCATGTTTGGGACTATTTCAGACGTCAGTATATGTAAACTAGCAGTAAATAACAGTGTCATTCTTGTAAGGATACAGACAATGTGATGAAAATTAAAAGCAACACCTTTGAAATTGATAACAGTGCTTCTTATGGCATGCAGAACTGCAAACTCAATCCCATGGGCTTAGTAGGATTAAAAGCTGAATTGGATAGCTGTACAATAATGTAGAATTGGTTAGGTTGGAAAAGACCTTTAAGATCAGCGAGTGCAACCATTAGCCCAGCACGGCCAAGTCCACTGCTGACCCACGTCCCCAAGTGCCAGGTCTATTAAATACCTCCAGGGATGCCAACTCCACCACTTCACTTGGCAGCCTCTTCCAGTGCTTGACAACCCTTTTGGAAGAGAAACTTTTTCCAAATATCCAATCTAAACCTCCCCATGTGCAATTTGATAAGTTGGTGAGGGGAGAATAGGACTCTTATCCTATCACCTGTTATTTGGGAGAAAAGCCTGATCCCCATCTTGCTGTAACCTCATTTCATGTGGACAATTAAACTAGGACAGATGAAAAGCTTGTTTGAAAGAATGTTAAAACCTCATGTTTCACAGCTTTATGCAACAAGCAGCATTTTAGAGCGTAGAATATATATTTCTGCTGGTGCCTTGACAGTAAATGTTGGGAGTATATTTACATTTTTTTTTCTAATTGTCACATTTAGGATGTCACTCTGCAAAACCTGGGAGTAGTCAGCAGACTGTTGGTGTACATTTCAGAATCAAAGTGTAGAGCTGAACTGGGGTAGTAATGTTCTATTCAGAAAACCAATTTTTCGCAATGGTGAAATATATCTCCAAAATAATATGAATAGTGAAATACTTAGATTTCAATCTTGAAAGATGCTGGGTACTTTCACTCGAGTCTTAAGCTTCCCATAACATAATTTTTCAGGAAAAATTCCGACTAATCCTCCAGAACGTCTGTTTTCCCCTGCTTGAGATCTGATGATTTTACAAGAGATTTTTCTGTTTTCTGTAGATAAAGTTTTCTAATTTTCTCTTAACTATTCACCTGTTGGTCTTATGAAATGAAGGTAGTTCAGTATGTCATTGGCTTCACGTGGGTACACCTTGGGTTTTCGGTGGGAAGAGCTGTGGGGCTGGAAAGGAAGCTGTCTGGAAAGGAATAGTCTGTGAACCCAATAGTCCGTGAACTCTTCAGGGCGCTGCATTATTTTCACTTGCCTTGGCACTTTTTAAACAAATGGTGTAGGTGAATTGCCATATAAATGCTTTTGCATTTTGGTTCATAATTTTCATTTAATCTCAAAGTTAATTTTACACAGCATAAATTCTAATCACCTACTGCAGTCAGTGTTGCCAGAAGTGCGCTGGCATCTTGACACAGGTTCATTACAGATACTTTTATAGAAAAATGCCATTTGCGAGGGCAGGCTTGGTAGAAGTACACATTTTTTTAATATGAAATTAAGTTCCATCAATTGTACTTCCTGATGTTTTTAGCAAATTTCAAGTGAAGAATTTTTGGTCTGCCGTATTAAGTTGCTGCATTGACATTTTTCCAGATGTAGCTTTTCTTAGCCCCAGAGCCTGTAGACTTTCTTTTCACAGGGCTACAATGTAAACAAGTGCCACAGTTGTTAGAGTCTCTTTCTCTTTCTAAATGCTAATTATGGCCTTACTTGTTAAGATAGTTTTTTGCCAAGTTCATATGGTGTCAATCTCAAAGGTTAATGATCAGAATGATCAGAATCTCTAGCTCTTCTTATTTGAACACCTAGATAACCATATCTATCTGTGAGCAGAGCTGTTTCCAGCTTGGGAAAAATGTTTGCCTTCTATCATGGAATACCTTCTTTAGAAGCTTACTAGTACGTAAAAAGGGTTCTGCCTATAAACACCAGGGTTTCTGATGCCATAAGCACAGAAATCCTGCCCATCTGAGTAGGATGAAGTATTCGCCACTGTGACACTGGCTTTGGATTTATCACCTGCTTCAGTGTCCACGTAGGCTTGGGAAAGGTATGCACGTGGCAAACCTGAGGCAGCGTGAAGGCTTCTGTTGTATCCCCCAGAGTTTTTGGTTGATGGCAAGAGGTTGATTTTAGGACCATAAATAGATGCTTGGTGAGTACTAGGATATCTGTCACGGCTACAAGCACCTTGTGTGCATGCTAACATGTCTAATGGAGCCTGTGTTCAGTGGTGCTTGTTACAGCTGTTGCTATGGTCTTGCTGTAAAGACAGCACTGATCCTCTATTGCCTCGGAAGCTTAGTTTTAAGTTGCCTGTATTATTTGCCCATCAATTTCACACTGCTTCATGTTTTCTGGCTCTCTGGCAGCAAAAAAGGCAGAAGGCAGAAAAGCAGGATCTTACATGAGACCCACTCTGCTGACAAGGAACATGAGACTAATTGATTTGACTGCTTCAGTAGTTCTTTTGACTGTTTAGAATTTTGGAGTTTAAAATGCAGCAGACCTGAGATCTGCGGGCCAAGCACAACAGAGGTGACTGGCAGTCCAGGATTTCTTGGTACTGTGCCCTATTATCACTCTTGAAGTGACCACTGACAGCAGCTGGTCACTTGGCACTTGGCTGCATGACCAGCTTGTATCAGCTTTTTGGTACGAGTGAGCTCCTGGGTCAAAGCACCTTTTGGGCTGCCAGCTTTTCACTGAGAGTTGTTGCAGGAGGATGCTGCAGCATGCTGTGGTGCTGGTGGGTGTGTGGTTGTGTCTTTGCAACAGGCTGATCCAATCACTCAGTAACTTGTAGGCTGCCCCATGCTATGGCAGCAGTAGTGCAGACAGTTTGTATATTTAGATGAACATTAAGAAGCTCTCTCCTTTGCTGCTGTTTTCCCATAGTGGGACCATGTTGTTCATCTGTTTGTTGTTCTAAGCCACCACAGCTTACCTTTTGACCATGCCCATCTTCTAGAAGGGTATCATCCAAGACTGTCCTTGAAGCCTGACAAAGATGCAAAGGCAGAATTGCTGCTGGAGATACTGGGAGACACACCTGTGACATGTTTTGAGTTTTGAGAAAAATTTCTCCATTGCTGTGAGGAGGCTCTGAGCACAAGAGATAGCTATGAATTAGTGGATTTACATAAAATTTGGAAGCAGGGCCTTTGGTTGAAGATCTCTATAGTGAACTGCTTCCTGAGTTTCTAAAAGATCACAGCATCTTCCAAGCACCAGTACCTGTGAGGAAGAGGGTGCCCAAGAGGTTTGATTCTGTTGCTCACTGGCCAATGACTTAGGAATGGGAAAGTCTACTGCAAGGGAGATGGACAAAAAAATATGCCTTGGCAAATTTTGCCTGGCAAAATCCATAATGTTGTGTGGAACCTCTCCCAGCACTGAGTCCTCAGTTTCTAGCCCTGCGGGCACCTGTGACTCTATCAACAGGAAGAGTTTGCTACTCCTTTTATGTGAGGATTCCTAGATTTTCACAGATGTACTGACTGACCTCACTGGCCCAAACTGGGACACCCCTCTTGCACCATCTGCACAAGTACATCTTGAGAGCAGGAGGAACTGGTGCTCCTTTTTCTCAAATAAATATCCAAGGAGAGTAGATCCATCCCTAAGTTCACTCTGAGAAGTTGTGCCACAACAACAGTTGTGCCAAAGTTGTGGCATAGGGTCATGAAAAGATTTAATTTATCCACCATATTGCACACTGATGAATCTGAGAGCTATGTAGACTCTCAAAGCAAATAAAACAAAATGTTTGAGTAAAAGGAGGTATAGAAAGTTTATGAGAAGGAGTAGATGGTGAAACTTAGAAACATCAATAAGCATAAAGGCTTCCATAATGTATTCCAGGAGACTTGCAAGGACAAGTGAGGGTCTGTAGCACCAGTGCCAACACGGGTGAGGAGAGGGGAGAATTTGATGGTTTACAACAACTTTGATGACTGATGCCGTTCTCGGAAGGCAACAAGACAGATAATAAACTAATACACATTGGAACAGACCTAGGGAGGTCTCTAGTCCAACCTCCTGCTCAGAGCTGGTTCAGATCAGGTTGCTGACCATCCTCAAAGACAGAGACTGCACAACCTCTCTGGAACCTTGACTAACTTTCCTCCATGTGAAGAAGTGTCTTCTTTTAGCCAGTCTGAACCTCTTATGTTTCAGCTTATGCCTGTTGTCTCTTACACTCCAACCATGTACTGCCGTGAAGTTCCTGGCTTGGTCTTCTTGCTAACCTACCTTTATACACTTAGAGGTACAATGCTCTTAGGTCCCATCCCAAACCATCTCATCTCAGCTGGACAAGCCCTGTGCCCACAACCTCCTCTCAAAGGGCTCCAGCCTGGGGGCCCTCCACTGCATTTGCTCCGCTTCATCAATTCCTTTGCTGAGGGTGGGACAAGCCTGGACACAACACTGCAGGTCTTCATGCACAGTCAGTCCCCAACAGTCAAAGTTGTCAGCACCCAGAAACAAAGTGTCAGAAACCAAAGATTATGTAGAATGAGGTGGTTTAAATTATAAGATCAGAGGAGGAACAAGAATGAGGATATTGAATTGATAAGCTTAAAACTCCAGATGTTTGTGTACAAATACAGTAAGTGCAGGAATACACAGGAAGATCCACAAGTGTATGATTGAAGCTATAACTCCATTGGCATAACAGAAACACAGTTCTATTTATTTGTTTACTGGTCTTGAACATTACCATATCACATCTTTTTTCAAATTGAAGAGAGGAGATGCTTTGTCAGTGAAAAAGGTGCTTTGTCAGAGAAAAAGGCACTTTGTCAGTGAATAAGGTGGTACATTTTCTCTGAGGCATGGAAGATTGACCAATTGAGAATGCATGGCAACAAGTTGGAAGAGACCGAGTACAGTCATTGTGGTGAGATTTTACTATGGGAAACTTTATTGGGGAAAAAAATTCTTAAAAGGACTTCAGAAGTGCTGACAAGTCCTTAAAGAAATTACACTATGGTGGATGTACAAATTATCCCAATGTGGAGGATCAAGAGCTCATCAGTGCCTACAAACAAAGGAGAAAGTGCACTGAAAGCTCTTATTAGGAGTAAGCTTAAAATAATAGGAGAACACATTGAAATAAAATCAAGGCCAGCCACAAAATGAACTATAATTATTGAGAGATACTAGTAAAAAAAAAAAAAAAAGAGGGGGTCCATTACTTCTCAGAGAACAAAAGCTGTAGACAGTGTTGCTGAAGAGTATTCAAGCTTAGGACATTGTTCCTAGACTTAGGTAAGAATAATCAGTTACACAAATATGTGATGAGGCGAAATTCATTAGGTACATAGAATTTTACTATAGTTGCCACAAATTATTAGATTGCTGGCCCTATACTAGGATCAAGGAACTAGTAAAATAACAGCAATAATAGCAATAGAGTTCAGATTTGTTATCTTATCAGACCAATTTATGACAGAAGGAAAGACAGTGGGCACATTAGAGGTAGGATCTTGGTGGGGATAATTATTCCCAAATGACTACTGGCAAGAGGTGAGTATGGAAAGATGATGGTGGGGGCATCTCAGAGGGGAATAACATCTATTGATCATATTTATCAAACACAGTGAGCTTACCACAAGATCCATAATAGTATATTGGCTCATTATAGTACAAAACATATATTAGCTCTAACATAGATTACACCTTTACTTTTAATCCCCACCAGCGCTGAGGGAGTCATGAACTTCCAGCGAAGGATCTGATGGGGAGGGAGTAAATAAATGGTCTTGTGGAAAACCTGCCAGCTGCCACATCCCATGGAAATGGATGCTGGGAAACCAGCAGATAAAACTCATTTTGAACATCAGTTGCTGTTGTTACTCAGTTGTGCTCTTCCTCTTTTCAACATCCTTTAATTTTAAACTTTGCCTACACCAATTCGTAATGTTATGATTCAGTGGGTCCTGTACTCCTGAGTCATTTTCAACCAGATTAATCTTTATTCCAAGTTTCCTAATTGGTTCTAAGAAACTGCAGCTTTTGGGGAGGTGAGAACCCAAGGTCTTTACTAAATAGGCTATTCGTAGGCACCATTTTCGAATCAAAGAATAGCTTGGATTGGAAGGGACCTTAAAGGTCATCTAGTTCAACCTTCCTGCCATGGGCAGGGCCATCTTTCACTAGATCAGGTTGCTCAAGCCATCTTCTATAGTTTTTTCTCTTTTTGATTCTAAGAATGTAATGCTGCTCAGGATATCCTTCCATCATCCTCTTCAGCTGAGCTGGAGATGTCCCAGCTGGAGCTGCAGACAGTGCCTGTGCTAGGGAAGGAGGCTGTATCATCATCATGAGTAGAGTTCCCATTCCCTAAACACCCTGGCTTTGAGTTGGGAGAAAGAGGAGGTAAAGAGGATCTTACATGCTTCCTCCTTCTCTGGGGGAAGAAGCAAGTCTGCCGAGCAGCTGGGTACCAGCTGCAGGGGGAACTGCACTTCCTAGAGTGGGAGCATTGGAGTGGCACTGCAGAGCCCCTGCAAGACACAGAGCTCAGGGGAAACTGGGTTTCAGAGTTACTTGACTGACCCACACCTGTTTTGGACCATGCTGGCTGGTGTGTGCACAAAAGCAAGTACTGCTTCTGAGGTGTGCTGATAAAATGCGTTTGTACCACCTACGGATATTCCTTATCTGGCAAGCACAGGGATTTGGGAGCAATGGAGGTGGGATATACTGGGAAACAACAACCCTATTATACATATTTTGGCCCTTCCTGGGACATCTGATACCACAGGAGCAAAACAACTACTTGTAGGTTACCTCCAATCTCCTCACACTCTTAAGACTCTTCAGACTCCCCTTAAAGGTTTCTGAAGAGAATCCTAAAGGCTGCAGCTCTCCTCAGCAGCCGTAGCTCTACCAAGTTACCAACACCTAGTCCTTTAGTTTCAACATCCTATCCTAGCAAGTTATGGAAGCTTCATAGCAGAAGTTTGAGTACTTCAAACCCTGCCAATTAGAACTCAGTCCTCATTCCCACATAAACACAACCATTTTGCAAACATGATCTGATATTAATTACCCCCCTGGCACCAAAAGTCAGGATTTCCTGATGCAGCCCGCTAATGTAAAATGCATTAGTGAAAATGCTGGCTCCAAGGGGTTAGGTTCTCTAAATAAACATAGCAAAGTTCTTTTTTATTTGCAACTCCCAGGCTATTCTGAAAGACTGATTTCTCCAACAAGAAAAAAAAAAAAGACTAAAATCATCCTTGGGTTTTTAATAGGTTATAAATGCCTTTTTTCTATTCAGTTGCAGGAACTGAATGTCAAATTGTAGATCAATGAAATCTGAGTCTTTGCCTAAGAATGAAGTTTCTCCAAGTCCTTTCTGCAATCGTGTGCTTTGTGTTGTGTCTTTCAGTGGATGGCTGACGATCACCAGGGCAGGACTGCAATGCTGACTTTTGGGCTAAGGGGGCAATACTAACATTTGTAGGTAAAAAATGAAAAGTGTGCAAGAGCTAGGGAAGATTATTATGTTAAAAAAACCCAAAAAACAAAAACTTAATTTCTAAGGCAGTGACTTAGAATTATTTTTCTTCCACTGGAAATCAGAAGTAGGACTCAAACAAAGCCAGCTTGCAATGAATGAGAAACGTTCGGCTCTGTTAACAAAATATGGCTGTGAGGCCACTGATTTCCATGTGAGAAATTGCCCGTGTCCTCATTGGCAGTACCAGCTTAAGGCACTGCTGCCTTCTGCCAGCACCGCAGTGCATTGCCTTGCATTTGTGCCAGCACTTGGACACGATCCGGAATTTCATCTGGCTTGAGCAGAAAAATAAGAAAACATTAAAAAACCCCAAACCAAAACAGCAAGATAAATCCCTCAAGCTATTGCCAGCAGTACTGTCCTGGGACACCTGACAGGGACAGAATGGCAAGAGTAAGAGAGAGCAGATGCAGGGCAGTCCAGACAGGACTGCCCAAAGCTGCCCATTGCTGAGCTGCTGCTGCTCCCCAAGTGCCAGCAGCAAACAGCTGGGCTGGAGCCTGTGGTTTGCAAGGCTGGAGCTGCCTGTCCTGCCTGCACAGGGCCTGGCATGCTGGGGTTGACTGGGGAAGATCCCAGTGTGGCCAATGTGGAGTGGGAAGGGTCGGGTAGGGCTGAGCTGTGTGTCTGGAGATGTTCTCCTGGCTCTTGCTGGCCAAAGCTCCTCCAAAGTCCCATACTGTAAAATCTCCACTAATAAAAGCATCCCTTAAATGACTGTAGGAGATGCTACAGAAGTCATAAATCGGCATGTCTGAACTCCTCTTCCTCACTGGGGATCCCCATCCCAATCTGTGCCCCAGGTTTTAAAAGGGTCTTGTTCTGCCTCTGTTTGTACATCCTGTTCCTAGGGATGAGGGAAAGGGAGTGTGTTGAAGCCCTAGTCTATGTTCTTCTGTGGTAAAATGAGGCTGAAGCAGTGGTGAGGATTTCAGTCCATAAGTGTACAGCAAGTACCACATAACTAAATTGTCAAAAAAAGGCTACTCGGTCCTCTTCCCCTTTCAGAGCAACTAAAAATAATTGCACTGGTACGGTAAGATCAGGTACCAATACAGGCATCTCATCCTCACCTGATTCAAAACACAAATGCCTGTTTAACACTACTCTGCTGCAAATAAATTTGTATCTGAAATGCTGTTCAGTATGTATAATAGAGTCTATCCAGCTAAGGGTCCCTTCATATTTACTAGAAGGGGTGAAACCTTCTTACATGTTAAAAGAAAATTCAATTTCAGTTTCAAAAGAATACATGACCAGGTAAATTTTGTTTGAATTGTCTAATGAGGCACACTTAATCACTGGGAAACTGCAGCATTTTTTAGACCAATTTTCAAATGTTAATTCTGAGAGTAAGTGCATCTTTTTATTCAACAGTTTATCTTTGCCATGTTTGGTTATAAATTTAACTTCCTTTATTTCAGCTAAAACAAGATCCCTTTCTGTTTTGGTAGTCTAACCTTGCATATTCTGTTCTTTCCTTGAATCACATTCTAGAAAATGTTTTACTTTTGTCTTCCACGCTTGTGGAGGGATGAGTGAAATGCCAGCTTCAGTCTACACCAATTTTTTTTTTTTTAATACCAAAAAAAGTTTGCTGTACAAGTTTTCTACCAGGGTCAGGATCTAGGGGAGGGGGTAGAGGATTCTAAAATTTCAAAACTAAATACCTCTTTTCTACCCAGAGTTTTCAGAATTCATTCTTTGTCTTGCAGGTCCAAAAGGTTAAAAATAACTGTACCTCCTGAGACTTCTCCCTGGGCTGTGCTCTTCCCTGGGATTCTGTGAGCTTTTTCCACCCAAACTGGGTCAGCCTCATGCCTAATTTTAAAATCTCTGGGATCCAATGCTTTATAAAAATCAATGAGAACTTTCCCATTATATAATCCCAGCTGTCATATATGATATGCTCTTGCCTGATTCTGCTTAAGCTTGATTTTATATATTGAAATGATGATTATTAGTTTTAAAGAGCTGCGAGCTTCTCTTGAAAAATTATGGGGAAAATTCTTCATGTGTGGAGTCTTTTCTCTATGTCTCTTTGCAAACTCTTCCCTTTTCAGGCAGCAAAACTACAGTTAAAATGAGAATGTTTCCTAATTGAACTTAGAAATTGACTTTTAAACTAAAGGTTGAGAAAACACATTTTCTTATATTTGCTCTGATTGTGTTTGTGATCTCTTTTACTCTCTGAAAATGTAATTACAAGAAATATTCATGGAGATTACAAATATCTCTACAAATGCTGTTTCTCTAGACATTTTGATACCAAAGTTATTCCTGCAGCTAGCCTGCAAGGTCTGGGAAGAACTCAAGCAGCATTAAATAAAATAGGGGACCATAACTATCAGATCAATGCATAAACAGAAATAATTTCAAAATCTATGTAATATACCCCATTTTTTTCAGTCTCTGCTTAGACAGACTCTTCTTTGCTATAATACCTAGAAAATATGTGACAACTGTTTGACTGCTTGCATGCTGCACCAGTGTCCATCATGCCCACCTGTTGCTGTGCTCTGGCTTTCCTGGTAATATCCAGCTGTTTCTAGACTTAGAATGGGTATTGGGATAAGAATTTTTTTGATCTTTTATGCAGCACCTAGCACAGTGTCATCCTGATGCATGGCAGGAACTAGAAGATGCTTCTGCAAAGCAAATTAACAGTGTCTTTGGGATTTGGAAATGACATGAAGAATTATTCAAGATTCGGCTCCAGAAAGTAAATCACTAAGTCACATTGTTAATGATAGCTGTGACAGCAATGCATGGTTTGGAATTTTATTGGAAAGAATTTGACAAATGCTTTAGATAATGAACAAAGTAATAAAAAATCAATGTCTATTCCCAGATAATTTGTGAAAAGGAAAAGGAGTTTATTTATCAAATATATTGTTTCTGCAAATAGTTCACCTCATGATTTCAGAGGGGAAATAGGTAGGAAGAGAAAATGAGCTTAACAAAACAAACATTGGTTTATATGTCAATATTCTTGTAAATGACAACGACAAAAGGGAAATACAGCTAATATGATATGGGAACAAAATAACTTCTAAACTGAAAATTTTGTTGTGACTCCTCCAAACCTCGCCAGCTCCATAACAATGACAAATCCAAGAACAACCCAGTGACCTCTGATATTGGACATGGGGCCGCAGGAGAGCCCTGGCTATGCTGCTCCAGTAGTGCTTCCCAGCGCTCCCACTCTTTCAATCACTCTTTGGTGCCATGTATTTCCTTTTACTCTGTTTGTCTGCAGCAAATGGCTGTTTGGGAAACAAACAGGCACGTTTCTGTATTCAGGGGAACAGCAGGCTGGCTCACAGCAGATTTCCTTATGACTTTTTAAGGACAACATTAATATCGTTTATAGTCAACCTAATCATTCCCTTTGACAGAAACAACCACAGAAGAGGGAAACTTCTTCTGAAAGATTGACTCTGCCTTGCTTGTGACTTTTCCCTTAATTAGGAAGCCAGAGATGTATGTCTGAAACCCACCTTGGGTGGAGCTGGGCAGGTTTAAAAACCCCAGGACATCTATCAATTCAACACCCAGCTATGCCCAGCCCTAGCCAGGGTGCAGGTATGTCTGTGTGACCTTCTGTCACATCCCTGTGGCACTGAGTTTCATGGCAGCTCCCCTCCCCACCTTGCAAGGTTTTCATTTCAGTCTGATGAATTCCTCTGATGGTTTTGGATGGGGTAGAGTTAATCGTTTTCGCAGTAGCTGGTAAGGGGCTATGGCTTGGATTTGTGCTGTAAACACTGTTGAGCACAGTTCAGGGGTGTTTTAGCCATTGCTGAGCAGTGCTTACACAAAATTAAGGCTTTTTCTGGTCCTCACATCACGCCACCAGTGAGGAGGCTGAGGGTGCAGAAGGAGCTGGGAGGAGACACAGCCAGGACAGCTGGTCCCAACTGACCAGAAGGGTGTCCCAGCCCCTCTGGGATCCTGCTGAGCAATAAGAGCTGGGGGATGAAGCAGGAAGGGGAGGAAGTTCAGACTGATGGAGTTTGTCTTCCCAAGTCACTGTTAGGTGTGATGGATCCCAGCTTTTCTTGGGGATGGCTGAACACCTGCCTGCCCCTGGGAAGTGGTGAATGAATTCCGTGTTTTGCTTTGCTTGTGTGTGACTTTTGCTTTACCTACTGAACTGCTTTTATCACAACTGATGGGTTTTCTCACTTTTACTATCCCAACTGTCTTCCCCATCCCACAGGGAGGAGTGAGCGAGGGGCTGTGTGGGGCTCAGTTGCCAGCTAGGGTTTGCAGGCAGAGGGGAACAGCTGCTCCAGAGAGGTACAATAACTTACTTTGTTTCCAACTGGAGTCATCATGATTTTTTATGGTTTATTTTTAGTCTGATCCGATGTGGGAGAGGAAATGGGTAACACCATAGCAGAGATCAGGATGAAAAGCAAAGCCAGGGGAGTACAGAAAGTACAGCTGAGCTCAGTCCCCCTCTTGCCTGCGAAAACACAAGTTTATGACCTGGGAAAGCACAGCAGCCAGGTGTGTGTGTGCGCATGAGGGTGCTTTGTGGGGTCCTGCCAGTGCCCATTTGCCCATCTCCCCTCAGTGCAGATGCTCCTCCCCACTTCTATGGGAAAAAGAAGAGCGTGAAGTTTGAGGTTTGCACTTTCAGGTTCCGTGTCCTCCCCCAGGGAGGGCTGCTGGTGCTGCTCTCAGGGGGACGACAGCCCCCAAGCACAGCTCGGCTCTGCACCCGGAGAAATCCCACCACATAACCCCCTGCTGAAGAGCAACGCGGGGCAATGGTCTTCTGCTACTGGAACGGCACATGGAAAGTGGAGCCCTCCAGGTGCTCCTGGGTCCTGGAGGCCTGGCAGGGGAAAGGAGGCTGTGGTCAGGGCTGGCAGCTGCTCACTGTGCTGCCCTCGCACGCTGGGCTTCAGCCCTGCTTGCTGCTCCCCTGGGCATCTCAGGAGCAACCCGAGAGATGGCCTCCTGAGAGGCCACCCCTTAGTTCTCTGTGTTTTATTCCCAAAAACAGAATCTCATTAGATTCTAGTGGGGGAAACACCATCTCCAGAAAAAGGATTTTCTCTGCCAAATACCAGGACCCTAAATAAGAATGTGACTGCAACTGGAGAATAAGCTGAGTATTATGAACCCCCCAGGAGGTCTCTTCTTTCCCATTAAAGCCCTAAAATGAGGCGACTTGTATCTGGGAGTTTGATCTTCTTCCTTTCCACAGCATTATCTTCCATTAGTAGTAATAATCTTTTAGGGGTATGTTTTCCTTTTGTGTGTATCCTACTACACAGAAAGACAGGTAAGCATTGTCTGTCTCCTTGAGAGACCCTGTTTGCAAGGAGGGAAAATGACACCTAAAGAAGACAGGTGACACTGAGCTCTCCAGCCTCAGCTCTACATTTGCTCACACCTCAATAAGTAATTTTTCCTAGGATCTTAGAGAGCAGGGAGAGGGAGGGAGAATTTTCATAGCTTAGTAAGAAATGGCTGCAATATTCAACTCATTTTGGGGTGTCAGATGGATTTCTGCAACTGCGCCCATGCAAAGTCAAGATATCCTAAACCAGGGAGATGAGCAACAGTGCTTAGGAGCAGACAACAGGCACTGAATGCTGCCGTAATCAATGAAGGTTTATGCAATAAGTGGCTTTTAGTAGTATTTAAATCTCAGATGTCTGTGGAAAACATCCACTCGAAGAACTTTCTGTCCTCAGTAATTTAGATTGTGTTCATTGAAACTGAACACAGAGCATCGAGTACTCTCAAGTTCATTTAAAGCCCATCCTAAGTTATGGCCTCAAATTCACTTTTAAAGCACCAGGGAAGAGGAAACCTGACTTTCAAATAGTGATTGTAAGCTCTAGTTTTAAAGGCAGTAATGAAATACCCATGCAGGGGAGGTGTGTATTTTTGGTTTCAGACATACTCCTTGGCTTGGAGAAAAACAAAAGCAAAAAGTTGAGGAAGCCATTACAGGAGGGATTGGTTCCAGTTTGTCGAGGTCTCAAGTCTCACCCTGACTGCCTTTTTTCTCCAGCAGGCTGAGTGCTTATCTTAAACATGAGGGAGACTCTTCATGTGCAGCAGCCACTCAGGCAACAGCAAAGATACAGTAAGGATCTTAAAATGCAAAAAACCAAAACCCAGTGAAACGCAGTCCTAGTCTGCAGAGAAATCAGACTTTTTCTTTTATCTGACTTGATCTGTGGGAATAATGTTTGCAATACAACCACTTTTCCTTCAGCGAAGAATGAAGTACCTGAAGGCCCTACAGGAAAGATGGAGAGAGACTGTTTACAAGGGCCTGGAGTGACAGGACAAGGGGCGAGGGCTTCACACTGAGAGAGAGTAGGTTTAGATTAGGAGTTAGGAAGAAACTCTTTACTGTGAGGGGGGTGAGGCACTGGAACAGGTTGTCCAGAGAAGGTGTGGATGCCCCATCCCTGGAAGTGTTCAAGGCCAGGCTGAACAACGCTTGGAGCAACCTGGTCTTGCGGAAGGTGTCCCTGCCCCAGGGAAGGGGGGGTTGGAACAAGATGGTCCCTTCCAACTCAGGCCATCCTATGATTCTATGAATTCCCTTCTACAGACTCCAGCTTGCCATCTGTGTTTTCCTTTCCCTTGCACAGTCTGAATTTACTTTTCCTGAGGATCGATGAGCGCAAAGACCAAATAGCACAGTGCAGGGGAATCTGGCAAGCCTCATCCTCCTGCTGGGTGAAGTACAACATCTCACTGTACCTGATGGCAAACTCCATGTTTTGATAGATTTAGGTGTTAAGTGCCAGTTTAAATGGTGGCACAGAGTTTCAAGCATCTACAACCTATTGGAAATCACTGAGTGCCCAAGTCTCTTTATGCTAAATCTCAGGCTCCTAGTCAGAGAAGTCTGGCATTTCCATACAATTCTAAAACTGGTAATTCTTTGTGCATTTTAAAAATTGGGTTTTTAAGTGTTCGTTTTGCCAACAGCCGATGTGGAAGCCCAGCCTGCAGCTGTTTGCACCTGCAGCAGTCCTTCAGCTGAGGTTCAGAGCCTTCTAGAAGATCCACAGTGTCTGGGGCTGCATAGGATGGTTTGATACAATCTGTCAGTCAGTTTGGATGTCTTTCTGCTCTGTGTCTGAGTGCCTGGACCACTCCTCAGGCTGATGTCCTGGGTATGAGGGGCCCACAGCACCCACACTTCATGGCTCCCTGCAGCACATCCTGGTATGGGCTCCTCTAAGGGATTTTGCAGTTAAACTGCTGTAAATCCCTTGGGACTGATGTTAGCTCCCTACAGCATGAGCTGGCCCTTCCCAGAGCCCCAGCCTCCTCCATATCCCTGTGTTTCAGCTTTCCACTTTGGTTACCCTGGGGTTTGAATGCACAGCTAAAGTTGACAGAAGATATGAAACCCAAACCTTCCTTACAATGGCAGGCACAGAAACAAAACTCACCTCTCTGCAGGAAGGCTTTTGCCATCTTGCTTCGACCTGCCATTAAACTGGATCTCCTCTTGCTAGAGGATGCCTCCCTGTCCCTAGGGCTGGAAACCTTGAGGGATCAAAAATCATGAGCTAGATTCCCTCAAGAGAATCAAAGTGAAAAGGCTGCAGTCTTAGATTATTTTAAAAAACCCAGCAAAATGGGCCTTGGTTTTCTTCAACTGATCTCACCTTGTTTTGCCTTGTTTGTGCATCAAATTTATTTAAACTCCAACATTTAACACCTCCAGAAATTAACACCTCACCTTGCCTGCTCAAGTAGGGAATCTGCACATGCTGGAGACAAGGGAAATCCATATCATGCAGCAGTTTGGACTTTCTTCTCTGCCACAGCCTCGTCTCTCCCCTGTACTTGCTCGTGTGTAAGGGTTCTAATATGAAGACAGAGGTATATTCTTTATGCACAGAGAAATTATTTTTCAATACATATTTATTAGAACCACAAACACATTTAAATGTAAAGTTGTCATTACAGTGTCAGCCATCTCTCTAACTGCTGGAAAACCCCTAACCTAAGCAGTGCTTTTTATAACTCAACACATTAATTATATTTAGCATCCTTAATTATCTCTTTTCCATAGTCAACTCTAATAAATTCCAAACATTTAAAAATAATTTTCAATAATGCTGCTTTCTTTGCATATTTTCAATCAACTGCACAAATATCTAAATTAGCTGGTGATTACACGACATTTGGTTTACTTTAAAAACTGGTAATTAATTGCCCAATGCAACATTTTCTTTTTTAGTCTCCATTGTCCCTCCCCCTCACAGCCCTGGGACTGGGATGGGGTCCCATCTTTCCTTTGCCCACTCTCCCCACTCTGGCTGCTTGGGATCTGCAAGTGGAAATAGAAATGATGAGCAGCAACATGTTTAAGACTCAGACATATATACTAGCCTTTTTCACTTGTACACACTGTCAGCAGTCTAATTGAATAATTGACCAAAAGGTTGTCTTTTTAATTGAGAATTTTCACTACAAATGTCTTTGAAATTTTGGCAAACTTCTGTTGTAAAATTGCCTTTAAATAAATTGAAATTTACCATAGTTTCTTTTTTAAAGTATTAAAAAGGAATATATTAGCTTGGTTTATGTTTGTTTTGTTATTTTTCTTTGAAGACTGACCCTCTCAGATGTATTTTAACTTAAAAACCTCAGCAGATCAATACATGTTTTATTAACAGTTCTTGTGATGCTCAGAAATTTTCAGTGAAATAAAATTCCACCCAGTAGAAAACTATTGGGAAGAAGAATAGCATCCCACATACAGTAAAAGAGTAAGTGATTTTATATGTCTGACCACTTTTTTAGGTAATAAGCTGGTTTTTGTTGTGGATTTTTTGGTGGGAGGGAGACAGAGGATTGAGGGAGGCAGAAGAATAAGAGGACTAGGAGTGTGCAGGGGAAACTTTTCAAAGAAAAGGTGAGAGAGCATCAGAAAGAAATTATAATACTCAGCTGATTTTCACTGATAACTTAATTTCTCCTTCCGCGTAAGTGGAGCACATAGCACAGCATAGCTGCATAAGGCATCCACAAATAAAGACTCCCCGCAGAGAAAACAGGTGATGCTACTGAGAGTCCTCAGAGAAATAAGACCATGGCACGAAGAAGGGAAAAAATCAATGTAATTTCTTTCTAAAAGTGAGAATGAACAACTCATTCTGGACAGTTTCACATTTGTTAGAGAGAGCTTCTCTTCCTGAATAACCATTGGGGTTTTTTTCTAGAGGACTTTCTGCAGCAATCTGCCCAGGCAGTTTCCACCTTACTACCTAGATATCCTGTTTGTGCTTGCTTAATGTATGGATTTAGTAGCATTTCCTGATGGGACAGGGATGAGGAATTACAAGTTGAGTGTGGGCTCTGATACATCCCGTTGTGTGCTGGGCAGGTGGGACCCTCATTGCCCGCTCACCTTTGTAAAACACTTTGACAACTTTGGATGAAAAAGCAGTGCTTTTATTTGGAGATTGCTCTATGCTGGCTCTGTGGCAAAAAAAAAAAAAAAAAAGGTGATAATAAAACAGGGACTGAGTTTGCCCTTGGGGTAGTCAAAAGAAGATGAACATTTGAAGATAGTTGAAGAAATATTTTCTGGCAGATCATCTCATGTGAAAGAAGGGAAGTGGAAGCAAAGAGGAAATATGCCTAACAGGAACAGAAAAGAGATTTGTGTCTTGGGACCTTCTTTTCTGTGCCAGGACTTCTGTGATGCAGGTCTCTTCCTTCTTACCATCCTTTAAATTGCTCCGCACTGGGGATTGCTTATTGTTAGTGAAGATTCTCACAAGGATATGCCTGAGCAAATTCTCTCAAAAACTGACAGGCCAGAAAGCCTCTATGGCTCCTGTGAGTGGTGAACTTGGAGCAATGCTGAAGATAGCCAAGAGCCAGAGAACAGTGGAAACTGAGTCTCACATGCAGGCAGATGAGGAGAAAACAAAGCCTCTCAAATATTGTCTCAGCATCTGTCTCCTGTGGCAGCAAAGAGGCAACAAACAGCTAGGAAAAATCAAGACATACTGAAAAACTCCGTATTGATACTTTTATGGGAGAGGATTAGGCAAGCTGGTGATCAGAAAGAAAACACCAATCCTGACATGACTGCACAATCAAATTTCTACTGAAAGGACTGAAAGTAAAAGCAAAGGACAGAGTATCTACTCTAGAAATAAAAGTTATTTAATCTGTGAGCAGAAAGGAAATACAGTGTCAAGAAATCCTTAAGATTGTTCATTACAATGAGAAAAATAATAGCCCCATTTTACAGAGAGGTAAACTAGTTGCCAATGGAATTGAGTTTCTGGCTATCATCACACAGCAGATTTAAATCATACCATAATGGATCACATCAGGTCATTCACCTGTTAATTTGTGTGCCAGCTATTATGAAAATACTTTGATTACAAAGAAGGACTGTAGAATTCACTCAGCAGAAGATGATTGCAAGGTACTCACAGCATCCCTCTCCAGCCAGCCCATGGCAACATTAATCTGCCCAGGCAAGGTGTTCCCAGAGTTGGCATGTGAAATCTTTATTCACAGCTGGCAAAAGAGATTCTAAAAACTCTGATTGTATCCCAGAGTTATATTGTTGTGTATCCCCCCTTATGAAGGCAACTGTGGGTACACCCGTCTGCGCTTTTCACATTGTGTGACTACTAATGTCTGCAAAAAGTGGGCCATGGTGGGGATATTACTTTCTGGGTCTTTCACTGTTTTCCTTGTGTTTTGAACTCATTCTACACTGTGTTAATGGCAAGATACAAGGCAGCAGAGACTTAGACCAGCTGACTACCTGTTCATGTAAGTGCATCTCCGCATGCTGCTTTTTCTGCCTCTGATTCCTATAAAGTGTTTTTTCCCTGAGGGATTATATTTTAAGTTGTGTTATAAAGCCAGTGCACATTTCCCCAGTACCCACGTTATTTGCACTGGATTGCAGCTATAGAGAAAACTCAAAAGGTAGATGGGCAACTATACAATTCAGACGAGACACAGACCACCACAAAATATATTATTAAGTAAAACGATGTTTGATTTGTAGCTGTGAGACCAACCCCTTTTGACATTCAAGGGAACACAGCTATGGGCTGTCTTGAAAGCCTCCACACATCGATAGTTTTTCTGTTGCTAGGAGGAAGGGTTTTGAAGTGGGAGGAGAAGCAGAGACCCTCTAGTCAACAGAAGGATCCTCATGCAAGGGTCAAGAGGGAGCAGAACTCAGAGAGAGAAAAACATTCAGCTGACCATACTGTACTATTCTCTATTCACTTTAATACCTACACTTAATGATATGCTTTAAAGCTAAACCTCAGGAATGTCAGGAGTTTTTTTCTCATGGTGACATCCCATGTAGGCGGAATCTCTCGAGTTCTCCCTTTAAAATAGAAAGATGAATAAAGACTTGCCTTGGAGAAATTTCCTCTGGATTTGAGCTTGTTGGTGTGTTGTTTACTCAAATGATTTATGGACTGGAGATTAGTGAAGTCATAGCAACACAGAAATTGCCAAGTGAAAATAAAAACAGCCCTGTGTATCCTTATTGAACATAATCAAGGAAGCAGCTGACAAACAGGGTTTTTTTCCCCTGTTATGCAGAGACTTGGTATGAGACAAAGCTGATTTTCGCCTTTCAAAACTCTTTGAGCAGTGTCTGGCATTCTAATAACTGTCATGATAAATTTGACTTCACTAAATAATGGGACATTTTTTATCTTGTTGTACCTTATATATAACTCTCAAAGACTTATTTCCTTCTGGAGAAATTACCGTGTCCTTCCAGGAGGCAAGGGCTGGGAAAAGACTCATTCCCAGCACTGCAAGACTTGCTCTCAAGTCACACATGATGAGATTTTTCTTTCAGTAAAACTAGTCTACAGCCAGGGGTGTGAGCTGAGCTCATTCCCTGGCACCTCTGCAGACCACAGAGAGGACTTGTGCACCTCTGAGCAGGGGCAGCACCTTTTAGGGTAAGAGGAAGGCACCTGGAGGATTGCAGAAGGACCCCACAGGGATACCTTTTGCAGATCTGTTCAGGTCCTCCCCCTTCCCTTCTGAAGCCTCTTCTTTCTTTTCTAACCACAAAAGTGGGATGATTACTACCACTGAATGTGTTATGCCACTGTAGCACATCAAAACGGCAGTGCTGCCTCCCACTGAGGAAAAACAGGGCAGAATAGACTTTACCCAGTTACTCTCTTTGTGGGTCCAACCACTGTATAAGGCTTCTTTGCCTGGCCACACAAAAGAGGAGTCCTTCTTATTTTACTTTTTCTGGTTTTGCACAAAGGTGTACACAATAGGGTGATGTTTGTTTGTCGTGGCTGGACATTGCTGCTGCAATGCAGTTAATAGCTTGCTCCAGAGGGACCAAGCTTGAAATCTGACCTCAGGAGATTTTTACCTTGGTGTGACAGGGAAGTGGCACCTTGATGTCATCTTTTGACATGTTCATTAGTGGCCTTGTGAGAGAGCAGCAAGGCTTTGGGATCACTTAGACTATGGTGGAATTATTTATTCGCTTGTATGCAAAGAGAGATTCCCTTTACTTAAATCCTGTTCAGACAAGGTAGGTAAGTAGAGAGGAATGAAGAGTGTCTCTGGGCCTGGAAACCAGAGGAGAAATAGATAATGGCACCTATGAAAGCTGCCAAACTCTAGCCTAGTGCAAGATCAGGAGAGACGTATGTCAGGACCAGTGAGAAGAGCAATTTGTTGAAGTGGCAATTTAGGGGCAGAAAGATCAGTCCAAGAACTAAATTGAAAATGTACATCAATATCTTGCTGGTCCTTCTATATGCAGCTGAGTAAAAGTACATCACTTGGAAAGGGGAGAGGAAGGACAGTACTTTTGACAAGTTCAGGGTCTACAAAGATTTCTTCAAGACAGACAAATGCTGTGGTACTTTGGGGGACTGCCAGAGCTTCAAAGTCAAGAATCCAGTTGAAAGTTGCCTGTAGGCTTTCAAAGATGAAACAACAGTCCTTGTGGGGATGCACATAGCAGATCACCAAGAAGATGGCAATCTGGCGGATCTGCTGGTAGGAAGCAGGGGCACGTGCCCAGACTGAGCTGTCTTCAGACAGGTACCTTGAGTGTCTTAAAATCACCACATTGGAGAAAGCAATCAGAAGAGCTTTCCCCTGCTTTGTGAGCCTCCATATGAGCTAAGCGGTCCTCTGATGTGAGGCTCTTGTGATAGTGGATTATCCCTGCTCTGACCCTTTGGTGTTCTCTGGGAGACAGTTGTCTCCCCCATTGGATGCAGCACTCCTGACCCCACTGGGGGTTTGCAGCAGAAGCCCATGTGGATAAGCACTGTCCCAGACAGGTTACTGGGAGTGCATTTCCTACCACGGAGCATTCCCTGCCTCACTCTCTGGT
Source organism: Daphoenositta chrysoptera (assembly GCA_013397915.1). Lineage (NCBI taxonomy): Eukaryota > Metazoa > Chordata > Aves > Passeriformes > Daphoenositta > Daphoenositta chrysoptera. The sequence goes on along the minus strand of VZRO01007949.1, from coordinate 656,396 downwards.
TGTTTTGGTCTCGCTGCCTCGCCGTAGGTGGAGCTCTGCCAGGACGGCTCAGAGAAGTGACACTGCCTTTACCCAGTTCTTATTGTAACAAGAAAGAATAACATCTTCTTTACTCAGCGCTGATGCAGTGGAATACTGCCAAACCCCTGGAAAGCCTCCAAATCAGCACATTTCTCCTTCCCATTAAAAACTAATACAGCACTACCAAAACAGAAAGCGCTGGCGACAAAAACATATTTTTCCCACAATCTGAGATCCCAATTTACATGTAAAATAAACATTGAATACAGATTTAATTCACTTTTTACATCTTCTGATGGTGTATAATAGGAATAACGCCTCTTTTAAAGCAAACTAGAAAAAAAGGCAGACTTTCATGCTCTGAATTAAGATCTCAGCTCACAATTTTGGCTTCCTCGGCACACAGCACTAGTTTAGTTCCTAATTTCCTCTCGAGTGACTTAATGGTACTATATTGCTTAATTATAGCAGTTGCAAACTCCATCCTCTAAGAAGTATCACTGGGACCCAAACATCTGCAAGATTTTGAAGGAGGAAGATACCACATAAAATACCCATTTTTGTATTATTTTGTGTTTATTAGTCCGTCACACATAGCATAGCTACTAAGCAGACGGAACAAGGCATCATTTAAATAAGAATTAATGGTAAGGAAATATAGAACATTAAGTTACACAAACTGTCTTCTCCGAAGACTCAGGCTACAGAAGAGGGCACTTACATATAACATGAGGTTTTAAACAGTGAAATACAGCTGGACCAGAGATCCTAAAGGTGGCCTATATCTACCAGATCATCCTAGCCCACTCCTCCCCTGGACAGTAAGCATTGTTCTCAGCTGCTTATTTATTGCTGTTTTGCCTCATCTTCTTTTAAATTTCCCAAGCAGAATTCCCCTCAATACAAAACTGGTTTTGTTGAGAACAAATCAGAGATCACTATGAGGAAATAGCTTTTGCCTGATCAGAGTCTCCACATGTTTGAAACCTTAAAGCCTGATGAGTGGGAAGAAATTTCAAAATGCTTTAATGTAGTTGCTGTTGCCATAGAAACAATTTCCTGGGCACCCATACACCCTGTGCATTTGTCTCACTTGGTCCCTGGCCACCCAGGGGAAGAGGGCCCGTGGGGCTGGGAACGTGGGGAGCTCATCAGAGGTACTGCAAGACCCCATTGTTTCATGTTGCCTTCCCTGGAAAAGGTGTTTAAAAACAGACAACTGGGGAGCGCCGGTCAATTACCAATGGAAGGGAGGAAAAGAAACATCAAGATCCAGAGAACTAAATTAATCCTGAATCAGCTCCAGTGAACAAAGGAGGTCCAAAGGAATTTGTGTTTTGCTGTCTGAAGAAATTGGTCTGTGTGACCCACCTGCCCAGATGTTCCCTAAAGGCATCAGTTTTTTCAAACTTCATTATGAAAAATGTTAACTACTGATCTTAGGAGTTTTGTCTGTACTTTCTGAAAGTGATCAGATAAACAGCAGCTACAGAAGTCTTCAATTTTCTTGAGTTTGTTCTGACTTTTGGAATAGTTGGATGACAAACTCATGGAAGAACAAGAGAAAGGATGTTGGTAATGGAGAAAAAACTTAGCCCAAGGCATTTCCAGAACTTTGTCTCTCCTTGCTGTGTGTTTTGTCAACTTGTTAAACTGTTAAAACTGAACAGGTAGTGCTTCCTTTTCCCATCATCCTCCCCAAGTAGAGTGTTTAAGTGGCCTATTTTGAAAGGTGGCTTTTTTTGTCTAAGCTGTGGGTATGCAATTGCAGTGAGGTCAATGAGAGGTCAGGCAATGCCAGTCAGCCGGGAGGTCAGGCGATTTCTCTTCTGTTCCCTGGAAAGAAAATACTTACCTCTCAGCAATCACATTTCTTGTGGGAAGGAAGAGGAATCTGAATGGGGAATTAGAATTTATGCATGCAGCTCCTATTAATTGTTAGGTGGGGTTGTGGGTATTAAAATTTGCCAAGACTTTTTAAAAAGTGCACATTGCTGTCAATAGAGCAGCAGCACTGTTCACCCTTTTCAAAATGCAAAAATGTCATAAATAAACACACAAATCCCCTAAAATAGCTGATGACATCTAACCCCAGTTGGTCTTCTGCTTTGCCAAAACTGTCAGCTAGACATAAGGAGCCTGTTGCTGCTCGTGCCTCTGTGTTGGTCTTTTTGCCTCCACTCTTTTCTCCAAAGACTTTCCCTGGAACAGCAAACTGTTAGCATAAGACATATTGAATAACTGTCTTCTGAAAAACAGTTTCAATTCTCTTTCACTCCTTAAGAAAACTCACTATGGTGAGGAACTTACATGCTGCCCTTCGCATTTTTTAATGAAGACACCTAAATGTTCTCAGAATTCTTCAGAACTGGGCTACTCCTGGAAGAATTTAATATTAATCTGCCTTCACAAGAAAATATTCTTCTATATCATTAATGAGTTCTTTAACAGAATTTTTCTACCTTCTTGTTGCATGTGTCCTTCAGGCATCTTGGCTGTTTTTCCTGGTGGCTTTGAAAGGACAAAGGGAAAGCTTTGGTTTATAGACTTCCAATTGAATATTGAGAACCACCAGAAGAGCCAAGAAAGATTTTAGGTTGAATCTACTTTATTCACTAAATAATGCTATTTCTGTTTGATCTCAAAGTTGAGATGGAATGAATGAAGCACGCTGAACAAGCCTGAAATTTTTAAAGACCTGTAAGTCAAATGTCTACCAACTTCCAGCAGAGTTCTTTCAAGAATTTTGAAAGTGAGCATGGCATCCTCTCTTTCTGAGATTGTCTGCTTCTTCTGGAGATCATTAAAAATCATAGTAATTACTTGTTATTGTCACTTTTAATCTTATTAAAATGAAAGGAAGAGTGTGTTACTTGCCTCTAGGCTTTTTGCAAAAGTAGTCTGACATTTTATGTGGTCTCTCTTAAAAGTCAAGCAAGTGGCAACCTGCAATGTGCCTTGGAATAAGGGAAAAAAAGGGTTGTATAAAGCATAGGTATAATGAAATAATAATGTGAATTTCTGGGTTTTCACACTTTTCTTTCATTCCACTTGATACATAAGGACAAGAATAAATGTCTTTCTCTTTTTTTCTAGAGATCACCTTGGTGGTCTAAAGGAGAACACTTCAGAACAATCAGATTTATCAGCCTTTAATTTAGATGCTGAATAACAGAGAGCTTTTCCCCTAGACAATTTTGGGTATAGTAAACAGATTCTATGGAAAAAAAAAAAAAAAAAAGCTTTAAATCCTCTAAGTAGAAGTATGTTACCCTGATTTTTTCAGGTTTAGTTTCTGTCAAGTTTCTGACAGAAATATCAGCTTTGCAGTCAGCTGCACACAACCCTGAAAAATCAAGACAGACACAGTTTACCCTTTAGAACAAAAACTTAAGAACCTGTAGCACAACCCACCTTACTAATGGCTTATAGGGATAATAGATTTCTCATCATAAAAATAAATAAATGTATTTAAACACCTCCCCCCTACCCCATTGTTTCATGTTTTCAAGTCAGTTTTTACTCTGTCTGTTTCTAGCTCCCACAACAAATACATATTGATGCTCAGGGCACACATTTAGTGTTTTTCTCCTCTCTCACATTCAGTCTCTTGCCACTGACTTTTCTTGGTTTCCAGGTTACATTGAGGCTTTTGGCTTTGTGGCTGTAGGGAGAAATCTCAGCACAGACACAGAGCTTAGCAAGGGAGGGCTGTGAATAGAGTCAGCCAGAAATACTGACAGCAAGGCAGAGGTGGGCAGCAAGGGACAGAAGAAGCAATTGACTACTGGCAAAGCCGAGGATTAAAAACATATCATTGGGAGACAAAACCAGCAGAATACGAGATTCTCTGAAATGCTCTCTGACGTAAAATCAGAGCCCCAGTAAAGACTGAAATAAAAAAGTTCTGACTTGCTCTGTTTTATGTAAAATTCCCTCTTTACCTTTCAGATGCAGATCAGGTATGAGGTGTTTCCTTTCCTTCTGTTCTTTAAAAGCCAAATTAAATCCATGGTTGTTTTATAGAGAAAATTGTAAGCTAGGGGGGTTTATAAAAAGATCCACAGAATGAAAGTTTTAGTCTTTCGACAGGGAGCTAACAGGAGTGCTGCATAGGCTCAGCTATTGCAACCTTTCTCCTGCAATAATTTTTACTGACCTCAGCTCCAATTTTATGCTCATTACTCAGGCAAACGGCTCATTGTTTCCACTGGCAGCTATGCCCAAGTAGGAAATTCAAGAGGAAGCTTTGAAACTGCTAAGACATTATAGAAAGTCATAACTATTGGATTGATTTAAAGCAAAAGCTGGAGCAGTGATACTGCAAGGTGTCTGAGAGCTCAGGACAGCAAAGACCTCCATGGCCAGACACCTGTCCAAATGTCCCCTGGCCTGACCTGGATGTCCTGCCTAAAATGCCAGGAGATGGCTGTGACGTTAACAGCTATGTGTTAGATGGCTTTGAAACATGAATACAGGCTGTGCACAAGTTAAATCTGCAATAAATGAGTGCTGTGGCGTTCCTGAATGTAAAACAGTGCATTGGGGCATAAGCGATTTGCATCTGAGAAGATGTGTCTGGCATAGAAAAGAATGTAGCAAAGGATTGTTCAACAGCTCCACTCGAGTTGAAGAACCCATCAGAGAGGAAAGGGCTGGGACCAGAGTGTTCTCTGAAGCTGTAACCCCTGGATGAACAATCTTCCCAGCACTCACCGATTTTGCAAGTTTTTAAGGAGCAGCTGTTAGCAGAGATACGTCTCACTTCCTTAGCTGGCACTTGTCTTAGCTCTTCTAAAGGAGCTGCAGGGAGAGAGTTGGAGCTGCAGCGAGGCCAGAAGAGACCACTGAGCATCCTCCAGATGCCACGGGCTGCAGGGAAAGGGCCATGTCAGAGAAAAAGCTCAGGTGAAGAACAGGGGACTGGAAAAGCTTTTAAGAGAACATTGAAGTAGGGAAGAGAAGCAGCAGCAGCAGCAGAATAGGCATCATTATTTTCATGGCTTTTTGGTTTTTATTTTGAATCAAAAATTCCACCTCTGATCAGGCTTGTTGTCTGTCCAGGGACCACCTCAGTTCATCCACACGCTGAACTAGGGGTCACAGAAAACAAGGACATGCCTGGTACAAGGGCATGAGCTGGTCCTGAAGCTCAGTTAGGTTAATTTGTGGGGTGGGACTCAGTGCCCCATGGCTGCCCAAAAAGTAGGAACAGCAGAAGTGAAACCAGGACTGGAGCTCGTGGTTGTACATCTTCTCCAGCAATGCAGGTGGCAGGATCAGGCTCCTTTTTGTCTGTTTTTAGCTCTTTGCATTTGGCAACACAGATTCCCTCTCCTGTCTGGGGCTCCCAAGAACTTCAGGGTGGTGCAGAGAAATGCTGGTGGGAAATTGGGGTGATAGAAAACCCAGTGCTTTTGAGAAAATTGTCCAGTTCTAGTAGGGAAATGTGACAAAACAGTTGTTTTCTGCAGGAATGTGTCAAGGATGTAGCATGGAATTTCCCATGGGGGGAGAGCAGTTCCATAGTTCTGAATAGTTGTACCCAGGAGCAAGGAGCAATACCTGCCTCAAGTATCCTGGCCCATCTCTTCAACTGAAACAGCTTCTTCCTTTATCTCCAGCAGCTTTCCAATAGCAAAGCCAATAACAGCAGCATTTCACCTACAGATGTTGCTTTAAGGAACTAATTTATAAAAACCATTAGAAGAGGGGGAACCTTTTCTCTGCACCACGGATCAAAGAATCATAGAATAGTTTGGGAAGGGACCTTTAAAGACCACCTAGTTCAATTTCCCTGCAATGAGCAGGATATCTTCGACTAGATCAGGGTGCTCAAAGCCCCATGAGACCTGACTTTGAATGTTTCCAGGGACAGGGCATCCACCACCTCTCTGGGCAACCCGTTCCAGTGTTTTACCATCCTCATTGTAAAAATCTTCCTCCTCATATCTAATCTAAGTTGACCCTCTTTTAGTTTCAAACCATTACCCCTCATTCTACCACAACAGGCCTTGCTAAGTGCAGACCAGATGGCTTCTCTTGGGTTCACGTGTTCACCTGCAGCGTGTTGGGTGAGGGACCTGCCTTCTCCTGTCCAGTGCCAGCTGCACATCCTTTGGGGTAATGCAGAGAAGGGTGTGAGTGGGCTGAGGGATCAAGCCAGCTACCACCAACCAGTGAGGAGGGATTGGGAATGGGGCACAGGGCAATGCACCTCCTCCATGGGCTGGGCAAGGGGAGACCATTAACCACTTCTGTGTGCAGAAGATGAGAAAAAAATCAGATGTATACAGAGATATAAGCTGCAGGAAGGTATTCCACTTCTGCAGTCGTTGTGGATATCCTACTTTTCCCATTTTTTCTGCTGTTTTTAGGAAAAAATAAAAAAGATAGGAGTTAAAGGAAAAAGGCCATAAATATTGTGTCTTTTGTTGAGTGAACTCAGACTCGCTTTTACTCCTATTCCTCTATTCTGAGCTTACCATCAGGCCCAACAAGACTAAAAGTGCTTCCCACTGCAGTAGCAAATTAAGTGATTTGGGGTTTATCACTGTAAAAACCTATCAGTTACCAGGCCACATTGCCCTTGGTGGGACAGCAATTTCTTATTTCATCATAAGGTATTGGGTTTTTTACTGGTGACTGCTGCTATTTGCTCCCTAATAATCTGTTTATAGGCTGCCAGACAACTGGGAAGAATGTAGAAACCAGCAGAATGTGTAAATGTTTAAGACGGCAAACAACACTGTCTTTACAGAACTCAAAAGTTTGCGATGTTTGTTTGTTCTTTCTGTCCTTCCTAGACATCAATTTTCTCCCACAAGCTCTTGATTTTATTTTCTGTAAGCTTTGATGTACTTTTGCGAGCACCTACCACTGCTTCTTAGACCTTAGCTTCTTAACTAAAGCCATTTATTGATATAGTACATCTCTCAGTGAAGTAGTACATCAATAAATTAAAGATTAGTTCAGTGTGTCAGCTCTCCCAGAGCATCCTGGGAAGCATTTGCCACTCTGGAAGACTGTGGAGGCCACACAACATCCTCACACAGGCAAGGTAATAACTCCGGGAGATTTAAGCTTTCGCTCCACGACATCTCCTCCTGCTAAATATTTTTGAAAGTCACCTTTTAAACTAACCAATGGATTCTGCTTGCTACTGAACAAACAGGTGGCATTAAGTTTGTATACTATATATAGAGGGGTGTCCAAACCAATTTTCAGCTGTCTCTTACCACATTTTGTTTTTCCTGCTCTCTGATCTGATTTTATGCAGGCTACTCGTAGCGATAAACAGTTTTGTCCTGTATTTATATGCATCATGTTCCCCATGTGACTCAAACTCCTACTGCACTCCTGACAAATGTGCCTGCAAAGTTTCATTGCACCTAATTGTTTTGCAAAGGCATGGACTGAGGTGCATTGCTGCTGAAGAGGATGTCATCAGGCTTATATTAACCATTTATGTGAGATACTTAAATGTTCTTTGTTGCTATTTTTGCACTGGCACTCCCGCATTCCTTGGTGTTTATTTCAGGATTTTGCACTATTTACTTAAGTTTTACGCCTTGACCTTGCAGTCAATTTATAAGATTATACTTCAGACAAGATTTCAAAATGGGAGGCCAAAAAGTAGAGATCAGAGCCGATATTTGCATTCCTAGACAGATGATTTAGGTACAAATGTTCTGATAGCAGAGCAATTCCCAATCATTTGGATTTGGAGATGCAGGGTAGTCTTAATTTCTGCAGATGAAATCTTCCATTTTGGTGCCCCATCAAAGCCTTGGCTTCAGTCCTTCCAGCACGAAAATGCCACCTCATTGTTTGAACACATACCCACTTTTTTGTGCATCCCTTGATGAAAATGGACATGGTATGGCAAACTAGAAGTGTTTTGGGCACACAAAAAACTTGGTTAGAAGAAAAATGGTGCCCATTGGTTCCCTCTGGTATTTTGAACCAGTTGCTTGAGGAACATGACTTTTTCTCTGTTTTCTGCCTGCTGGTAAGACAATACAGATTTCTTCTGAGGCAGCACCAGGATGGATGCAACTACTGTGAGAGACCAGGACTTAGCTGTGTTAGGTGTTATTATAAGAGGGTGTTTGTGGTTTGGGGGAGGTCTTCACAAGTTGTTCCCTTCTACTATGCATTATTGGTGCTGAGCTAATAAGCAGTCACCAAAGTCTCTTGGCTGGGTACGGGAAACATTTGAAACAGGGGAATGAATCATTTTGCAGTAGATAGGCCTTGTTAATGAACATTCTGTTGTGCACAGACACCCATGCTAACATATGAATGTGGCCATTTGTATGAAGAGCAGTCCTCCTCCAAACCTTCCCAGGAAACAAAATCCTGTTTGTGCACAGGTTTGTGAATAATGAATATAAACAGGGACATGAAGAGGGCACTTAGATACCATGGTGATGGGTATAGGATAATGGTACATACATGGCCAGATGGCTTTACACAGCAAATTGGAAATGAATGAATGAATGATTCTTGATAAACCCTTCCCGAAAACCTTTCCCAAGTGCCTAGCCTAGGATATACAAGAGAAAACCTGTAAGGTCATCTTAGAAAAAGCTCTGTAGCTAGTCAAATATTTTGTGGCAAAATCATTAGCAGAAATACATCACTCAGGATTGGAGCCCTTGGGAGCTGTATGTTCTGGTGAAACTTTGGACTCTAAGGATTGGTATCATTATCTGTACTGCTTGTCGAATGCAACTTGATGATGACCAGAGTGCCTCAGAGGATGGAAGTCCTCCATGCCCAAGCACATGGNTTAAACCCCAACCCGTTACAGTCAGTCATAGTGACTGAGGTTGTTGTACTAAAATCCTCAGCTGCTGCAGACTGCTGTAGTCTTAGGGACCAGCAACAAAGAAAAAATGATTGTATTAATTGCCTACCTGGCATTCAGCAATGGCCAGGTTTTCTCCCATTGCTAATGGACAAAATAGCAGAAAATTACTTAAAAAGGATGAGGCTTCTGCAAATTATGTTTCTGTTATCCTTGCACACAGAAGAGAAATACCTGATGCCATCCTACTTGTCCCAGGAGGTAGTTACTTGTGCACTTAGCTGTGGTGGGATGGGACAAATTCATCTCAGCTCCAGGGGAGAGTTTGTCTCGTGAAATTACCTCAATTTGTAGATAATCTTTATCTGGTTGAGACTTCTCTGAGCTAAATTTCTCAGCTGAAAACGAGTATACTCACACTGAGAATGTAGTAGATACTTTGGTCTAAGCCTTCAGGGAGATGTTCTTGGTGTGCCCCAGGTGTCATCCCAAGGAATGAGTGAAAACCCCTATGTGTGACCCCAGCAACATGTGCTGTACATTCCCTGTGTAGACAAGAAAGGAATCAGGGAACTGTTAATATGTGCCTCTCAGAGAATTACCCACATTAGCTCTTAACTGGAGGTGTTTAACTCTGCAATGTTTCCCAAGAAATACGACAAAGAACAGTACTTGGACCTCTGTTTCAGCAGAGCTGGAGTGCAGGAAAAATGGGTTGCAATAGTTACATGCAGTGCTGACTCCTCTGCCTCTGTGCAACTGTTTGCTGCAGACATCTTGTAGGTATTCACATCCCTAATTACACAATTAGGATGTAGACACTTATATGTGAGGCTTTGGAGATTTATCCAAGTAGATACTTCTGCTGTGTAGTTAAACATGTAGTAGTTACCAGTTACTAGGAACTTTACCCTGTACAGGCCATTGGTGAGCTTTAGTTAAAGCAAAAAGTAAAATGTAAAATGTCAAGCAACCACCTCTGACTGACACTTGGGAAACTGAGCTGCTGCTGATTAGTATCCCATTTACAATTAAAATCTGGACTCCTTTCCTAATTTTTGTTGACGTGCTGTTGGTCTGTGAACTCCTAGTAGACAACCTGGATTTTTAAATAGTCCTTGCTTTGACTTCCAATTACCATACAATTAACAATTCCAACAGTGCTGCCTTTTAATTTCACTGCTTGTATTCATTTTTCTGTGTGCTCCTAATTGCCATGCTGGCATGTCACTTGTAGACTCTGGCTTACTACATCATATGCCTGTATTTCTATTTAAGACACAGAAGTAGCTAGTTTTTCTATCTATATTGGATCTATTCTTGCTTCTGAACACAGGAAAGCTCTACACAGCTTCACGAGCTACTCTTCCCTTTCCTTCGTCAGCTGCATTTACTTGGAAATACCATGCTGTGATTTAATCACGGTGGTTTTGGGGCAGAAACACCTTTCTGTGCGAGTCTGTGCCAAAGGTCCCAGGATCCCGAGCTGGGCCCCATAGGCAGAGCTGTCCCTTCGTGGGTGAAACTGCTCAGGTATCTCAGTCTGTGGTCTGCAGCTCTTGACTGTCCCCTTCTGCATCTCTGGGAACAAAAGGTTTAAAAACCTCGCAAACCCCATTTTCTCTTCCTCCAAGAAATGCAATAAGAAGGAAAATGGCCCATTGCAATGGAAGACAGTAAATTTTTCAGGACTTTCAGGCTCTTAGAAGATTCTGGCCCTTCACGTTTGATACTGTTCTGATAGCCTCAAGACTCTGAAAACAGATGGGGTTCCAGGAAAGCCATGGGGACATGGAGCTGAGTTGGAAAGAGCAATATCTCATGGAGATCTCCACTGCCTCTGATGCTGCCCAGCAGCACCCTGTGTCTGCAAGGGAGCTATGGTTTGGGAACAGATGTCTGGTAGAAAAAAAATGGGACAGGATCCTGGAAAATGTTACGATGTTACTTCTTCATTTTAAGAAAAGAATGATGTTAAATTGTTGTCTATCACCATCCAGCTTTGCACTAAATGATCCAAGGGATCCCTTCAGCCCCGTGTTTCCAAGAGCTGCAAGAACAGCCAAAATCCACTGTGGAGAGTGTTCCACTTATGATTCATTTGGGTTTGTTTATTGCTGTATTTTCCCAGGCTGATGCTATGTTACTTTTTTCCCTAACACTGTTCTTGCTTCATACAAATACTCAGAGCTTTAAAGAAGAGAAGTATTACCTATTAGTGTGCTCAAGAAAGGTATTTAGCAATCCTAGGTGCTTAAACTGGTAATTTGACTGGTATTTAATGGGTGGATGCTTAGACTGGTAATGTTTGTTTATTTTACAAGACTTCCCCAGTAAACCTACCCTTCTTGCTGCTGCTAATCCCTAGCAGAAGGGATATGGGAAGATTACAAAAACTGCCAATAATTTTCAGGACCAAAATTCAGTCTCCTGGTACCTCCCTGATCTCTTCACTGCTTTGTTCCAGCAAAAGGCCCTTGGTAGGCAGAAGGACAGTGGTTCCTGAAAGGAATTTCAAAACGTGCATAAAGTTGATATCTGCTTAGAAGTAATACAAAACAGGAGCATCTGCCAGAGACAGGAGCATGTTGCAGGCTTAGTAAAACAGCAGGGGAACCTGCTGTTGACCAGATTTGTCCATATCAGTGCAGGTGTCTCTGCAGTTAATAAGAATTACTATTTACACTTGTTTTCAGAGATTTGGAGACATGGGGATAATATAGATAGCCTGTAAGTCATAAAGAGCAAGTAGATACGACACATGTTCCCATTAATGTATAGTGTTACTCCTTGGAGTTTGTGATATTGAGACATTACAAAGTATGGTATGAAATACAGATGGCTCTGAATCTTGACTGTGTTTGTTTAATTATCGCAGAATATATTCTGAGATAGATTTTTATCCTGTTTTCAAGATGAGAAAAAGGATGAAAAAAGTTATATGTAAACTGAATGTGTTCAGAATTACTGGGATGTGGCAGCTGGATGTAAATGGGATTTACTGTTTGTCTTCAGAAAAAAACCCAAAGTGAATGCTTATGCATAAGCAATAATTTTCTTTGACAGACTGTGTTCAGATTAGTCAATAGATGCACAGCCATTTTTTTGTTGGTGTAAATGAGTCTCCCTCCATGCATGTCGGCACCACAGAGGCAGATGCAAGGCTCCCAGATGTGTCTGCCTGGCTGCTCTGGCCCCGAAGGGAGAAACCACAGCAAGGTTTTGGGATGTAATAAGGGGAAACCCCTCAAAAGAGGAACTTATTGATCTTGCTACTACTTGGAACCCAGAGAAGTCAGGCAACAGCTACAGGGTCTAGGAGTGGCTATTTTGCATTTTTTCTTTTTACCCCTTGCCAGCAGTAGCTGCACCCTGTATGTCCTCACCATCCTGGCTTTTCTGGCCTCTGATACAGGCAAAGTAGCAGTCATGGCCAGTCAGTCCAGAAGTGGAAATATTAGAGCATCTGTATGCATCTGCCTCCTACTGTGCTGGGGTAGGAAAATCACCAAAAAACCAACAAAAAGACATTATCAGATGTGTCCAGTTTCTGTGAAGAAATAAGCCTTAGTGACTATTCTCCTTTCAGCTCTACTCTCAAGTGTAAATTGGGATCACTTCTACTAAATAGCACGCTTTGTAGCAGGCTGACAGCATTCTTGTTCTCCAACATAAATTGTTATTTTTCTTCACAATATCAAGTGGGAGCAAGATAAAAACCTTCCTTCAAGGAAGCTGTATAATCTGTAATTCTTTCATAGTTTCTTACTCTGTGGGTTAAATGCCATCCTACCAGCGAGCACGCACAGAAGAGAACTACTGGGTAGGCTACACAGCTGGCTTTTGCCCTGGCAGTACAGAGGTTATCTTAACATGTGTGGTACAAGTGGCAAGAAACAGCCTTTGGTTCGGGACTCTCTGGTTGGTCACCACATGATCTGTCACCTAATGGGGTGCCTTGATCCCCTGCTGCCCCCTCCATTCCTCCTAGCTCAGGGACGCTGGAAGGGGGAAAATGGGAAAAAAGGACAGTCCAACATTAACAGTTTGTTTTCCAAGATCAGGGTGGCAAGAGGGAGGGCGAAAGACAAAAAGCAGGACAAGGAAAGGTGAGTCTTCCAAGAATGGACCAAAGCAGAAATGGGTCTGGATGGGTTTATGAACATGAAGATTTTTACACTTAACTCACCTTCTGACTTGGGAAACGGCTTTTAAAAATAAATATGCAGAGCATGTGAGCATGTGTCTGTGTGGAAAAAGGCAAAGGGTCAAGAGAGAAGCCTGAAGTACTTTGTTCCATTTGGATATTTATTGCTTCAAAATGCTGGAAAGGGACGATATCTTTCATACTTGATTTTTTCTGAAGTACAAAGCAAATCCTCTCTGTATTAAACAGCGAAGAGCATTCTTGAGAGTAAGGACCCTTAAAGACTCTTGTGTTTTGTTTTGTTTTTTTCCTTCTGGGCAATGAATGACTAGTCCCTTGACACCACTAACTGTTTATGTAGAAAAGCTAATTTCACTTCTGCCAATAAAGTTCTCTTGCCAGTCTGAGTTTCTCATTAAAATTAATATTCTTATTGTATGTCCCTGTCCTTTCCCTTGCTGGGAAAGAAGCTAATAATCTTTCATTCAGGGCCAAATTCCCACTTCTTCCCCATCCCAAAGCAGAGCAGGGGGAGAAGGCAATTGCATATGGAAAGGCACATTGGCAGGAGCACAGTTCTTCGGAGATGTGCCTCATTTCATGGTTAGGAGAAGTATTTCAGTGGCTGTAGGAGACCTTAGTTCACTTCTCCACTGGAAAAAGCTTCAAGCTTGTATCTCATGGGGGAATACCATAACTAACAGGCCAGGGACTGTGGGGGATTGTTCCCAATTTGTCGCCAGTGAAGCAGCTCAATTTTGTAAGAGAGAATTAAGTAGCCAGGGAGAGCAAGTATGGAGGCAAGGCAGGGGGATTAGGGCACTCACTTGGGATGTTTCAGTTCCTGCTCTACTTAATATAAAAACTTCATGGAGTCTTTAGATGAGAAGAGGTGTTATTTCCCCCACTCGCTCTGCCTGGTGTGATGCTGGAGCTGTTAAGGGAATACTTGCTGGAGCATTCATCAGAGGTGGAGAGGATAAGGTGTTTTGAGGAGCCTGTTGGCAGTTTTTGTGAAATAGGTGGGACTGTTTCAGCATCCCAGCTGTGTGATGATCACCCATGCACGGGGACACGTCAAGCAGAAAGGGGAAAGCTGGGAACCAGACAGATTTCGGCTTAGCGGGCCTGAAGGAGAAATTAGAGCCCTTTATGGCTCTAGCCTAGGAGGACTGTGTGTCCAAGCAACCATGCATACCTGAGGCTTAAGCCTACCTGCATAGGTAAACCCGAAATCCTCCTTCAGCCATTGTGGGAGATTGTTCTGCCCTTACATACACAAATAACTTTATTGCGGTGCTGTCCTCATGCCTGAGGAAAAATTCCCCTTTCCTAAGCAGACTAGTTCACATTGGGGTTTTCTGTCTGTACTGTTCAAGCTAAAAGGCCTGCTCAGGGACAAGAGGATGGATAGAAGCATGGCTAAAACAAATTATCCCATCAGGTGTGACTATAATAAATATGAGCTTCAGCTTCCTTTCCTCTTTTACATCTTTCTGCTGCCCTTTAGGCTTGATTTTTGAGAAGGAGGGGAACAAAAGGGTGGTTTAGTTGGTTTAGTGAGTATCTTAGAAGTATGCTTGGAAGTAAGACCCAGTCTTTCAAAAATTGTCTAGGAAAGCAATTCCTCACAACACTGAGAACATCACTAATGCTAAATGTTCCTTTAATTCTAATTTTGAGACACTTGCCAATCTTGTAAATTAAAGATTTATTGCCTGAGAGTACTCAGATCACAACCTAACACACGTTTAGCTGCTTTGTTCCATCCTGTTTGGAGTCATTCCAGAGGCTAAGCCCCTGTATTAGAAACATCACCAATGCAAAGATTGAACGATCGATCAAAGCAATGCAGATTATGAATTCTCCTATGCAGCCTTCCATAAAAGGGACCTAGAGAAGCAGCTATTTTTTTTTTCTGTTTATTTTTGGCAGACAGATTTATGTCAAAGATTCCCTGAGACTGTTTTGTAACAACCTGTGTCCTTTATTTAAGGAGGCAAATTTTACTAGAGTAAATATTTTTCAAGTGAATGAGAAAATGACATAACTAAGACAAGACACAGAAATGAAATGTTCTGCACAATTCGTCAGGATAGATCAAAGACAGCAAAGGGAAAAGGTATTTCTAACTTCAGAAACTCCAGAATAAATAGACAGTTACCGATGCAAACTCCCTCAAGAAAACAAATAGGATGCACTTTTGCTCTGTTTAGAAATTAATTCTAAGTCCAAGGAATGGAATACATAATGTGTGTAATAATTTCAATGTGAATCCCAGGGATATTAAGCATTAAATCTGGGCTGAGATCTCGCATTATAAAAATTATTGAGAGCATGTCATTAACATACATCATTCAGCTGCTTACTGTATTTGAAGAGCCTAGGTTTATACAAATACATCAGAGTAATACTTTGCATTCCAGGGCGTGACCAAATAATCAAATTACAAAGAATGAAGTGGTTAGGGCTTGAGATAGCATGGTAAACACTACAACTCAAAGGATCCTCTGTTGTGGATCAAACCTTGCTCTCCACAGACTACCTGCAAAATAAAGGAATAAATAGGTGAGGCTTCAGGGATGTCTTTTTCAGACTCTGTAGATATCATCCAAGACTTTTACAAAAAGATCAAACCCAGCAGTCCATCAGGAAAGAAAACAAGCCACATCAGGTGCTGCTCCACTTGTTCAATTTGCCTCTCAGCCACTCAGTTTGAACTGTGGCTGATTATTGATCATAATGTTTTCCTCCTCACAAACTTGTCTCTCCTTATCAGTAAAGAATATCCACCCTGTTGTCCAACATCAGTTTTTATGTTTCTGGGAATTTTTCCTACTCAAATGTATGTTGTCATCTAGATACTGCAACTAGGAAAAAAAAAAAAAGCGTGTTTAAACCCGGATCAATCTTCTGAGAACCAAACATTTCACTAACTCATGGAAGAATTTTGTAAGGAACATGGCAGAAGATTTTTTTGAGCCTGGATCTTTGTATTTAGGTTCTCTGCTAGAAAACATGGATCTGTTATCACTGATCTTCTTTTCTGTATTGCATCTCATCATGAAGGAGGGAAGCTTTGTGACTCCCTTTGATGTGAGCATGTAGCCAAATTTCTATATAATTCCAGCTAGGAGGGGAAATTGGCAATGGAGATGGTGTATTTGATAAAATTCTGTTTTTTCACATACATGTAGTATATTTAAATAAATGTATCAAATCCTGATTTCTTGACATGAGAAGGATCCAGAGACAGGCAATTTCCTTGCTTGAAGCTTCTTTGCAACTCCCTGTGAAAAATAAATATATAAAATAAAATAAAAGTCTTCTTGTTTTTACCC
>VZRO01007949.1:539181-637395 GCA_013397915.1 Daphoenositta chrysoptera | reverse complement strand
AAAAAAAAAAAAAATCCCACGATTATCCTTCCCTTGGGGCCTGTGGGAAGGTCACAGATCTGCATACCAAAGGTAGGAGCACCTTAAGGAAACACTTGCTCCAGTCACAGACAGAGGTAAGTATGCCTAGCCAAGAGTCACAGACAGGACAAAAGTGTAATGTTCTGAAACCAGTGACAAACAGGCAAAGGTCTAAATAGCATAGAGTAGAGAACTGTGTGATAGGGTGAGAGGTGAAATGCATTCTGCTTTCCATGACTGTTCTAAGATCAACCCCAAATGTGAGCCTATTTTGGGCCCCTCACCCAAGAGCAGCCATGAGGGAGGCTCATTCCCTAAGACAGGCACAGCAACATCGAGAAGCTGGGCATTAGATCTGCTTAGATGGCTGCATCTTCCTTCTCCTTGTACACCATCTCTTCTGCATAGCTCCATTTCAGCAAATCCTCTCTATCTCTAACACTCTTAGGTTTTGTATGTCCTATATTCAGATGGAGACATGCACTAACCTCCTTTTACAGATATGTTCAATGAAGGACAACACTGAAATTTAAGCTTAGTACTTATCACCACATAGACAGTGCATTTCATCAGCTAGCTGGCAAAATATCTGACAACTGTTGAAAGAATCGAGGAGTCAAGATTGTTGGCCAAAAGGGCTTATGAGTTAACAGATCAAAACAAATTACAATCAATGCTGAGAAGAAAAAGGGCTTGGGAACACAAGTGGTGAGAATCTCAGGATAGCACTCCCATGCGTTTTAAGGTAAGACCTGGAGGAAGGAGATGGGAAAAGCTAGCTCAAATGGCATGAAAGAAGGCAGAGAGCAGAGTGAAAGAAGGGGTCACAGGGAGCACTGTGAGCAGCAGAGTCAGAGAAATATGGGATCAATGAGGGAAACAGGATGAAAGGAGTGCAAAGATGAGATTGTGAATGTTCCCCTAACAAACAATGAAGACAGATGAAGTTGATACAACACTTCCTTCTGATTCCTAAGTACAGTTAAGTATTAATGCCTCTTCTGTACCAGGACAACTGCTGATAAAGAGCACTGCTTATTATAAGTGTTGTTAACTTTCTCACCCTTAGGAGAGGACATTCAAAAGGGCAGTACAGGTAAGGCACACAGAGGACTTTACAGGACTGTGCTGAGCAGTGAATTCTTAGAGCAGAATTTCCCTACAAGAGATGATCCCTGTCCCAGCCACTGACATAATTCCAGTTTGAATGCATCTGCTGGCCTCAGCTATAGCAGTTCGCTACAAGGAGAGACAACATCTTAATTTAACAGATCTACAATGATGCAGAGGGTTTTTTTTTTTGTTTTGCTCAAAATACACATCTTGAGTTCCAGCTAAGAAAAGACTAAAAAACTTTGAAAGATTCTTCAGGGTGAAGATCAGGTGGTTTATATTATTAAATACAAGTCAGAAAAAAAGCAGCATCTGGAGCAGTAGTTGGACTCACTGCAAAAAGGAGGAAAGGTGAGGAAAATAGAAGAAACAGTTGTGATATGCCCTGGTGACCATCCTCCTGACCAAAACCACAGGACTGTACACACAGATCCCCGAACAGCCTATTTCTGAGGCTGTGCCAAGTATCTGGAAAGATGACTTCCCCTCTTAACCCTTCTGATGGATTCATGGCACTGCCAGGGACACATGCAGCCCCAAGAGCCCCAGTGAGACATCAGACATGCATCCCCATCACCCAAGCTGATCTTTCTTCTGAAGCCTCACTTCTTTTCCTATCCTGTGCACTGCACAGTCTTCTCCACTCCCCACAAGTCTCAGAGACAGTGTTTGTTCCTTGCCCTCATCACACTGTGGCTCATTATAAGTTCCAGCATTTCCTTGCAGTCTCACACAAGATCCTTCTTTTCCTCATCTGCCCCAGTTTTTGAATCCCTCCCCAAGGGCAGAATTTGTGGCATATGACTGTGGATCAGCCAGCAATACCAGTGCCTGTGACTTGTGTTTCTTCCAGATGTAACTCCTTTGTCATCAGTAGACCATTCCCATGGGGTTTTTTATGACTAACCAGGTCCAGCCACTAGCTAAGTGTCTGGATGCTACTCTGAACATGTCCTTGTGGAGTTCCTCATATCACTATGAGATTAACATAGTATTTTAGTTTTCTTTTGTCTGCTAAACTTTTTACAGTTTCAAAGGAGGCTGGATTGCTGTTCAACAGGCGGTGAAAACCATCTTCCTTTCTTGTTGCAGGGGCCACACCACTCCCCACTGTGAATGACTTTCCAAGCTTTCTGTCATCTTCCATTACAGATATAAGGGAAGGCACAGTCTACACCCGAGAATGTTGCAGTTTCTATTAGACACAAACACTGGATGAAGGCTGATGCAGAAAGCTCTTGGGGGACCATTGGTAAAAGATGCTGGGGAAGATGTGATATAAGAAAGGATATAAATAAGGCGCAAGGTGCAGGACAATTTTTTTGGTAATACAAGTTGATGGGGTAGAAAGGGAACAGGTATGTCCAAGAATAGAGAGATGACATCTGTGAACTTTATACACCAGAAGAAAAGTAGGTGAATGGTCTGAAAGGTTTAGTGATGTGGGCAACAAAGTGGTTGCAGGATTGGCTGCCTCTTTGGAAATGAATTAGCAGTGAGGAAGAAAATAGAGGTAAGGCTCATAATAGTACATGAAAGGATGAAAAGGAATAAAAAGGGGAACTAGAAAAAAAGAGCAATGTGTGTGTATGCAGAGGGGATTTAGCAAATTTCTTTTGTTAGATAGTTTATTAGCAAGGTATCAGAAAATTATGCAGACATAAAGTTACTTACATAAGAACATTTACAATATAAATGCAATTTTCAGCTCTGGATTTCATTATCTAGTGGGTAATAGCTCAAGTATTCTGAGATGGATTTTAATTCTGTCTAGCATGTACAAGTAAATGACAATTTGCAGTGTTTGGTGCAAAGGAAAATATATGCTATTCAGACTCCTGTATAATTTTCAGTTTTATTGGCAGCCATAGCATAAACAAGGTGCCCTACCTGTTATCTCTTCATAGAGGATTCTTGTTGTGTTCAATCCGAGTGTTGCAAAAAATATAAAGTCATTACAGCTTCTGGATATTTTTCTACACTTTGGGGTTTTCATCAAGATTCAGAACCATTTTCAGAGAGTGCATGCCCTAAGACCCTCTCTGTCACTTACAGAATGCTGCAAATTGACTCTATCACTTTACCCGCTGCTGTAAATTGGCTCTGAGCACACATAATGTGTCAGGTTTGCCTACTCACTTTCAGTTTTCACCCGCCTCTACTGGGCATATCTAGGAGTAATGGGATGAAATTGAGCAAAGGAAAATTTAGACTGAATATCAGGAAAATTTTCCTAACAGTGAGATCTATTAGAATGTGGAATAGTCCCCCAGGAAAAGTGATGGAAACCCCGTTGCTAGAATCATTAAAAATAGACTGGAAAAAACCACAGTAAAAATACAGTAGAAAATAATCTGCATTGTCAGGGGATGGACAAGATGATTCCCTAGGTTCTCTCAGGCTCTAATTTCTAGGATTTTAGGAGCTGAGCTCCATCGGTATTAAATTCCCTGAATGCCCAAGATCATCTAATTGAAACAATAGAAAGTTTGCTCATAGGCATGCCAGAGAGAGTGCTCAGTAATGATCAGGCTGCATTACTGCTGAGAGTGTATCACTTCATCTGCACTGTACAAAGAAACAAGGAGACAATTTTTATCACAATTTACCCTTTGCTAAATCTGTTCTTGTAAGTCAAATATGCTGCCTTGATTCAGCATTGCTGATGTTATAGAAAGTGATCCTAGAAGCAGGTAATAATGAGTCCAGATCACAGTTTGTCATGGTGGAGTTTTGTATCAAAAAACTAACCATACGTGTTCAGAATCAAAATTTCCCTCTGCAACACATGTACTTCTACCATAGCTCTGTGCTCCTTCCATAGCACACACATGCCATGCACTGCCATTTCATTTGTCTATGGAAGACTTGCCTGTATATTGAAGGATAACAGATTACCTCCACAGGGAAGAGACACTGATTCTGAGTTTCTCCTCTTTAAAGTGAGCTTGCTAATAAGATTTCCCCATTCTCATTGCTCTTAATATTTCACAATCAATGTTGAAATCTCAGATAATGAAAAAATTAAAAACAAATTGCCAAAGCAATACCAGGCAGCCATACCTGAAGCCAGCGCTACTTTCTTACATCCAGCAACATCAGTCACATCCCTCCTTGCTGTGAGAAGGACACCAAAAAAGAGGGAGGGAGAAATTATTTGTCAAGCTAACCATGCAGGAGAACAGGCTATCCTACAGCTGGCTGAAGAAGCCACAAGTTCAGAAAATCCTTTTATTTTTTTTTGTACAGATTGCTACAAAGATTTTCTTCTCACTTCTTGCAATACTCTCGCATCCCTGATGACATGCCTGTTGGATGTGGATGCTTTTCTGGGGCCAAACATGAAGACCCAGAAGGTGAGTGAGGTGGAGAGCCCTTCATGTTCTTTTAGCACAGGATTCTCTTCTGTTCCTGTGCTCATCCTGGAAAAACATGCTGGAAAGACCCTTCACCTAATCACACAGCAGGATGTCTGCTGGGAAGTTATGTACCACAATAGATTTGTAACTTTTACTTCCAGGGCTGGCCAAGAAAAGTACATTGGAGAAACTGAAAATAACTAAAGCAACTGCCTTAGTTCACAGCAACCAATTCCCAAACTTCTCTTCTCAGCTTTTAAAAGCAGCAAAACTTTATGGCGGAGACTTTCAGCCCTGCTCTGGATGCTATGTCTCTGCAGAGGTGGGTGGAGGGGAAAGGGCTGCAGCCATCTAGAGGGCCTTCAAGCACTGCTTGTGGCCAGGACACCTCTGCTCAGCTGCATTCTTTGGTTTGGCCGCACTCTGGGAGAGAGGGGCACTTGAGATGCCTTGGGGGAGAAGCCAGACCGCAGCTCCCCATCCCCTTGTGGCTGTGGCGTGTTGCAGACTCAGCACTGCAGGGACAGGAGCCCAGCAGGTGTGGGCAACCCCACGGCCAGCCTGGGACCCTGGACTGCATGGTTCAGGCTCTCCTCAGCTCACACAGACCTCCCCCGACCATCCCCCAGCTCCTCAGCCAGCTCCATCCCCTAAGCTAAGGCAGCCATTTCTCCATGTCACCCTCCAAAGCCTGCAGGTTGCAGTCCTCAGCAGCAAAGCCCCAGGGTCCCTCTCCTCCTTCGGGAGTTGCTCTTCACATGTGCAATGTGCTCGTGTGCATGTCATGCAACATGTGAACATGCCCACTGCTTGAACAGGAACAGCAATAATGTCCTCCTCCTCTCCTTTCGAGGCCTGGGAGGGTCTGATGAGAGCCTGGAGGTACCAGGAGATAATAGGACTGCCTTGTAATTTCTGACTGCTTATCCCTAGCTGATTCAGGTCATTAGAGCTATTTTGCAACATTCTCTTAATAACCTTGCAGACACTCTCCCCCAACACTAAAATCATACACAGAAGGCCAAGGTTTAGGGAGATGAAGACAACGCTGATAATGAGTCCCTGATTGATTAAAAGTAAATACATTTTTATTCAGAGAAAAGGGCATTTGTTACCACAAACATTTCACCTTCAGCACAAACAGGAGCTGTGCTTACATTTACTAAGGGATTATAGCAGCACTACAACTAATTACTTCCCAGCAGCTATTGGCCTCAGGTTAGATGCAAGCTACTTCTGGCAATCTGTGGTGTGGGTTCATGTAAAAGGGGGCCCGTATTTTCATTGTCTTGGTAGAAAACAGTGCAACAGTGAGGCATGAGTGAATATACTATGCATAATGCAATACAAAATAAGAGCTTATTACAATGAGAGGACTCAAGGAGATCAAACAACATTAGTCCATCCCACCATTTTAATGTTATGAGGGAGATATTAATTATTCTGTTTGCATTTTGTAGATGGCCTCAAGTTGTACAATTATCACATAGGAAGGTGCACATTACTTGCTGGAGACAGATTTCAGATTCAGACTCCTTGATTACCTTCACTTGCATGAAATCAGTTGTATATCTCTAATGTGACTCATGCAAATTATAGTGTGTTTTTGATCAGTAAAATGTTATTTGTGCTAAAGTTATTTACCAGACTTTTGGTGTGAGATTTCTGGTTTTTTTCTGGAATCCCGACAGTCACATCCTTGTTATTCTCACATGAATCTCTGAACTCTCTACCCTTCCACCTAACATTTTTGCTAAGTTGCTGGCAAGTGATGAGATTACTTTAAAAATGCCGAATAAGATTCAAAGAAGGAGGTTCCTCCAGGTCCAGGCAATGAACTGCCCTGAAATTATTGAGTTAGTCATAACTTTGAGCAGTTACAAATTACTGCTATTAACCGAATCCTGTAATTACAGCAAGTAGCTAGATTTTGTAGCATAATTTATGATATAGATAGCTTTTAGTGCATGTCTTAGAGAGTTAAAACTCAGGGCATGCAGAGGAATGGCTTTTGCAGTACAGTGAAAACGTGTGTTGTTTTCTAAATCAGGATGTGATTTAAATCATAATGAAACAAAACATTCACTCTGGATGAGCGACAAGAACTTACTCAGATTAAAATAGTTCAAGAATGGTATCTTCTAACCTAAGTGAATGCTCTCACTGGATGGACTGATTTTCACCATGACATGAGGAAAATCCTCCTAGAAGGCCTCTCACTGGAAAGCTTGTGTAGACAATTGGTCTGCAGCATCAAGAAATTGCTGACACCTATTAATCCATTTGAGACAAACACTGGAGTGACTGGTCTCAGGGACTCTGGTATGGAGCAAGCAGAGACCTCAGTGCAAGCATCCAATAGCCTTGTGTTGTCACCAGCAGAAACACACCACCATGGACTGGCCACTTCTTACACCTACACAGCAGCTGCTGGTGCCACTGGGTCCCCTTCTGGCTTGAACACAGAAAAATAAAGAGTGCTTTATTGCAAAAACAAACAGGTATTCAAGCTGTTGGGTTTATTACTCTTATTTTCTGGAAGTCAGCACATTAAGTATCCCAAAGTGCCTTCCATGGCTGGGTGTAACAGCTGGGCATGAAGCTGGTGTTCATTTTTGCGCTTCCTGGTTGCAGTAACGACAACTCCAGCCTCTCTTTGCTAGCTCACCACACGATGAGGAGGTCTTCTGGAGGGTATTGAAACGTGAGGTTTTCCTGCATTTGTATTATCTTTCATTGTACTACTTTGAAAACAAACCAGTGGGAGATCTCAAGTCAGAATTATTATTATTTAATAGGAAAATTAAAATAAACGCAATAGTACAAGAACACTGACAGAGTCAGGATACAACCTGACACCCTGTTAGTCAGGGTGGTGGTAGCAGTCCAGATGAAATGGTCGTGTTGAAGCAGTGATCCTGTATAAAAGATCTGGTCTTCCCCTGAAGGTCCAGTAGTAGCTCTTGTCCTCAGGGAATCCAGTAGGTAAGGGCTGTTTGTGCTGTTCCAAACTCCAGTTTATATCCAGTTGGGAAAGCTTGGCTCCCCACCCCGGGCAGGGCATCTCAAAATGGGCTGATGTAATTCTATGAGTCATGAGGTGGGTCCTTGATTGCCCATTAACAGAGATAGCTCCCGGAGGGAGTTATCAGGGATGAGTCATGGGAGGAGATAACACGCACTGCCCCACCTACTTTAACAGCTTGTGAAGATGATAATAGAATACACGCTTTTGGTTACATCTTACATTGTAACCTAGGACATTCATATAGTCGTAAGATGCAAATAGCCCCATATTCAATCCAAGCAGGATGAAACAGTGATTTATATTTCCTATAATGTATTTTTGATTTTTCTGTTGTAAGAATAACACTGAGCTTGTTTAACAGTAAATATTGATGTATGTCTTTTTCTGAAAGCAATATTATAAAAATGGTACCTTCTAACTCAGCAGATCTGCTCTTGTGTATTGTGGACCATTGCTGCCTGTGTTCAGAACTAAAAAGTTTATTGTTTCTAGCCCTGCAAAACTAACCCTCTTCAGGACAAGTGAGCTGGTTCCTCTTTATTGTATCATTAATCAAACTCTGTACTCCTTATCAGTTAATCGGCCAGCCAGTGAACACACTGATTGTTAACAAGTGTATCTGGATCTCTCCTATTTTCCCATTTAGTGTCAGCATGAGTGAAATATCTTCTTGTGTAAGAGACAATAATGTTTGCACGACAATAATGCTTGCATATCTTCACTGGCAGAGATTTCATGATCTGTGAGTGGTGCATTGTAAGGAAAGAACTTTGTTTTGCCTTCTGAGTGTGGCTGTATTGAACAAAAAGTGACAGTTAAATAGCAGAAATCTACAAAACCCAAACTTCTGCTAAGGCACATGGGAATTTAAATGGGAAAGAAGTGACCAAAGAACTTGGGATTTGGCCCTGAGAAAGTTTATGCACATGAAGCATCTTTTAAAACTTTACTGAATGGTATCAAATACAGATTTCTTAGTGGAGGTTGTCTTTTCAAAAGGACAAACATGAGGCAAACTCTCAGCACAGAGTGTGTTTTTATTGTAAAAACTTGTTTGCTTAGGTATGGATTAGCTTTCCAAAGCCAGAAAAACAGGATAATATTAAAACACCATCTATTACTGCTGACAATAGTAGGCAGATTCAGAGCTTCTCCCCTTTCTCCCTCACACTGTTCCTCAGAAAGGAATCACAGCTTGTGAGCAAAGTGATTCAGAAGCCAGCATCTATCCCATACCAACCTAGGGCAGGTGCCCCTCTGAAATGGAGGTTACAATTAACAGGGCATACCTGTATACTTGCATGTTGAGGTCTTCATATGCAGAGACTCTCTTTTAATGAAAATATAAACTTCCCATCTGTTTTGATTACAAATATTGTTACTGCTTTTATGATCTTCATTAATGCCAATGTTCAAACATCACTAATCAATAGTCTTCACTGTTACTTCCCATTAGGAGGTTGGCCTTTCTGTCGCCTATGTTGATCAACATGAGGAAGGAAATGAATTCCTCAGTGCATGACAGCTTGTCCATGTCTACTAGAGACTCTGACAGGATTTCAAGCCCCAGTACCAGAGAGATGCTGAATTCAAAATTTGCGAGGAAGGGTTGATACACTGGAGTTGTCAGGTTCTCTGGGGAATCTGGGTAAAATCCTTAGTGGACTCCCAAGTTTTGAAGAAGATCAGAGACCTACTGCTAATACAGTTTGCCCAGGATCAGCAGGTATGAATCAGGGTTTCCTTACTTGTCCAAGCTTGTACAAAGGTCAGTTTAAAAAGGGAAAAACCTCATGTCCCCCAAACTTAATTACTTGTTCCCCAAACACTTCTGTCGAATGTGGAGAGAAAGCCAGGAAATTCAGAGGAGTGAAGCTCTTAGGGGGACTGACAGGCACCACTACGTATTTACACTGCTTACAGGGTGAAATTACTTAGGCGCTGCGACCTCTCAAGATACACACTTATCACAGTCTGAAGTGTGCCTGAAAGAGCACAGGAGCCTCTGTGGGACCCCCCCATGGCACACCGTGAAATTCATCTGGATGTGATCCCCACAGCTGCAAATCCATCTTCTGTTTCCATTACACATTCTATTAGCTTGCCGTGCTTCCCCTTTAGCATACATCAGCACAGCTCTTTATTTTAGCATTATTAATTTTTGACATGAAGTTGCTCTAAACATGGTAAATACAGAAAGTAATTGGTATGTTAAACAGGGGAAGCATAATGAGTCTCATGTACAAACGCGACTTGCTCCTGCTGCAGAGTCGGACTGAAACAGAATACAAAATTGCGCTGCCAATTTCAGCAGGAACTTCTTCACCAAGTCCCCGTGGTTCGCAGGCAGTGCCTCGACCTCTCCTGTACTTATGATACATCCAGCCACAGTTTAATGGCTGAAATGACTTTGAAGCTTTCCCAGTGGAACCAATTTTCACCCTCTGTGAATATAAGCTCCAGCCTTTAAGCAAAGAGTTTAGTTTGGTGATAAGTTAACATGTGAGGCCAGCCTGAGAATAAATTTTGAGTGTTGCCCTGATGGTAGGGCTTTCACATTGTAACTTGTGGTGACGACATAGGGCTTTTTGGGAGACACACGCTAGTCAGACTAACAATGGCTGGTGGGATATTTTGTCAGCGAGATGTTCCGTGTAACCAGAGAGCCTGCTGCAGCGTGTCAGCACTGATGGCAGATCTTTGCTAGGAGGAGCAGAGGGGGAAGTCATAGCCCATTTGAGTCCATGCTTGTGGTGATAAGGGGTGATTATGAAATACAGGATGAGAGTTTTTAGGGTACAGATGAGAAGTTCTTCTCTAAATTTCGTGAGAAGTCAGTGGAAGAGCGAGGTATATTAGAAAGGATGAAAAAAAAAGCTAGGAAAAAAATATCCCAACAATTTTTGTATAAGCTTCAAAATACTGCCAGCCCCAGCTTGTCTCTTCCTTTTTGTTTTAGTATTTATAAAGATTCCAGATTCCTAGTTTTGCCTTGGAAATTATACACATTAAATACAGTCATTCCAGCTGTTACAGTTTCAAATCCAATAATTTTTGTCCAGAATCAAGGCTGAAAGAGCAGATTAAAATTATTGTACAATCCAGAATCAACAAAACACATATACATTATTTGGGAAGCTGTTTTCCTGCCAGCTCTACGCCTTTTCTTTGGTGGAAACTCACAAATAGACATCCTGCTACATTCGGCAGCAGGATGGGGCTGTAATATTTGACCAAGAATGAGGCTGACATACATCAGCAAAACACCCACAGACAGCAGATTCAGGAACCTGACCTGTCTGCTGCTTTACCCATGATACTGCATAAATAATTAATCATACCTGCCAATGTAACAGATAACACCAGGTAGTTCTCTGCTTTTTGTTTTTTTACGACAATCCTTGATCTTTTTCTGTGTTAGCTGTCGTAGAAGAAGAAACTGGAAGAAAGAGAGCAGACCCTTGTTACTTGTGTAATAGCCTACCTGCTTTCTCAGGTTATTCTTGAAGAGGGGTTGTTGACAGGCTATAAAATACCTCAGCAGTTCCTGGCAGGAGAGAATCAGAAGAAAAAAACAGTATCTGCCTTAATCTGAGTTTGGTGAGTGAAACAAAAGGATACATAGATACAATTTTTGCTTGGAACATTTAAAATAGGGCACTATAATATCCCATAGAATAGGTACCAGGGAACAAGCAGAAGCTCATAGCAAGATAGATTTAATGGCAAAACAGTGTCTTTCAATTTGGTTTTATGTTTGGGCTTCAGAAGAACCCTGAAAACAGTCTAGAGACAAAATTTCCCTTTTCTTTTTCTTTTTAACACCTTTGTGATTTAATTTAAGAATGACATTTCATTCTGGACGAGAGGCCCATGGTATAAGGCTGACTGCTGAGACCTGAAACACACATTCTGCAATTCAGCAAGTACATAAATAAAAAAAGGACAAGTAGTGCTAGGATCTTCTCTGAGGAAACATCAGAGGTAAGTTTCAAATGCTGAAATGAAATACTGAATTCAGCTGAGGTACCTATGCATGGTTTCAGGCAAGCAGCCAGCAAATGTGTGTCCCTTTTTCTTTGTTTCTCCTTCTAGGGGTTATACTATTACTACTATTTCGATTTAACATATGTTTTCTGAAGGAGCATGGAAGCCTTGCCCCATGTAACTCACATAGCTCTGTAAAAGAAACCATAAAACTTACCAAAAAATGAGTTAGAAAACCCAGCACAGGGATTCCAAGACCAAGTCCCAGAACCTACATGAACAGCATGCCTTAACGATGCAGAAGCTGGACAATAGCCTATGATCTCATAAGGGATACGGTTTCAACTTGGGCCTGATAAACTCAAGTACATAAACTCGCACCTGCACTTTCCAAGTGCAAACACCTGGCCTTGCTTTATAGAAGGAGTCAAAAGCCTGCATTCTCTCTTTCAACAGCCTTTCCTAAGTGCAAGGATTGGCATCTGTACCTGCAAATCACATTTCTGGGCTACTCCTACTGGCACCCTAATAACTGCAATCCTTCTGGCTATGCTGTCTTCTGAATTTCCCTAAACAGTGACTGCATTTACTTTAGAAAAATCACAGTCATCTTTGATCACAGGCAAAGAATCCTGAGTCTGAAACTTTGCTCCTGATAGATTTGTCACACCTTCTCCTCCCACCAAATAAGGGCTACATTTACTGACCGATTATTAGACGACATTAGAAGCATTTTCCAACTCTTGTTCTCAAGCAGAAACCTTAATCTATAACCTGATCTGGGCTCAGTCATCACTTTACCCCTTAGACCCTTTCCTAAGCTTGTCTGAATGTTGATACCAGCCCAAATGCCCAAAATCTACGGAGACAGCTTGAACCATTTTTGAATTTTATATTTTATATTCAAGTGGAGACTCTTCAAATTGGGCAGTTTGGTTCATGGGTTTAGAAAGATAAAGAATCAAGACCTGAAGCTGAAGATCATGGTTTGTGTTTAGACCCATCATGATTTTGAATGCACGGCCAAGATGAAAAATGGTGTTTCCCATTTGCCATCCAAAACTACTTCATCTGCAGGGCAACTGACAAAAGTATCAGCAGAAAACACCCATTGGTAGATGAGCACAAACATGTCAGGCAGAACCTGTGAACTTTTCTGAAGCGGCTTAGCAGTTTTTTAGATGCCATCAAAAGCAACTAAAACAAAGCTTTCAGAGCTGGCTGTGCAGGATCCTCCACACACAGCTTGAATCACCTCGCTCTTGGTAATGGTCTGCCACAGAAGCCCTAATCAAGTGTGTGTGTGAATTTTATTTTCATGAGATGACAGTTCCCAAGTGAAAGGACACTTCAGCTCTGATAAAACTTTCCTTCTATTGTCTAAGGTTTGTTTGTTTTCTGGCAAACCCCAGCACTGCCTCTGCAGTCTGTGCAGGCATGCATTTCCCAAGCTTGTGCAGGGCGGCCAACCAAAGTCTTTGGAGGCTTCTCAGTAGTATTGCCTGAAGCAAATACCACAGCTCAATAGCAATTTAATATTGTAATCAGGGAGCAAACTGTGCAGTTTTGGCACATTGTGATAATTATTAACTACATGTATTAGTGTTGTGATTCTAGTAACTAATATTTACAAAAGGTTCCCTGTGTGGGGAAGACCTTGCCTAGACATGAGCAGTTGAGCTATTCCTGAGTGATTGTCAGTGGGCCTTTAAGCCTCTGCTCATGTTCACTGCTTCAAGATAAAACATCAATACTTAGAAATTGTACTTCAAAAGACCTATTTCATGAATAATAAATTCTCAGGGTGTAAAACCATACCAAGCGCCAGAACGTTTTGTGAATTTATGGGGAAGTTTTCCTGTGGAAAAAAAATCCTAGAAGATAAGATTAAAAAAGCACATCTCAAATTCCCTAACATAATATAAAGGAGATTGGATTTAAACATTAAATCATTCTTGCTTTTCAGATTTTTGTTTCATGTCACGATGTGTCTCTTTCTTCTGCTTTCCTATTGCTATTAGAATTAATGACCTTATGAACCCCAGTTCAGAACTCACAGGCAAGGGCAGAGATAAGCAACAGCAAAATGTTCTCTAAACTCAAAATCAGTAATTGTCAAATTCAATTTCTGTGTGCAATTTTTATGTCTAGGCTGACTCAAGGTTGAAGAAAAGTTGCATTTGCCTTTGAGTCTTACGCAGCTCTTGTTGGTGTAGTAGTTCTTCACCTGTCTGAGCTGGTGCTTGCCGTGCTGGTAAGGAGTGAAAGTGGTTGGGTGAGCACATTCCTGTCAAACAAAGATGACTTGTACAGTGAGCTTGACTAACCTTGAACATCTTATCATTCCTTCTCAGAGTGCATAATTGTATTTCTTGCACTGATTGATTGTGTGCTTTTCCAAATAATGGGGATACAAACAACTACTTTCTTAACAGGGGATCTCTTCTGGTTTGTGAGTTGTACCACATCACTGATGTGAATATATGCACAAGAAAAGAAAAAGCCATTTATTTTCTAATAGCATCGTAGTTGGGAGAAAGATTTTCTCATGCAACTTAACCTCTGTGTAGTTTCTTCCCTTCAAGCTCACCCATATTTCACACAATTTTTCTGGCAGTATTCAAAGTGCCTTTTAAATTATGTATGCTTTTGGCTAGTATGCCAGACTTGTAGTCTAAGAGACTAGACTTCCTTACAAAGAAGTCATGATTTGACATTGTTTATTTTGCTGCATAATCACATTAGGTGGGGCAATGTCATAAAGATGACATGAAACAAATACGTGTAAACAATACATTGCCATTCCTTTAACAATTGTTTAACCAAATTAGCAAGTAAAATATATCCTTAGCTTCAGGTAGTTCCTATGTCACAGGAGCCAGACATTAACATGTATTTCTTAGAATTCAGACCAGTACTGAGTGTTGTATTAATGTGGAAGGCAAAGATGGTTCTTTCCACGTGTTTACAATATACTTAACAACCAGGAGATGATTGAGGGATGCTGGCAGGAAGTAAAAGTAACCAGTAAGGTGGTGCTGGATAACATGGCCAGTGGTGATTGCAAAGCACTAGGATGTATCAAAAAAGAAATTACAGAGGCAGAAGGACAGGCAGAAAGGTGCAGAGAAGCCAAAGGAAACTAAGATTTCCAGAAAAAGTTAGGGGAACGCTATCTGAAGTTGTTCACAGGTTAAGGAGGGCAGAGATGGCTATGAAGAGGTCAATGTAGACTTCACCCGCCTGCAAGGCACTGGAGACAGATTGAAGGAAGTTTTCTGGGGAGTGAAGAAGGAAATACATTGGAGAATGACACGTGTGATGTGTGCAGGGACAGGGTAACAGACTGGGGTCGTTTATACAAGTATATGAAGTACATAATATTAATATTGGTGTACATATAGTATTAAAGATCTTGGTAATGTTTGCCATGTAAATTTTATCCATATCAAAGGTCAATACAATCTAAAAAATTCCTATCAGAAGCAGTAAAATGACACGCTTCATATTTATTTTTATATTTTATAGATTATAAACATGAAAAAAAAGTGTTTAAATCTATTCAGATAGTGTAAATCTATATATGTATAAACACAACTCATCCAAGACTAAATTATAAATCCCAATATTCACATGTATTTCTCCCCAATATACAATTTTACCTGTTTCACTCCAAGTAGATAATTTAACATTAATAAATCAGCCACTCTAAATTCCATTATTCTCACACATTACTGCTACAGCACGTAGGCGTAACATTAGTTTTTATAAATTCCTTTAATTAAAGCAATTATGTCAAAGATAAGATATGGTAAGCATATTAATATTTTAAGTAAACATTTGTGCTTGTTTTCAGAATTAGAAACAGGAATTTGGCTACAGTTAGGGTTCTTCACTGGTTCCGAGTGCTGTAATAAAGAAGGGGAAAGGTAAGTGTATGCCTACTTTTAAGTATGTGCTTCGCTTTTCTAGCCTGCTGTGAAAGCAGCAAGTTAAGGGGACTAAGTACATACCTGAAGGAAAGCATGTGCTTGACTGCCTTGCTGATCTGAGCCTAGAGACAGCAGGATGGTGAGGCTTCTGAAAAGGCTGTTGGCACACTCACCACATCAGTTCAGGGACAATGAATAATTCTTTTCACAAGCAACTTAACAACTGAAGGGACCAAGGATTCAGTTAAGCAACAAACTGGCTTTGGCAGCAAAACCAGTTTAAACTCTTTTTTTTTCTCTGAAGTTGAGACTTAATTCTAGCAAACCAGTTCAAAGCATGGCAGTGGTACCATCATAATTGCAGAGATGATGAATTTTGGCCTAATGCTTCCAGCGTGCAAGGAGGTATCAAGTCAGGGTCATGGTCAAAGCTGTGGAGTTGTATGCTGTACCCTTTAAAATGTACTTTGGGCTTAGATGCAAAAAAACAAAACAAAAAAAAAAACCAAACAAACAAAAAAAACCCAACAACCAAAAAAACCAGGTACCTAATACTGGTCTTAGTCTACCTGCAGGTGCCCAAGTTTGGACTTGTGACCCTAAAACTCCTGAATACATCTGCAGGAGCTAAAGATCCACCTTATAGTGGATTTCTAAAGTTCATGTTCTCTGAACACTCTTAACAACCTTGGCAATGTTTGGCTTCTGTGTCAGTCTAACCTTTTCTGAGATCCAGAAATAAAAGGTTTTCTCAGTCTCCAAGTGGAATGCTGCTGCAGATACCTGTGATGATTAGAGGGAAGGGGAGAAAAGGGAGAATTACCTCTACTGTCCTTGCATCTATAGTTCACTGATTAAAAATCTTGCCCAGTATACAGAAGAATTTGGTTAAAGTACTCAATAGTTAGCAGAAACAGTTACCATTACCTCCTTTTCATATATTCTAGTTTGATGTTTTTTGATGCAAAGACAATTATATCATACCAGGCTACATAATGATGTAAAGCCCAAATGAATAAACAAAAAAAAGCTATGACAGGGGAACCTTCAGGAGATCATTAGAATATTGAAATGTTGGGAGTTTCTTGAAATCTTGAACGTTTACCACAGCAAGCCCCCAAATCTCCCTGTTTCTCTGTAAAAGTCTGAATACTCTTGCCTCTCATAAGAAATTACTCACCCTAGGCAAATAGATGACTAGGGCTTTGTAAAGCTGGGATACACTCTGTTGTTATGAAATTGTGCATATACAAAAGACAGTCTGCCTACTAATATTTATAGATGAGAGCAGTTAAGGAAACATTAAAGCTCCATAACTTTTTGCTATAAAATGCATATACCTACAAAAATAGATTGTGGCTGTGGTGGGTTGGAAGGGTCAGAGGTAGTGACTCTGAATAAACAGCTCTTAGATCAGTTCCCTGCTGCCTCTTCTACTGCTGTTGCCTCTGGATCTGTTCTGATTTGTTTTTTTCTTTTTTGCCTGCTAAGGCCAGCTGCTTCCTTGACGGCTGGATCCTCTGCCATGGCTGCCTCAGGGATGTCAAGGGACCACCTCCGCTGGGGCCAGCCAGGCTCTCTTGGCTGCATGTATGCGTGTGGTTTATCTGCCCGACGGGCCTGGGCAGCAAGGCAGCAATGCTTTTCTCTTCTCACTTTCTTATCTTTCCCTCGCTACCCCAGCAACAGTGACCTGTATCACCTTGCCTGAATGCATCAGCTTTGCTACCGCCGGGACCTGGTGCAGGCAGTTGTAATCAGGCGTTCTTCCCAGCTCCTGATGTGTTTGAGTTTATCAGTGCTTACCCTCCCGGTCATTCCCGTGACTGTCAACAACACAACATCCAGAGGCGAGGTGTTGTGCCTTCTCAAGTCTAGGCATTCATGGGGTTGTGTCTGAACAACAGCTAAGCCCAACTCTTCAAGAGGTGTGCAAGGGAAGGGGGAATATACAGAGCACAGAAGTCTTGAAATCATAGAATCATAAATCTTTCAGGCTGGGAAAGACCTCTAAGGTCGAGTCCAACCATTAACCCAGCACTGCCAACTCCACCATAGCAGGTTTTTAAGTGCCACAGCTACTCTTCTTACAAACACCTCCAGGGATAGTGACTCAGCCACTTCCCTGGGCAGCCTGTTCCAATCTTGACAGCCCTTTTATCCAAATACCCAATCTAAACTTCCCCTAGCACAACTTGAGGCCGTTTCCTTTTGTCCTGTCAGTTACTTCTCTGGAGAAGAGACAGACACCTACCTTGCTACAACCTCCTTTCAGACTGTTGTAGAGAGTGATAATGTCTTCTCTAAGCCTCCTTTTCCCAAGGCTAAACAACCCCAGCTCCCTCAGCTGCTCCCCATAAGACTTGTCCTCTTTGCCCACTAATACTCCAAGCTCCCTGGTCAGGGATCTGCTGGCCAAGGTCAGTGCCTTGCTGTGTTTCTAGCAGGGCTCCTAGAGGCTGTCTCCATCTAGTGCTCTGTGCTCTGTAAAGTCCCTTTGCTACTTCATCTGGAGCTCACCACTCTTGAGAAACAGATTTTGCAAATGGTGTTGCTAGTTGAGGACTTCTAATCAAACCTCCTCAGTAAGAGAGGAAGGGGGTTATTTAGCATGACATTTATCTGAGAAACATTTCACGGGTCTCAATGAACATCTGATAGCGATGACAAAAAAATGGTGGGAAACAGATAATTTTGGCAATTCTAGGAAGCATCCCGTGTGGACCAGAAAAGACACACTATGGCTGGCCCTGTGTCTCCTGCGATATAAATTGTGGTAGTCCTGCCTGCCGTGTGTAACCCGGAGCTCAAATTTCTACATGCCAAACCAACATTCAGAACAAATGTTAAACATTTTCTTCCTACTCTGAAAAATGTGAAAATCAGAAATTGTTAAAATCAGAAGGGTTCACAAAGCAAGAACTTTACTGAATTATTGTTATGCAAAATGTTTTAGGGAAGAAAGCGTAATGAATAACAAACCATTCTGCTTAATTGAAATGCCAGTAAATAAGGGCTACTGAAGTTTAATGAAAACTGAAGTCAAGACAAATCTTAAAACAACCCCATCACAGTAAAATTCTCAGCTTTATCCACATTGGGTTGTTCTTGGAATAGCAATTCATGCAAAATTTAAAGATCTGACCATATGACAAGAAAATATTTTAAAATCTCCAATCTGACACAATAGAAAGTCTGTTTTCAGAATAGTCATATATGTGACACAGGAACATTACAAGGCACTTTCCATCATTTCACTCAGTTTTAAAGGATTCTTTTAACAAAGTTTTAAAATAAAAATATTGCCAGAATTAACATGAGGAAAACTGTAGTATCCTTTCCAGCCTCCTGGAGCAACAAGAAGAAAATCATGTGGAACAGAGGGGACGTTCAAATTGTATTTTGTACTTACTAGATTTCCTTACACAAAATTCTTGCAGTGGATCCAGTGTGGTGCAGATTGATGAGACATTCCTTGGCATGTGTAGAAATCCCCTTAAAACTAAAAAGCTGAAAGC
Organism: Daphoenositta chrysoptera; assembly: GCA_013397915.1. Lineage (NCBI taxonomy): Eukaryota > Metazoa > Chordata > Aves > Passeriformes > Daphoenositta > Daphoenositta chrysoptera. Next base: position 618,437 of record VZRO01007949.1, on the reverse strand, counting down.
TGGGGGTAGGGAGGTTAATATTGCCTCTGATGATTTCTGAGTCTGAAGCCAGCCTTATGCAAGGCCAAATCTGTCAGGTAATATTTTGGCTGTTTCCTTGCCTCTCCTGGTGGGAAGCTTCTTTTCCTTTGATATGTTGGAGGATCTGCTAGGTTAGCTCACCACTCACAGGAGCCTGGTACATTTTTTCTCTTCGAAATGCAATAGATGACGGAGCTAGAAAGACTGCTTGATATCTCAGAGCATGCAAACCTTCTTCAGTTGCCCAGAACTCAGTCATATTTTAATATTAAAAAATTATGCTTTTTTCTTTCCTTATATCACGAGAGAATGTCAAGATTTTGCACACTTTTACAAACCACATATTGAAAAAATACCAGTCTGTGAACTTGGGACATTTCACAGCAATACTCCAGATCTGTGTCAACATATTCTGACACTAATTCAGGAAAGGCACTGGTTAATTTTCATTTCTCAGCTCTCTCTTCAGTTCTGTTGTCATAATTAGTAAGTCAACATTTACCCACATCTATCATGAGACCTAGGAAAACTATTAGTTGCAAACAGCTGATTTGTTGAATTTAGCTCTGTTTCCTAATTGTGGTTGATCAACGATCACATTTTAATTTCTATTAATTTTATTCACTGTATAAATTCTTCTGTGACTTGTTAATCTGAATATATTTCAGCCCATGTATTGCTTACAGACTGGATGGTGTATCAGAGTTTTTGTGAGTTGTAATTCACTATTCAGTTTGTACAGGAAGGATCAGTTGAATTCCAGTCTATTGTTTCTGGTCTCTAGGTGCCTAGTCTTCAAAAATATAAAGTGATTTTGAGATGACTTCTGCAGACAGTTTGGTAGCTTTTTGGAAACAAAATTCACAGGAGTATTTGTTTCACTGTCTTTTTTAATATAAATTTATGTACAAACATTTCTCCTACTATGTGTATGCAAAAAAACCTGTCGAACTTCTATTGAAAACAACAGAAATATTCTGAGTCAAGTCAAAAAGAATCCCATAAAGTTTACTGTGGATAAAATGGGAAAATTATTGTCCAATTAAAGGAGTGGAGGATTTTTGTTTATTTCTGTATTCCTTGGATTCTTAAAACTGATCCTCAGAGAGACTGTCCTCCTTTCCTATCTTCCCCAATTATTCCCCTACCTGTTGGCACCTCACTGGTCTCAGAGACAGCTTGATAAGTTTTCATACTCTTCCTAGCTGACAGCCTGAGGGAAGGCCTTTATTTAAAAATAAACAATATGGCAATGTGATTTGAGAAATGTAAAAAGAAAAATTGCCTGTTCAGCCTTGAAAAGAGACGACTGAGATGGGAACCACATTAATGCATGTAAATATCTAAAGGGTTGGTGTCAAAAGGGTTGAGGCAGTGTGGTGGTGCCAATCAATAGGACAAGAGGCAACAGGCAGAAACTGAGGCACAGGAAGCTCTACCTGAACATGAGGAGGAACTTCTTTACTGGGTGGGTGACCCTGCACGGGAACAGATTGCCCAGAGAGGCCGTGGTGTCTCCCTCACTGAAAAACCAAACAACCTGTGCAATGTGCACTTAGGATAACCCTGCTTGAACAGGGAGGTTGGACCAGATGACCCACTGGGATATCTTCCAACCTGACCCATTCTGTGATTCTGTGAACATGAAAAGAAGCTGCATATCTTTTCCTGAAATGTTCAAAAGCCTATCAAACAGAGGAAAGTACCACACTAAGTACAGCCTTCCGGACTTGATGGTGCTTGTGTGCAGAGGGGACATGACTGACACCCATCAACCCAAGGTGACTGCTGACCGCAGCCCACACCAAAACAGCTATGCCAGGTTTGCCTGCATCAGCATCAGTGGCTTTTGATGGCAAATTTTGTGCATTTCTTTTAGATGGCAGAGCAGACTGGCTGTCGGTGTTGACTGCATTCATACTGAGCTGCTTCTCAGTCCCCTTGCTGATTGCCAAGGACTTTGGGGAAAGACATCCTCTCTCTCAGGGACCCCAAGGTGGTCCAACCATTGCACTGGGAAGCTTGAATGAAATGAAAACACTACCAGAAATGTTATTTTGGAAACAGGTGGTTTGTATGTGTGTATCACAGAATCACAGAATGGGTAAGGTTGGAAAGGACCTCAGTAGGTCATCTGGGCCAACCTTCCTGCTCAAGCAGGGTCATCCCAGAGCACATGGCACAGGACTGCATTCAGATGGTTCTTGAACATCTCCAGTGAGGGATACTCCATGACCTCTCTGGGCAATCTGTTCCAGTGGGTGGTCACTTGCATAGCAAAGAAGGTCTTCCTCATATTCAGGTGGAACTTTCTGTTCATCAGTGTCTGCCCCTTGCCCTGTATCCCATTGCTTGGCACCACTGAGTAGAGCCTGGCTACACCTTCTTGACACCCTCCCTTTAGATATTTATACACATAGATGAAGTCCCCACTTATTTGTCTCTTTTCGAGGCTGAACAGGCCCAGCTGTCTCAGCCTTTCCTTGTAAGAGAGATGCTGCAGTCTCCCCAGTCACCCTTGTTGCCCTCCGTTGGAGTCCAGGACCTCCATGTCTCCTATTGGGGATCCCAAAACTGGACACAGCATTCCAGATGTGGCTTCACCAGGGCTGAGTGGAGGGGTGGGATCATCTCCTTCAACCTGCTGGCAATCTCTTCCTACTGCATTTCAGTATACCATTGGTTTTGGGACAGCTGGTTCACGGACAGCTTGTTGTCCACCAGGACCCCCAGGCCCCTCTCCGCAGAGAAGGTACCTATATGTGGGTACATACAGACACAGCCGCAGAAGGCAGGGCTGGGGCTGCGGTCTGTAACCTGCTGGATCACTGACAGCAACACCTGCGAGTCCTGGGGGACACAAACACGCGGAGCCATTTAGAGCATCTGCACAGACGGTGCCTCCACGCGATGGGGCCCGGGCTGTGCCGGGGGTACCGGGGCTGTGCGGGGGCTGTGCCGGGGCTGTGCGGGGGCTGTGCCGGGGCGGTGCGGGGGCTGTGCCGGGGCTGTGCGGGGCTGTGCCGGTGCTGTGCAGGGGCTGGGCCGGTGCCGTGCCGGTGCCGTGCCGGGGCCGTGCTGGCGAGGCCTGCCTGGGCCGTGGCTGCACAGGCAGGGCTCGGGCCGCGGCCGCAGGGCGGCCCCACGCCGGGAGCCGGAGCCGTTGCCATGGCGACGCCGGCAGAGCCGGGCCGCGGTGCGAGAGCGCGGCTCTGCGAGAGATCGTATCGATTAAAGGAGATATATAGATACAGATATATGTATATATACACACACGCATACACATGGGCGCACGGGGAGAGCGGCTTTGAGGGGATCTGGTGCGGAGGGCAGCCGTCAGATCCCTCCGCGGTCCCCGGGAGTGGGTGAGGCCCAGGCGTGTGCGGTGCCTCCCCAGGGCGAGCCTCCCCGCGCAGCACACACCGTCCACAAAGCGCATCCTCCGGGTGCCGAGCTCCCGACCCACGCCGTCCTGACGGCAGGCTGAGAGGAGCGCTCGGAGGCAAAGCTGATTTGGTTCGGTGATGTTTAGGGACAGGACTCGCCAGCGGGGCAGCACTCGACCCCTGCTTGCCAGCTCTCCTAAAGTCACTGTCAGTGTGGACACCTCAGGTCGTCCCACAGGGATTCCTTGGGTGGCGGGTAAGGACCTGCCTGCTGGAGGAACGTCTCCTGTAATGTTCATTATCCTCAGCCTGACCTCNACCCCCAGGCCCCTCTCCGCAGAGAAGGTACCTATATGTGGGTACATACAGACACAGCCGCAGAAGGCAGGGCTGGGGCTGCGGTCTGTAACCTGCTGGATCACTGACAGCAACACCTGCGAGTCCTGGGGGACACAAACACGCGGAGCCATTTAGAGCATCTGCACAGACGGTGCCTCCACGCGATGGGGCCCGGGCTGTGCCGGGGGTACCGGGGCTGTGCGGGGGCTGTGCCGGGGCTGTGCGGGGGNCCTCGTAATAACAGGACCCTCCTAGCTCCCAAGCCTGACGACCTGCGCGGGTGCATGGTGCTTGTGTGCCCCTCTTGCTTCCCCCATCTCAGGAAAGTGGCACAATACGGTGCGGCAGTCTGCCGGCGGATCTGTTTCTAAAGGAATTCATGCATCTTGCATCTTGAAGATGCATTATTAATGCCTGGACAAATCACATCAGGTGGAGCTCAGCAAGTCCCTGGCACTGCAAAAAGGAACAAAGGCTGGTTCTACAAGAGAGAGAAGGATGAGACAAATTATAACAGCTGGGAGTTTCTTGTCAGTAAGATGGCATAAAAACAGAAATGCTAAAATTGTTTGCATATAAGGCAAGTTTATATTTTTACTGGGAAGGAAATTGCACATTGCACTGTGAAGAAGACACTTCATTTGTATCCACATTGTTTGGCATCTTTGAAATCCATAGCAAACTGGCCCAGCTTGCTGGCATTCAAATTACTTCCAAGCACAGTTTTATTTAGTATCTGGAAAGGACTATAAAGACTGGATTTGCAAGCAGAGGGCCCGGTTTGCTTCTTGTCTCCTTGAAGTCAATGGCAAAACTCCCATTCTCTTCAGCAGTTACAGGATCAGGCCAGAGTTTCTAGCAGTTTTCCAAAGGGAAGAAAGCAATGCTGCCTGCAATAGCACATGGGAAGGCATGGACACTATCCTCCTGGGCAGAGGGCAGTAGTTCTTCATCTCTCTAACTCTTGATAAGAAGATCTAATCTGTGCAGCACAGGCTTTGATGCCAGCTAGTATTTTTGTCCCCATGGTGCAAGTAGCTATCCAAAATCTGGGCCTTGCTGTCTTTGTTGCATTAGGAATGGAAGAGGATGATAGGAACCCAGGATTTCATTGGGAAGGGCCCTGTTTATTTCCAGAGGTTGCTATTACAGCCAAGTGCTATTACAGCAGGGCAGGAGCAAAGTAGTTTCATATTTGGAAGTGTAAGTCTCTTTTTAGGGGGCACTCAGCCAAGAAGAACTGTTTCACCCCCTGACAGTGCACCATTCCACTCCTGCAGGTGGCTTTCCCAATGTCTTCTCTTTTCTCATTATTTTTCACTCCCTCACACATCCACCTACAACATGCAACCCCCCCAGCTGTTTCACTGACAACTTCACCCAGGAGAACAGCTCCTGCCCTTTTTAGTCTTGCCTTGTGAAGCTGAGCCATGCTCTGGGCAGTGACTTATATTGTTTCTTCTGCCATTAAATTAAAGGGTACTTAATTGCTGTTTCATTTATTCTTCAAAAACCAAACTTCTGACTTTCACCTACGCTGTGTTTTGTGATTGCTATTTCAACACATAAGTACTTTACTTTTGACTTCAGACTGACTGACTGGAAGGTGGTATTTTCTTTCATAAGAGCCTCCAAGGGCACACTCGTAACGCATGCTTAGCTGAAAAAAAAAAAACCCCAATCCCCTTTCACACATCCACCAACCTGCTATTTTTTTCCTCCCCAATATATGATTCTATAGGATTGCTATCAAAACTATGTATTTAACTTTAAAAAAAAGTCATCAGATTGCTTAAAAAGCATCTGAAGTAATTTTTTTTATCACTATAACAGGATGAAATCCATTTCTTCTAAGTCACTGAAAACAGATCTAGTCTGTGGTGTGAAGTGGAGAGAGTATTTCTTAGGGATCCACATGAGATGGTAGGAGATTATTGAGATATCTCTAGCCATCACTACAGGGATAATCACTCTCTCGGCACAAGAAATAGGACCCAGTGAGGAGAGGCAAAGAAGAGAAAGGACAAACTAGGCAGTTTTCACTACAGCAAAAAGTAAAAATGTGTCTCTCTAATTCTTTAATGTATTGGCAAGCTGACAGTGGTAACCTGTTTTGCCAGAACCAGTCAGATGAGGGAAGAACGTGACAGAGGGAGTATTGGTGTGAGAATTATGTACAGGCAGGCATGTACTGAGGGTACTGTGGGGTTATGGATTATCCACATCCAGCCAGGAGATGGATCTATGAATAGAGAGAACATCTGCTCAGTGCTCACAGACAACCAGAAATGTAATGTTAGAGCAGGAAAGTAAAGGACTCGAGAATAACACTTCAAATATTTAAGATACTTTCATGTAAGTGGGTGAAGCATCATGGCACATGGCACACAGTGTTCAGGATTAATTAAACGCTGTAGAGAAAAGTTAGGTTTTGGGAAACAGAGATCAGGATCAGCGCATCAAAAAGAACTGAAAGCATAGGGAAGCTTTGAGCAATGAGAACATGAGAAAAGAACCTGCAAATATGAGGTTTGTTAGATGTGGCAGCTCTTAAGAAAGTAATCTTTAGTCAGCATTCCTTGGAATTAAGGAATGGTAGGTATTTATGGTGGTGAAAGAGAGAAGTCTTCACCTGAATACCCTGCAAACAGATGTGGCGTTTGCTCTGGTACTAGAGGCCCAGACATAGTTAAAGCACTCTCTTGTTTCCTTCAGTAAAACTCTAGTTTGATTAGACCCAAAGTGCATCTTCTGCTCATTGACTAAATTCTGAAAAGAGGATTTTATTTTATTAAATTGCAGACTAATGATTTCAAACACATTAAAAAGGGGCATTTTTCCAAAGCTCCTTCTGTGTAATCTGTCTGTTAAATAAGAATCTTCCTGACATCCTAAAGGAAATGACATTCTATTTAAACATGTTACCTGCTGATCTACTAGAGAAGCAGGCCAGAAGTATTTTCTGCTTGGTTTGTGTATGCATGTGTGTGTGGTTGTTTCATGGCTCCTGGGTAATGTTATCCATATTTTTCTGTTTGGAGAATCACTTTTCCCTACGCACTCACCAACCAACATGAAACCACCTAATTATATTTTCATAATCCTGATTAAAAACCATCTAAATTATCCTGCTTGATGTACTCAAAGAGTTTGTTGATTGCTTTTTGATGTGTATTAGAGCTTTTTGCAGAGCCACATCAAATGGTTTGCTCCACAATGAAATAAAAAAATCTTGTAATATACATATGCACATCTTTTAAAAAAACATATATAATTTATATTCTGCTAATTAAGCTACATCAAAACCAAGTCTATCACCATGAAATAATTGTGTAAAAGCTACTCACCTATTACAAGAACATTAATTTCCACTTTGCTTTTTTTTCCCAAATATCGATTTTATCTTATACAAGGCAATTCAGCATTTCAAAGCCTCAGAGTCTCAAAGTATTTTTCCACCTCCATGGAGACCTTAAATCTTGAATACAAAATCAAGTTTTAGAATAGAAAACTCAAGTAAATAATATTTTCATGCAGAATATGTGCCTTCTGCATAATGGATCACAAACATTTTAATTTTTTCCTCTGTTGTTTTCACATCTTAAATACGCCACATCAAATCTTGAGAAAAGTTCTGTCTGCTGCAGCCAAGCGGTTGATAAGAGGAGGGGAGAAAGGAGAAGGGAGTTTGCAGAAAGCCTGACCCTGGGTTTGAGACTGATCCCTGGTCTGTTTTACCAGTACTCAGTATTTACTCAGTATTCAGCTGTAAGTTTGGTGCCAGTCTGGTTAATCTTAAAGACTGTGTAGAGACAACATCATGCATCAGAATTTAATGGAGGCTAGGATTCCTCAGAGCCATGAAGACCAACCAAGGCCAGGTTGGATGGAACTTTGAGAAAGCTGGTCTAGTGGAAGGTGTCCCCGCCCAGGACAGGGAGGTTGGAACTAGGTGGTCTTCAAGGTCCCTTCCAACCCAAACCATTTTATGATTCTATGAATCATTAGGTCAGCTCATGAGCACGTTGGAGTTAAGGTTCACTTCGTGGTTGTCCAGCTCCAATCACAAAGTCAGCATTCATTAAATAATAAAAATAAAATACTCTAGGAAAACAATTAAATTATTCAAACTCTGCCTACTTTATATCAAATCTGTTGTCATATCAAATATTCATGTGAAATAAATCTGTAGGTGTGTCTGTATGAATGGAGTGCAAATATCGATGCTTTGTTACAACTTGACATCCAGTGCTCTAAGACAAGAGCACAAAGGATGATCACACATGCAAAAGTGTCCCCTTTCAGTGTCACCTTCCTTAGCTGCATGTATGTGTGTGTGTGTGAAGACTGTCTCTCCTCTCCTGGAAACCTGTAACATGCTGCCACTTAATCTCTGATATCAGTGACAGCTATGGGGTATTCAAGTACAGCTCCATTCATCCATGTGTTTCCAGTTTGACTTTCAGTAAATGTTTAATGATCCTTTTCAATTACTGGACCAAACAGTATTTGACAAGAATGCACCTTGTCTAATACTAGCACTTAGACAGGAGTGCATTTTTTAGATAGCACTTAGCATCCACAATGTTGTCATGATATTTGTGAATGTACTTTCAGGGTGATCTTAATGACCCCATTACAAAGGTCTTCTCATGCCTTGCTGCGTTATCGTCTCTCTTTCCTTGACTTTACTGATAGAGAGGTGTCAGAGTTCACCTGAGAACACTCCTACACTCAGTGTCCTGGGTTCAAGCCCTAAAGGACATTGGCTTTGCTGGCAAGGCTGTAAATACCACTGGAGAAGAAGTTCCATGTGAAACCATTTGACTGAACTCTTGGTTTCTCTGGCTGCATCTGATCTCATCCATGGCCCATCTGTAGAGTGCATCCCTCTCCGGTGTGTTGTCTGCATCCTCAGCTTCCACAGAGTAGAATGATTCAAGTACATTGTGGTCTCACTCTGGCTGCTGCTCCTGGGCTTGATGTCCATGGGAGCCAGGGCAAGCAGCAGGAGAGGCTGTCCCCTACAGGGACAGAATGGGCCCAGATGTCGGGACACAACCACTTCAGATGACACACCAGAATACAAAATAAGACAGATGAAGGAATGTTGCTATTAAAATGATATGGCCAAACACTTGGCAAGTACGCAGTTAAATAAAACACTGTCAGATATGGCTATAGAGCTGTGACTGCTCCTTTATCTGGCATCCAAAGGTACTTTCTGTACTTCTGAACTAAATAATTCCACCTTTACTGTTATGCTCATATTCTCTCCCTCTTAACTATGATCCCTTCAGCCCATCAAGGTATGAAAATAAATTGTCTGCCCAACCCCTTCCTTCACAGTAATGATCAAACAACAGGACACAGCAGCCCCTTGATGGGCTTTGGAGATGCTCTCAGAGCATGCCTGATGTAGCCTGGCCAGACCAAGTTCCTTGTAAAATTATCTGAAGGCCTCACTGTCTTTTAAAAACTTGTGGAAAAGCAACAATCACCATTTCTATCTTGCATCAGCCTAGGGGTTAGAAGTAGGAAATCCAAACTGAGTTTCTATCCTCTTTGGAAAGAATTCAAACACACTTCTAGTCATTAGACTATAGGTTTTTCTGGGAATGCTTTACCACTCCTCATGAAGCTGCACCACTGTGCAGAAAAATGGTTTGAATTCACTGAGAAAAGGAGAAAAGGCGAGTGAAAGCATGACTCCCTAGGCTAATGATTAGGCAGCTTTTTCGAAAGTAGGAGGAGGTAGGCTCCAGTCATCCCTCCTGTTTTGTACTTTAGCTCATGCCTGTTTCATATCATGTCCTCATTCTTTCGGTTAAACTGGTGCATTTTGGTATTTTGAACAAGAAATTATAGTCTGGTGCCTGCCTACTGGGCATGCTCACAGTGTTCTGCCTATGCAGTGATTTTATGCTGCATATGTCAGTGAAGGAAGCTGAGGTTTCTCATCTATTTCCATTTATATGAGCTGGGATCCAGGCACAGTGAAAACTTCTTTTTGTCAAGTTTCCCGCCTGCCGCGCTTCCCCCACCCCCCGCCTTTTTCACAGTGTCATCTTTTATTAAGATCACATCAGCTCTTCTGGAACAGTCATATTTTATCAGGATCTCTGAAAAGAGGATGAGTCAGACCATCTGATTTTATTTTGTTAAGTTCATTTTTTATTTGCTGAGTTTAGTTCAGATATGAACACATCTTGTCCAATTTATCTTTAATATAATACAGATGCTGGCACAGGCACTGATCTTGGTTACACTAGTGTAAATTTGGGGACATGCCAATGGAGCGCTGCCAAGGCCATATTAAAATTTCACTTTCAGCTTGACTAGAACTGCTAGCTTCTCAAGAAGCAGGCTGCCGTGGTGGGACGAACCCATGTGCCACTTCCCAATAGCTCTGCAATTCTCTCTTGGTTGGAGAATATCTCAGGTAACAAAATATAACCAAAGTCAGACAGGGCCAAAACACTGCTTTACATAGCCTGAGGCTGACTGGATCACTACTTCACACAAGCCTTGACTGACGGGGATAAGCTGGTGGGATTTAATCAGTAAAGAGGGAAAAATGAAGTAAACTTTGTATGGATGGCAAGAACCATGGCCAGTCAATGTATTTATCACCTGGCTATTTCCCAGAGTCATACCGTAAAACAAAGAAATGAACAGTATCAAACCTGTCCAAACCATATTTGCTCAGAATTAGTACACACTGCAAAACCTGTACCGGGAAAAAGGAACTGGATGCTGTTATGGCTTTTCCCAGAAAACAGGAGTTCTGTGCATTTTCCCCCAGTTTCTTTTTACTGCAGAATGTGTGTGCTCCAACAGTCTACAGTAAATGTTAAAAATCTTAATGACTTATTGATTTAACCAGCCAGATTTAAGTACTCTGGTATATATATATATATCGGTATTCAGACGAATATTTAGGTTTTGGCCCATGCACTGTAACTTCAGAAAACTCAGCTGATAGTAGCTTAGTTTCCTTGAGACTCAGAATGGATAATTTGCGCTCTATGTCCAGTGAAAACCTCTGTATTTTTTTTGTTACTTTATAGTTCTCAAGGCTGCTTGGCATCTCTCACTTAAGTGAAGCCAGAGGCCATGGTACAAAATCCTTTTAATATGTACTTCATGCTAAATCAGTGATAAATGTGGGGCAAAATTGACCCTGCTTCTCTGGCATGAATCATGACAAACAGGGTTGGCAGAAATGGCAGCCTACTGTGAATGTCAATACCTCTGTAATTAATGTTTTCTGGAACTCTGCTGTCTTTGACCAGTTGTCTTTCTACTTTTTGCATGTTTCATTTGGTTGTTTATTATTGCCTATGCTCAAACTTGTGAGCTCTGTGGTTAACAATTCACTTTGTATAATTTTCTAGCAGCACTTAGGAGTCCTTGGAAACCTCTGCAAAGAAAACCAGTAAGGTGTGGATTTAGAGTATTTTTGGAGCTAAAATGCCTTTTGACATCCAAACATTGAATATATGCAGTGCTTTTGCCATCTTATCTTTATTTGAATCAAGGTTTGATTTGTCAAATATTTTACAAATGTTTAATCCTTTCAACAAATAAAACCCACCTTTTAAATACACAGCACACTTTACTGCCAAGAGTAGTAGTCTGGTATGAAGCCAACGCTTTGGATGAATGGGTTCTGCCAGGCCTCCAGGCTTTATGTGGATCTTTTGGGACTGCCTTCCTGAAGGTCCCAGGTGTGGCTTCTTGCAAGGCAAGCTCCACAACTCTGCAGCATGGTGATTGAACCTCTGGCTTCTCTCCCTTTCCAAATGGAAAACCCGAATTCTTCGCTTCACACCTGCCATAGTAAAAGTTGTAAGACAAAGCTTTTTAAAAGACTGTAAGGCAACTTGAAAGCCCCTGGATGTAAGCACACATCTGCCTGAAGTTCTCAGGGGACTTGGGACTTTGAAAGGTGGGTGAACCCTATGGGCTGTGGAGAAGAGGTTGTGCTCTACTTTTCCCAGTAGAGACCATGCTGGATACACAAAGCCCCTGGATTATGACACTTAGGGTAAGTTTGTCAGAAGAAGGGTCTCTGCTGGCAGTACCCATTCTCATGAGTTTAAGAATCCTTGAACTGTCCTATTATGCTTTAGGACTGTATTGTCCTTCGAGAAATCAGGCCTTTTGCCGCCAGGGTTCTTCTCAGGTGTGAGCCATCAAGAAGACCATGGGAGCTTTGGTCCTCTTTCTCTTGCTGTGTGACCCCCGCCTGTCATGGCATCTGGCTCTGTATCACTTGGCTGAGCTGCATCCGTGAGATAGGATGCCTCCATACATTTGGTGTCTGAACAGAGAGTGGGGTATGTGCCTTTCTTGTAGCTCCCTTCTGTCTTTAAGATATCCTGCAAAATGTCAGCTTCTGTATCTTACCAGAATAGATGGTAATACTGTCTTCTCTAGCTGTCACTGCTTGCACCAGATACTGCAGGACTCAGATGAGATGTGGGGCTAGATGCCAAAGGCCTGGGGGCTTCAGTGATTTTCCACTCACTGCCAGTCACTGACTTCACTCTGACTGCTGGGACCCCCAGGCAGATTGAGAGCCACAGGCAGAGCCCACAGATGGGTCATTCAGGTAGGCACACTGTAGCAGCAAATTTCTTTCTCCAAGAATCAAAAAGATTTTGTCTTGTTTGCACTAGAGATACTCTCTTTCATCAATGATAGACCAGTGAGTGCGTGGCCAGGGGCCGATGACCTTGTGGTGGTGCTGGATAATTGACTGTGCTCCTCTGGTCCCTGCTGGTGAGGTGGCAGGATAGTTTTGACCCAGGGGAGGTGCTTCCTTGCATCTCCCAAGCCACTCTTGGTGAATTGAATGACGGGGACACCATTTCCACGGATCTTACACCCAACCAGGTGCAGCACAACCTCTCTGACCAGGGCGTTTCCTAGGTAGATAGTCAAGAAGATCTCTAAACCTAGCTAAATGTTCTCAAATAGAAGCAAGATAATATTTCCTTTCTCATCCTCTGTGGTCTGTGAGGAGGGAATAGAAACAGCCACCACTCATTTAGCAAGAGCAATTCAATTTTTAAGAAATGGGAAAAGACACTAAAAAGTACTGTATGACTTAGGGTCATTTAAGCAGATAGCACTGAAGCAAAACCTATGATTAAGAGAAGCAATTATTTTTAGATACATTATTACATACTATTCAAATTCATTGCAACTGGAAAATAAAGCATCTATCACATTCATTTTCTATTCATTTTATCTTAAATAAGCCCTGTGAATGTTGTAAAGAGTTTGAAACATAATTGCTAGCATGACTACCCTATCTGCAGCCAAATAAGCTTTTTTTTATTAGACTTCATTTTATAAATGGAATATGGCTTGAAAGTTTGAATTCAATCCTTCTCTGCTCAGCACTAAGCCATATATTGGAGAGGTACAGCATTTAAATCTTGCCAAGATACCTTTGCAACCAGAAGGGCAAGAGAAAGTTCAGTTCTGTAAAGGGAAGGCTTAGATTCTGGAGAGCAGAGCCAAATCTGTGGAGAAAATCCTAAAACTGCAAATACCATGGATTTAGATTGATCCTAATAATGCATTTTATTATTTAGATGTAATAAAAATTCAAATGATGTGAAAAATAGTAAAATCTCTAGTTTTAGAGGTTAGTGAGAGAGTGAGTTAGTGAGAGAGGTTGAAGAATTTTTAGACTATGCTATATGAATGCCAATACAGATGATAGAGTTTTGATAGCTATTCATCTAACATTTACAGAAAGACATTAACAATATATCACCCTTCACTGCCAGCTGCAAACACATGTAATCAGTCACAAATTATGTATTTAGATTATGGGAACATGAGACGTTTTGTGTAATGTTAATACCGAGACCATGTGTCCAGAGATATCAAACAGGGAGTCTCTGGCCCAATCCTGATCTCTTTGATATTTCTATTGACATCAAAAGTGAGAGCCATATGCAAAGGGTTTAACACTGCCATCTGCAGATTCCTATCAGGTTTGCTGGGTTTTCCCACTGATACAGGACTGCCTTTTCACTTAGTAAATCACAACAGTTAATTTGCTGCCCTTTCCTTTCACTGCTGGCTACCTAAAAGCCTGCTGGATATCCTCTGATAGAGTTTTTGGAGAGCTACACTAGGACAGTTTTGTCAAAGTATCATTTTTTTTCGTCATGCCTCATTATTGACCTTTCCACCCACAAGGGGACTCTAAACAACCAATCTGAGTCAAATAAGCATGAGGCTATTGAAGATGATGCGCACATCCTGTGTTCTAGGATGACTTAGAAGCAGTGAAACTCAGAGTTGATATCTTCCTCTCACTTAATAAAATTGCCAGAAGGGAAATGGAAATACCTTCACTGTCAGAATGACTATGTGAACAGATGAATTAGGATTAATAGATGTTTTTAATGAGTTTTCTAAATTAGTCATAATAGAAAAGGCATTATGGCATGCTTGTGTCCTCAAAATGCCACCCCAGCATGGAAAAAATGAAAAAGAGCCAAGACTGGACACAAATGACTTTATAAAAATACATAGTTTGAACAAGAGAGAGAACAAACTAGGAGAGACTGAAAATCACGCATGCAAGAGCTAATCCCAAAAGTGACATCAATGGGATGCCTTAATAAGGATGAGGTTTGTCTACACCAAAACCCCCAATCTGCTGCAGGAATTTGTGAACTATCAGAAACCTCAACAAGCAAGTCCATGTGGCACAGTGTAAAGTTGTGAGGAGTTACCAGTTTGGGCTTCCATCTGGGATATCCTGCACTGATACTGCCCTGAACCTGAGGCGTATAAAGATCTGCCTTGTACACTGTCAGCTTTCGAGTCTGATCACGTCACTCCACCATACTTCTGCTGCTATTGTGGGCAATATCTGCAGGAGAGATACAGACCCAGGCAATTTCTATTCTATTGCAAGCTCTGGTGACTGTCTACAGTGTGACATTTAACACAAATTGTTTCAGTTCTTTGTTTTCATATCTAAAATTAGGATAAAAGAATAATCATATCCCTTTGTAAAATGTATCTGATTTTTTTTTTCAAAAAACCCCTCATATTTGGATCACTCTGTTTACTAATTTATTCTTGATAAAGATTCTGGGTAAGAATTTTAATTAATAGAGAGAATAAGTAAATAGTGAAGGTTGAAATAAATCAGTTTTGGCAAGTTTCATAGTCTATCCATTCTGATATTAAACTGTGTTCTTGCCTACTTCAGACAGAGTGGTGTAACTTTACAGGAGAATTTATTTTTGAGAGGGAAAAGCAGACACCACAAATGAGATATTAATATTTTCTTCATTACAGCAAGGTCACATACAACTGTATTTTCAAAACCCAGGTGTTCTGCACTTTAGGCAGTAGGTGCTCAAATAGATCTCTGCATGCTGCTCTGGCCAGGAGTTTTCAACAGTTATCTTTAATGTTGATCTCTTCTAAAAATATGACCATATAATTACACGCTCAGATACTAAGGATTGTGACGATGGTGACTGGAGGCATGTGTACTGGTTCCCTGCTGGACACTTGGAAATTAGCAGTCCTTGCCTTTACTTCTCAACGGGATTGCTGCAAACATTGGCCTGTCGTTACAGATGGCTTCCTTATTCTCTGCCTAGCAGCAACAGAAAAATGATGCACCCAATTACTGGTGCCACTTATAAAAAAAGTGCACAGTTCATTAGTTTGAATGGGCGTGCAGTTCTGACCCAGTGTGTCATTTACATATTATAATCAGTCATTAGCATATGCTAATCACAACCCTGAGCCGTGCCCTGGCGCTTCTAAAAGATGCTGGATGATACTCTGTAGATGCTGGCTGTCGTTGGCTGTGCTCTGAATGCAGGCTCCTGCTTCAAGCAGTAGCCTGGGCTGGTTGGCTCCAAGCTTGGTACCAGGAGAAGTCTGCTTGTCTCTCTGCAGGAAGGACTGCTAAATCAGGTTCAATTGCAAGTAGAGGCTTTTTGAAGGAAAGTGTGTTACATGAGGGCAAAACATATTTCTGAGACAAGTCATAACTGGCAACCCTCTGTGATCTGCAAGAGAAACCAGTCGAAAATGGATGGAGACCCACAGACACTTCCTAAACCTGACAGCAGTGCCTAGTCCATTCAGCAAGTAGATACTATCAGAAAAAATGCAAAGTGCCAAACCCCTGGAGTGGTAGTTGAAGTTCTCTATTGCAGACCTTGAAAGTGCCCTGACTAAAATCAAAACATGTTGAAGCTAAATTTCTCCCATGCCCCACACTTCTAAAAATGTTTTGACCTTGGCTCACTTCCCTTGGGGTCTAGTCTCCAAAGTTTTATCTATATTTGCTGCAGGTCCTCCCTGGCTTTTCTTCTACCTGCTGCCACAGAGCACAGAGCAGGGAACACTGTCTGCTCCTCACATCCTGAAGGGGAAGGATTTGTTTGCCTCCAGCTGAGCCCACTGGAGTGCTTTGGCTGCCTTCTAGGATGGAGCCACTTCCAGAAAGCCCCTTGATTTTCTTCTTTTTGTTTGAGATTTCACACTGGCTAAAATGTATCTGATTAGTTAGTTAGTTCTAGTCTAGTTAGTGGAGGTCCTTAGATAATTTACCTATTGGGTTTGGCCAGAGCCTCTCACCCTTCCTTCCTGAGGTACACCTGCCATCCCATGTAGCATCTTTCCTATTAAGAAATATGTTTACCAAGCATGAGAGCTAAGCATGGGAACTGGAGTTCAGGCGAACTCAGCGGAAATGTTGTTGATGTTTCTTTGTCCTTGCGTTGACCAGGGGAGTGTAGAGCAAGGCAGTATCATCTGCTGTTTTCGTGCCTTTTGGGGAACTGTTCCTTTCTTCTGCAGGCTGGAAGCTCTGGGTGCAGCAGTACATTTCTTCTACTTCATGCTTACAGTTGTCTTCCACTGGATGGTCTCGCCTATCACCATGGCTGTATGGGTAAGTGTGGAAGGTGAAGCATGGTGGATACCTGGTTGCATACACGAATACAGAGCAACCAGTCCTTTCAGCCACACTTGCCTCTCCTGTGTCATGGGTGGGGAGTTGACTGGAGGTGGTGCTCACCATGTGCTTAGGGCTGCAGCTGCTGGATGTCACCTTCCCAGCTCCTGATGCCTCTGCCCACCATCCCTTTTGCCAGGAGAGGGGACTCACACTCAGTACTCAGAAATTACATGTTGAACACTTATTAATCATGGTATTAGCGTTAAAATCACAGGATATTAAAACGAGCATATTCTTTGTGCCTTATGGTTCTGGAACCACCAGGGGCCAGGTTCTCCAGGACTTTTCCCAATAGCATTACAGATTGCTGGACATGGGGAAGAAAAAGAGGAAGGGAGAGCTCTCACACAAATCTATTGACTTCAGGGACTGGGGTGCAAGAAAACAGACAACAACTGCTGTGGAATTGGTTAAAAAATTTGGCAATGCTGCACATGTTTTTGTCCGTGGACAGAATAAAACATGCTAACAAGGGCTGAGCCTAGCTGAGGCTTTAATTCCTTTCTGTTGGATATTTTTTTCTAATTCCTCCTGATCCGGATCTCCGTTCTGTTACACAGAGCCACCCAAAAAACCCACTCTTTCTGTGCATTTTAATCTTTCACTCTGGATTTGCTCATCCTGAGATTTCACTGCCCGCTACCAGAGAGGATGGCTGTTACTACATGACTTTTCATGCAGGTTTCACTGCAGCTGAAATATCCTGTTTTTCAAACAAACTTCTATCAAGTAGAAGTGATTAGCTAAATTAATGTGAAGTTAATGTCCCAAAGCAGCACAATTTGTTCTCAGAACTTCACGCGACATTTAGCTAACAGCTCAAAGAAAGGGTTCCATTTGATAAAGCGATCAGAAAGAGTCACAGAAATGAGCCCGGATATGCAGGGCTTGATATAGCTTTTTTACTACCATAAATTAAAGAATAAGTATCAAATAATGTATTTAGCCAGGCAAGCATATGTAGGAAAAAAAAAAAGGCGGCTTGGAAAGTTTCTTGCTGTTTCCATGGTGCACCTTGCAAATGGTAGCTCTGAAGGCCACCAGCAGAGAACAGTGCTCGGAAAGGAGGGACTAGCTAGGCTTGGGAAGGCCAAAATGCTGAATTTGAGGAGAGAGTCTGGGTCCCTCAGACCCTGACATGTTAACACCAACAGGCTTTTAATGGTACGGCTCACTGCTCATCCTTATGGAATAGCCTTTTACTTATGCAAACCTATGTCCAAATCATATTTGGAGCAATAAAAGTCTGTTGTAGGACAATGGATGTCTGTTTCTGAAAAGGCTCTCAGAAGAGCCTACCCTAAAGGATGCCAAACACTTGATAGCGATCTTTCTCACAGAATAAATCCAGGGAGAGCAAGACTGGGATGGCAGTTTTTGTGCAGGTGCATTGCCTCAGCTGCCTGGGGAAGCACACACAACACCTGCTCAGGCACTACCTGACTGGAGTTGAACCACTGCAATTAGTCCCTCATTTTAATGAGCACCAGACTCAGTCACATCTATTTTAAATCACCCCCTGGTGATTTTATCCTTTGAAGTGCTGTTAGTCCTCCACTACTAGGAAGATTGTGAGGAAATGGCTCACAGCAGTAGCACTCAGGTGTGCTGGGCACCTTGCAAGACCAAGACCTGTGTGGCTTCTTGTTTATGGTTTTCAGGGTCTATTTTGACTGCAAAAGGGATGCTCTCGGAGGGACCATCCCTGGTTGACTGATGACTGTTTGAAGTAGGATGGCCTAAAATGGCAGCATGGCCATTCCAGTTGGATGGGTTTAGATTAACTCATAGAAATCTCCTCTCAATTTAAACAAGCATCTTCTTTGCAAGGACAACTCCAGGTTCTTTAAATTCAGGCTTCACATTTGTCCTGTGTTCCTAGGACTCATCATGTATCTTTGAACAGCATGGCCCATTCACCCCAGCTAATGCAAATAAAGTATCAAAAGGCTTTCAGTCTAGTAAATGTTTGGAGGATGACTGTCTGTCTGTAGAGCAGAGCTACTCTAGCACTTCAGTATTAAAGAAATCCTACAAATTAGTATTCTATCAGCTACAAATCCAGCAGTTTTGTGGGGAGATTTTAGGAATGTAATCTGTGGTCAGTTGATGCATATTGGGCTAGAACCAAAAAGTGATTAAACACTGGAATTAGAAGCCTATGAAATAAGCTGGGATCCCTAGAAAATCACTGCACAGCTTATTGTAAATTTGATTATGAATTTTTTAACACTAAGTAGACGAAATTACTGTTAATCACATGTAAATTGAGATACTGGAACTAATCCACTGAAATTAGTGGGATTTTTGCCATTGATTTCCAAAAGAGCAAGATTGGGCCTGCTCTGAGCAAAGAAGGGGAGGTGGAAAATTAATGTCTTGAAGAAGGAAGACTTAGGCCAGGTCTCACTATCAAAATGATGGATGGCTCAGTAAGTAACCAAACCTCTGCTCTGTTTCTCTCCCTCAAGAAAGCATCATTAGCTGAAAACCCATGCCAAGCTCAAGAGCCACTTCTGTAAAAAAAAAAAAAAGAAAAGGAAAAGAAGAATAAATTCTGTTAGCATGATGTATTCATATCAAAAGTCAAAACCAGAAACTTAGTTATTGAACGTGTGCTGATGAAAGGTTTGGTAACTGGCACAAGGAGTAGAAATCCAGCCTGTAATGGGGTGTCAGTAGAAGGGTTGTATTTGCTGGAAGTGCTGCTGTGGGATGATCTGGTCTTTTCAGCCTGCCATGGTCAGATGGCATAGGTAATCTGCAGAGACAGTGCAGCCTGAAGTCAGGTAAACATCTTTACGAGGGGCATAGGTTTCTTAACAACAGCTAATGTGCCCAGGTAATGTAGGCAGAACCTCAGAATGAAAAGTAAAAATCAGCTGCCTTTTAGAGAGAACAAATGCAAGCTAAAGAAAGATTTTTTTTTTTACTGTCTAGAATTCAGCTTTAGTTTGTATTTACTTACTGTAGCATTTGGGAATAAGTAGGCATAGTTTATGAATCAATTATTGATGGTGCTGTAGTCCCCTCCATGGCAGGCCAGAATGCACAAATGGCCTTTGCACTTTTAAGGTACAACTATCCAATATTGATCACCACTTCCTGTGCTGTTCAACCTCATGGACAAATCATTATCAGCTCACATGTATGGAAGCAGAGATTCCCTAATTCTCCTTTCCCCTTTTCCTGGACTCAGAACAACGACCAAGGGCAGAATGAGGAGAGAAGTTAATAATCACTCTAAGCTGCCTCTGCACCATATTCTTAGGCTACTGGAAATCCTTGGCAAGAATTCATCTTGACACTGGCTCTGCACTGCTCTAACTGAGCCCTCATTCCTGAGGACTCATTTGAACAACAACAGCCATCGGCCAAGGCTTACCAGTCACGCTGTTCCGTCTGTTTTCTCCTGTTGCGTATGCCAAAGCCTGATGGAAGTGTCTTTACCCAGCCTGAGAAATCCCTTACATAAGGTAAATTCTCCAGAGGACCTTTATGCATGATTTACAGCATCATTATGCTATCATGCAGCTATAAAACCCATAAAGGCCCAAGCACTGAAACCAAGGCTCACACAGATGCGTGCTTTCCTCTAACCGCTCCTGTGCCTCCAGAAAACGTGCATCAGGAACTGCCTCTCCCTGCCTTTCCCTGCCTCTCCCTGCCTTTCCCTGCCTCCACAACCCACCACCACACCCTGGCAGGTCACAGTGTGTTGCCAACCAGCTGCACATTGCATGTGATGCCCCTGAGGGAGAAGAGGGCTGAAGAGCTCCTGGCAGATGTGGTTGTACCTGTGATATGGCAAGGTGACAGAGGTTGCATCCAAGCGCCATGGCTCTTCCGTTATCATCTGATGCTAGAAAGTTTTCTCCTGCCAGTAGATAAACCACTGCACAGTCTCAGCTGTCAAAAAGAGAAGCAGCCTGAGAGTCTTGGCAAATGTGAATTAAACACGACTGCTCAGGTACTGTGTTATGACAAGCATATTTCCATCCATTATTTTCAGCTACCCAACAAGAAATCATTTCAGTATCACTGGCTAACTCTATATACTCACTCATTTGAATATAATGACTTCGGTTTCATCTGAAGACTTAAAAGTCCTCTGGGCAAATGGGATATTTTTTTAAAAATCTTTGTGAATTGAAAAATTTAGTGGCCATGGTTGATTTCCCATTTTGATGGGTACATTGCTTTCTTAGCTATCTCTCAGGCAGAGTATATCACCTGAAGTGTGAAGTTCTATAAGCACAAATTATTTCTGATACTGAGATGCCTTCTTTTTTTTCCCCTAATTAGTAAAGTTAATTTGATTTAAATGGCAGTTCTGCTGAGGTACTGATATTTATTCCGCTTTCAATACACGAACATTCTGAAAATGTTTCCAAAATATTAAATGAAGCTATAAGTTTCCTGTGGTCAAGCAAAAAATAAACCCCCACAAATTATTACTTGAGCATATTATCCCCAAACATTTTTGAGAGGGCTTGCTTGGCTTTCTTTACATGCCTTGATTTTTTAGGACTAATGACTTCTCTCATGTGGCAGAAAATTTCAAGCCTCAGCTATGAAGACCCACGAAAAACATAAGCCTCTTTATGAGAAACATGTTATCCTAAGACAGTCTTTTTCAGTCTGGTGTGCTTGCAGACTCCTGTGGGTCCCAGCACTCCTACTTTGGGGACCAGGAAGGGTAAGCAAACCCAGCATGCCCACTGCCAATAGGTTTTCATTTGCTGCGCAGAGATCCACATCTCCAGTGATAAATCCTTAAGGGTCCACAAATTGAAAAATGTTGAAAATCACCGCCCTAGGAATTGTGCTCATACCTTGGAGCTATCTTTGCTAATTGGGCAGAGCTGACAAGCAGGTCCAATATGGTGAAGAGAGATCCCCAGATTATTAACAACATTATGGCATCTGGAAGTTTTGTAGAGCAATAGAGGCACAGCTCTAATCAAGCACTTTTTCAGCCTCTTGTATAGCCCATCTGTTACGGATTTAGCATATTATATATAATGCCCTCAGCAACTGACTTTGATGTATGTTCAACTGTGAAACTTCTTTTGTAACTAACATAAAGAAATTATTGTTTATTATCTGCTAGGTCCTTAGAATGGAATCTCTGCAACAGTCACCAAAATAAATGATCTATGTTTCCAATATCTATGAAATATTGGTATCATATGGAATTACTTTGTTATCCAAAGATCACTAAGTCATGGAGATTTTTTCTGGATTTCACTAGAATTCTAATCTTGGTCAAACTCTGCATAAGATAAAGGAGATGTGTTAAACTTAGGGTACTGAGATTTTAGATGAAAAATAGGAAGCAATGTGGTGCAAACATAACTATGTTTCTATTGATACAAAATGATTTATTGTAAGTATTAGAACACATTTTATTGCAAAGTATTGAAGCAGCCTGGTCATTTTTATTCTTCTTTGCTTGGTGCAGCACAAAAAAAGGGTAAGGGATGTGTCCTGGATGAATTCCAGTTTGAGAAGTTACATTTTGCTTGACCCTAAATTCACCCGGCAGTGCCAAGAAAGAAGGAAAAAAATCCTTCAGTCCTAAATAATTCTCTGTTGCTGTAATTTTTAATCAGTAGGTACATCTGATGGCTTCCTTTAGTTTTGGGAAAACCAGATCTTTCTTTGCAGGGCTCTTTATTAGGTTATAATGCTTTCATTTTCTAGAACAACAAACATTCCATAAATACAAAATAACTGCTTTGAGAAGACTTTATTTGTTTCTAAGCTAGTCTACACCTTCAGTACCTGATAATAGTGTAATATAATCTCCTTCTCTTCAAATTTGTTTTAAATGTTTTGCTTAGTGAAAAGTTCCTTCCCTTGTTCTTCCTTAACCAGAATTTTCATTTTATTCACAGAGGACTTGTCTGGATTAATTGTGTGGCAAGTTGGTCAGGATTTCAGCATTTGGCCCTTAGGACTGCCAGACTCCTCAAAGACAGTTGCCAAAGCAGCTGCCAGGATGCCACCTGCAAAGGTCAGGAGGCTACCCCCAGGATCCTGGCAGTGGCCTGCAGAACCCGGTAGAGCATTTTGCTGGTCCAGGGGCTGCTCAAGCCCATGAACTGCTGAGCTCCATGGACTGGGAATGCCTATTTAAGGTGAGGCTTCAGCAAGTGGATTTCTGTGTGTAGCTGTGTCAGGAAATTGTTCCCTTAAGCTTTTGACAGGAAGGCTGAACTGCTGTGATCTCTGGTGTTGTTCCGCGCAGCATCATCCGTGCTCCTGTTACAATGCTAGGAGCAGGTGACGAAGGAGTGTGAAGACTCTGTGCCACATGGTATCAAGGGCCCGTCCAGGCCACCAGGTCATGTGCATGGGCTGTGAGGATGTGGAGGGGTCAGAGAGGAGCACACAGCCCCGGCACTGTGCTGGGGACTCACCAGGATGCTTTCAGCATCTCTCACGAATTTTGTCTTCTTAATGCCAATGGTGGTTAAATGGAAATGAAAATAAACTGTTGTTCATATTCCTACAGATTGAGGGCTACCAAGCCTTAGGACTAGAGTGCCCTTCCAAGCTTGCTTTAGATCCAGTTTTCATTTCCCTGAAGCTAAGTCACATTAACATATATCCATATTTCTTCCTTAGTTATGCAATCCAACAACTTTATTGAAACTTAAAAAATAAGAATAAGTGATGCACTCACTGCTTAGGTTCTGTGTGTGTTTTTATTGTTTACAGTTAAAGCAAGGCAGCTTTGCACTGGAAGAAGTCACCAAGTCACTCACTATGCTGAGTACTTACATTCGTTTGGAGATAATAGACTTTAAAATTGCCTGGTTTTGATTTACAGACATAAATTAGTAATAAAAATCTCTAATTATTTTAAATACTTTACATTGAAAATGAAATTGTAAAGGGGGCTATAAATGGATGGGAAGAGGAGAATACGTTCCCGTTAATATTTATGCATTTTTCTGGCATCAGTTATCTCCCTGTAAATTTTTTGAATACAGGACAAGACCTGATAAAGTTCTTGTCCTTCATAAAGAAACTCTGTGCATCTCCCATTTAAACCATCTAAACAACACTAACACTTAAAGCATCTAAAAACATATATTCAGTTTCTTCCTTATCATACTTCTTTGGTTTCTGAAGAGAGAAAACAAAGGCTTTTGCTAAATAGGCAAAAAGGAAAAAAAACAACTTAGATTGGATTTAAAATATCCTGGACTGGGGGACAAAGAGATTCTTTACAAACCAAGAAATATGTCAGATATTAATTCATGGATTTATAAGAAAGAGCAATACAAATATGTATGTATAGTCTTGTGTGACATTTCCTTATGCTCAAAGTTCATTAATTAATATTAACTCCAAAGTTCAAGAAAACTGCAATAAAGATGTACTCAGACTGCTGACAGTTTCTGAGAGAAACTTGCAAAGATCAGTATCATAGATTTCGATGTGGGGAAGGGTTTTGCAAAGAGATAGTATCGACTTTTAAACATCCTCTCCATGGGCAGTGGCAAAACAAGAACAGAAATTGCTTATGACATGCCTTAAAGCTCAGCAAGTTTTTGAAGGGATCTGTTCATCTGAAACAAAGCAAAAAAAAATCACTGAGTAATTGATTTTTACTCCAGCATAAAAACACTTTATATTTTTGGGTTTTTTTTCACTAGGTGTTATTCAGTGATTGAGTACCAAACAAACAAAGATAAATTAAGTCATTCACTCTCAGGAACTTCAGAAGTGAAGTGGTACAGTGTTGGTGATAACCAGTTCGCCTTACATATAGTAGTATTGCTTGCTTTCACAGGAAGATCACAAAAAGAGATATTTTTATCCAGTTCACTAATTAAATTAACAAGTTGAGTGAGTACACATTAATAATACATAAATGAGATGCTTTTCACCTCCATTATGAACAAATTTGATGAGCTTTTAAGTATTTATTATGGTGGAGTCTCAAAATGAAATATAGCTTCTAGGACCCAATGTCAAATTTAGGGCTCTGATTTCCCACTGAGGTTCCTCCAGTTCTTACTGATGTCAATCAGAATTCCCATGGATGCTATTAGTTAAATAACTTTGTGTACAGTATCCCATAGTAGAGTGGTAGAGTGCTGGAATTATCTCCAACGCGGAAGCGTGTATCAGTATTTGAATCCTCTTTATATTGCTGGATCTAGCAGAAGACTGGCTCAAACTGAATGTCTCTCTAGCCCAGTAGCCTGTGGTTGACAAAGCCAAATAGGGGATGTTTAGGGAAACAGTACAAGAAGGTGTGAAGGAATCAAATGGTTTTTTCTGCTGGGATATACTCTTAAACTCTGATGTGGTGGTCTGGGGTTGCTTGGTTGCTTATTGTCCACATGGCTTCCTACAAAGTCAGCAGAAATAGTACCATATGGGCTGAGCCTGCATCTCACTAGTGTTTTGGTTGAAAGTAGTAATCAGATATTTACAGAATTTCCAGTTGTCTCCTTTTACCATCTGCTGATTTGATTCACAATGTGGCTTTGGATTTCTTTGAGAGCAAACTAAATAAGAAACTCTTCTCCTGGTTTGTATTAGATGCCCTCAAAACCCAGATGGAGTCACAAGGCTACGAATAACTGACTGGTGCTTTGAATGTCTTTGAACCACAGGCATGATAAGGAAGTTTAACCCAGAGGACCAGGCTGAATCTAACCTGAAATAAAATCCTGTAATTGTATATAGTGTAAATGCAGAGACTTCAATACCAATCTCTCAGGCTATGACTGAGAGGGTAAAGCTGCAATTCTTTCTTGAACTACTGAGCTGCAAACCAGGTTCTTTCCACTATCTTTGTTGAAAGAGACTTTAGCGCAAGGAACTCTATAAAACGCGGTACTGATGGGAATTCATGAACCCATGTAGCAGCCGTTAATATTAAACAATACTACCTACATATCCATCTCTCAGACATCATTTTAGAAGCTGCCATCTTCTTGTTCACTGAAATAAAAATTTAGCTAAGAAGTATAAAGCAACAAAATGAAAAAGGACAAAGCTCTTTTTTTACCTCAAATTGCTCTGCACAGTTTACCAATTAGTTCCTTTGGCGTTGAATTTATTGAAATCCTGGATACTTTCAGTGATAATGAGTCAACTGACAAAATTAGATGAAATAGTATTTATACAGCAGGGCAGTGGGTTTCAGGTCCTGGTTATTACCTAATAATCTGCTTCAGAGAGGAGAAAATAAAACCACAGCAAAAAGGGACTGCCCAGTTAGAGAGTGGCTGCGGAGTCCCCTTTTCATGATGTGTCATCACATCCTGGACCTCAGAACTCCCCTGTGTGGCACCTGGCACATGTGGGAGGGTGTATGTACAGGCACACTGGCACGTAACCCTCTAGAAACCAGCTGATAATGCAGGATGTATCATAAGGTACTGTTGCTCTGAGCAGCAATAACTAGCTGCCTGGCTCAGGGAATTGTAGGGCACCAATCACTGTAGAATCTAAGTGCCAATAATGCTTAACATTTATTTTACACTTTACAGAGTTAAAGTGCTGTAGGAACATTAGCTAATTAATTATTGCATCTCCCTTGTGAGGTGGGTCGGTTGGTAAGTATTAGTCCCATGTTACAGATAGGAAAACTGAGATGCAGTGTTTTCCCCTTTTATTTTTTTGTTGTATTCTGCCAAGCTCCAGACACTCTCTAGAAGAGTTTGCTGCAAGTTACTTGCCCAAAGTCACTACTTAAGTTGGGGTCCTGAGCAGTAGTTCCCTCTCTCTTGCTCAACCCTCCACACACAATGCAATCTGTTTCTGGATGGCAAGGAGACTGTGACATTGCACACACGCACACAAAAAGCAAACGGATAAGAGCTAGAGCACCAAACCCAGTGCTCTGACAGATCTGCTCAGTCCAGAACTCCAAACAACCAATCTGGGTACTCTGCTGCTTCTACTACAGGTTTCTCATACACCAGCAACAGGGTAGATCTACAATGCCTTTTGAACAGGCATCCAGAGGCAACTGAAGAACCCTGCAAGAAACGTGAGCTGTGCTTCTTGGTTAACCTGCTGCTTGAGAAACCCAGAGCAGTGACAGGATTGGGATACCTGAAAACTCAATAATATTTGTCAAATATTTCCATACCATTCAACATTCAAGTCACTGGAAGTGGCCCTAAAGTCCAAACACTGACTTGTTTTATGATTTCCATTGGGCTTGGGGTTATTTTGGGAACAGCTCTCAGGGTCTTGCAAGAAATTGCTAGAATAGCCAACACCTTCTCTGTGTTGGGTATTGTTGAAAGAGAAAGGAATTTATCCTACGACAGTAAATGCAGAATCCCTGTGCTTTGACTTGTACAGGTTATGTTTGGAATTGGGAAAGGATAGGCCCCAAGAACTTAGTGATTTTAAGTCAGGTTGCCAAAAAATCTGATGAATACTGGGTTATTATTTGCTAGTCACCTTTCGGTGAGCCCAGATAGTACTTTCAACCTTGCAGTTGTTCACACTGAAATAATGATTTAGCTCTTTCCATTCTTAGCTGTGAGTCTGATCTAATCACAGACTTGTAACAGTTGATGTTTTAAGAAACCCCCAGGATTCACAAGACCCGGCAATTTCAAAATACAATTCATAAAGCTAATTGCAATTCTTCATGTAAGTAGAACTAATTACATCTATGTACTTGACCTTTAAACACCAGTTTTGTTTTCTCTCTGAGACTTTTGTGGTTTTAATTTCTTCACCTCTCTGTTTATTGTTCTTAATCAAATTGTGCCCTCAAGTGATTAAGAACTCAAATTAAGGTTTATACTTTTCTTTAAGTATGTGATGGAAAGAAGAGGGTTAATGCAAACACTTTCAAGGCAATATTTAAAATATTTAAATTATTAGTTTGGCTGATTTAAATACTTCTTCAAAGTGCTAATAAAACAAATATTGTATTATGCTAGTAGACAAGATCCAATGAGAAGAGTTTCCCTATAAAATTATGATAGATAATGTAATAGCAAAGTGCCTTCCCTAATTAAGCAAGGTGTAAATCAAAAATATATAATGAAGAGTGCACTTGATTTTAAAAATCACTTCAAATAAGATAAAGTCTAATCAGTAGTATAGGCAAGATTATAAAAAAATCATTTAACATTGTGTTCTGGCAGCAGCCTTTGAAAAACCACTTCTGGTAGCCTTCCCTGGCATTCACTAAGTATTGGCAGCCTTGGCAAACTGGCAGGAAAGAAGATGCAGAAATTATCTAATTTAAACGTCTGAATCATTGTGTGTTGGTTCCGCCAATCTCTGCGCCCTACCCTTGGGCTCTCCGGCACCGTCCATCACCGCTGTGCTGGGGATTGGGCTGGTGCCTGCAGCTGATGAATACTGCATTGCCTCCCCTCCTCTCATCTCACCTATCAAGAGGGAAATGCGAAGTACTGTACACGTGTCTCGTCCTGCCTCTTGCCATCAACCTAACCGTGCAGCAGCGTCAAAGAGGGGGAGGCTTGGACGGATGGATGGGCTTGGGCTGCTCTCCCTCCTGACCTGGTGCCTCTACTGGAAAGCTGACACCACTTGCTGTGGGCAAGTTGTAATATGGTTTGTTTAATAGGGTAAATCATGCTTTTATCACTGGAAATAAGATGTGGTGGAGACACGTTGTCATGGTTACTTAGCCATTTCCCCAGAGTCACAACACCAGTGTCCCAGAGGGGACATAATTCTATTTCATGCATATGCATGAGGCTAGCAGGTGCTTTGGCACTTTAATTATATATTTTTTAAATGGCTAACTGTAAAATTGTGACAGAAACACAGAGTAAAAAGGACAAGAAATGGACTTGGAAAGCAGGCAATAAGATTATCAAGCAAAGGAAAAAAAAGATCCAGGTTTCTGAAGGCCAATGCCAGAATTTAAAATAAATAAATACGTTTCCTAATTATTTAGGAAAGTCAAGGAGATACCAAAAATTAAAATCTCCAGGTAGGAGGGAATGTGAGAGAAACTTTACAGAACTGATTTCTTCTATGTAATTTTTCTATAGGAAAGGTGCTCAGCTCACAGAAATGACAACAAGAATGGGAGTAATAGAAACAAGATTTAATAAAATATTAATAAATGATTGGTATCATCAGATGACTCCTTTCATGCCTGTCCAAGAGGTTTTGTAAGTTAGTGCACTTCGTTTAGCCACTGTCTCCCCACATTACTCATGACCCACCAGCTCCTGCTGTCCCATGTGTTAATTACTGTCCTTCAGGTTTTTTAGCTCAGTACAATAGGAAGTAAACCAGCTTTAAGTCAAAATAACCTATAAAGATAAAGATTTCCCAAAATATCTTCAGATATATCAGCTGCTGTGTAATTACTTTGTATTCAAATATTATACAAGTCTGTGCATATTTTTACAGGTAACTGATATTTAAGCATTGGCTAATATGTCCAACAGTAAGATGAAATCACAAAATTTCTGAATACTGATACCTGTTGGAGATAAAAAATTCATGCTGAAATAGCAAACTTCTAAACTAGTTTGCCTTTTATGTGTCTCCTACCACTGAAACACAACTGATCATGTTAGGGATGTTTTGGACTGGACCAAAGATTTCTGGAGTTGACAGGAATAAACCTATTCACAGAAGGTGAATAAGCTGTGAAGAATTTTTTTGAGTAATGTCCCACGTCTTTTCACTGTACCTCTTATAGAGGGTTGGGGAACCATTATTTAATGTAAAATGTCAAAACTTCAAATTTATTTCTTATTTGGTGGGATTGAAAATGAGTCTGTTCACTATTTTTATGAGTGACTTCAAGTCAGATGAGGCTTTATTTTGTTTTGAGGACGTTCACCTGGGATTTGAGATGGTTTTATTCTGTCACTTGGATATATAGAGACACATGATCTGTCTCTCTCTTCCTCTCCATTTCTCCTTCTTCCAACTCAATTTTTGCCAAAATTTATATGTTTCCACAAAGTATTTTCCTTTTGACAGAAAACTGCATGCAAGTGAATGATTTTTCAGATCTTTTAACTCAGTCTGATTTTATGTTCTTGAGCATCTTTTTTTAAGAGAATCATATCAGGCTCTGCTTTCATGGGCATTTGGCTCAGCCACATTCGGCAGAGCATTGTTAGAGTTGTTTTTAACTCAGGTCACCTCACAGGACCTGCAAACAGATTCAAGAAAAAAGGAGGAAAAAGCAGGGGTAGAAAGATGAATGAGTTGCTTATATCAAGAAAAATGTTTGGGTAACTGCAGGTTTTGGTAGAGCAATGATAACGTGGTCTCTGAAACACTACTTCTGAAGCAGCTTTGACTATTCCCAGGTCCTTCTTTCCCCAGTTACTACTATTCTGAAGTGAATTCAGGAGGCACAGGAGCCAAACAAGTCACACTTATACTCAAGGTGAGAAACATCCATAGTAATTGAAGTGTGGACTGAAAATGCTAAGAAGCATTGTTTTCCCTGTTGTAGGTTTGCCTAAATGTTTATGTTCTGGAAACGTTTCATGACAAAGCATGTTATGCTCACATGGGCTTTGATACATTCTAAGGCTTAGTGTTCATCATGAGAGTTTCCTCCAGAAAAAAAGAATCTCTGAAAATATCTCAAGGTACATTCAACTTTTGAATGTTAGAAGCAATTTTTTTCACTATGTTGTGGACTTGAAGCCTAGGAAGTAACTTAGCTGTTTTCTATGCAATTTTAGACAACCAAAGTAACCACACTGCTGGTATGGATATGTACTGTAAAGTGTATGTGTTAACACAGCCAGAAGACCAAAGAACACTCTGAGATATACTGCAGTGTTCATTAGATAGAGCAGAAACTTCCTAAGAGGAACATACATACATTTAGCCAGTACCTTTGGAGAGAGGTGTATTAACATTTCTCGCATGGCCATGCCGAATGTTAGAGTTGCATACTGCTCAGTTTTAGAAGAGATTTCTACAAAGAAATACTCAAAAAAAGAGTAATTTCCAGTTGCTAAGACAGCCATTAACCAAAGGAATTCAGGGAAACCTGAGTGGCTGTGGCCACATTTCCTTGAGGTTACAGGTGTACTGGGCACTGCCCAATCCCTAGTCCAACATGCCCCTCACTGTTGGCTGGAAGTCACTGCCCTCAAGGCTTCAGCAGCATAGATGCTCCTGCAACTCCTCCCTGGCTTGTGTGGGTCCAAATGAGCCACGTTAACCAACTGAAACAGATCTTTGCTAGCACAGCTGGGTATTTGTGAGTCAGGTTAGAGAGAGTTCATAGAGCCCTACTGAAAGGTCTGCAGAGGCAGGGACTGGGCAGCTGGAGTGCTCTAAGGGCAGGAATCCACTGAGATGGTAATGACCTGGGGAGGAGGAACATGTCCGTTGATTCTCCATGCAATTTCTCCAGCAGAATCATCATGATTCAGTGGAGCACTAAAACATGCATTTGCACCTGCCTAAGAGAAATGGGATGGAAGCTGAGTGAACCCAGGATGTAAGTTCTGTTGCTTTCAACAGAGCAGGATTTAATCCCTTGTATATAAATACTTTGTACAAGGGGCCTTGGGACCCTCCAGCTGCTCAAAGATAAGTCCAAGACCAAGCACTTTGGGCTAATCAAAGACTGAATCCCTCTTGTAATGAGAAGAGTGGGCCTCTGTGACACCACTGCATCCCCTTCTGCTCCTACATGGGCCAAGTCGTCAACATGCCAAATACAAAACTTAAAAGGAATGGAAATCAAAACTACCCTTTTGCATCTGCACCAGCAAATCCACCTCAGGTAGTAACCCCAGTTACTACTGTATTTAGGCACCTCATATATCTATCCTCAGAACTACTCCATGGGTTGAGGCAGTGCTGCTAATCCTGCAGTTCTGGCAGCTCAGTGGGGACAAATGGGTGCACAGTGCCACACAAGTAGTTTGCCATCAGGCCTTGTTCTCCCATGCCTCATTCTAATGTTCCCGTGCTCAAGACCATGTTCCCTCTCACCAAATGTTTTACAGAAAGTGTATTGCCTTGTGTGCATCCTATTTTAACTGCATTAAAAGTGATCTGACTACCACATTCAAATCTGCCCTAGAAATCTCTACTGTGGCCAAAAAACAGAGAGTTTTTAGGAAAAAAAAAAATCTCATGAGAGAGACAAAAGATTGCTATGATAGATAAAAGAGGAAAATGTTGTTGGACAAGCCTTGCAGGAGGTCAAAACTTGACACTGATGGTAAGGGGTTGAACAACAGAAGGGGCTGACCTTCATAGGGCTCTTTCCCAGCTCCTAAGCAAAAGGAAGTGGTGGCTGTTGTACATTGCTGGAATGGGCTGTTAGATTTGCACAGCATTTATCGTCATCTGATGTTGGTTCATGCCTGAGCTGCTCAGGTGCTACCTCTCTGTAAATACATCTTTAAACTCAACCTCATAAAGTCTTTTAAAAATCTGAAGAAGAAAAGTGAAGAAAAAGTGAAGAGTTTTGCAGGAGCAAAAGTGAAGCTAACTGGAATATTATGCTCTCCTATAGCTGAAAACTTGAAATAAACAAAACTGGAAAAAAAAGTCACAAAAAGATCTTATTCCACTCCTCTGTCTTTGTAACTTTATAGCATCATGCCCTGTTTATTCTACCTCCAGCATGGGCTTAATGATCTCTACTGAAAGAAATACTGCAACGACAACAAGCAATTTCTCCCATTACAGTCCTGGTTAGAAATTATTTCTAAAGTCAAGACTGTTTCAAATCATTCAACTAGTTCACCACGAATGTGGCAGAGCATTCTTGTGCCCTGTAACAACCTTTTACATACCTGAAGTCTGGTGTTAAATCCATTCTCAGCCTTTTCTTCTTTAGATTAAACAACCCTAGATTTTAAAATCTTTCTTCCAAAGTCACCTTTTGCTCACTCCTTTCCTCCTCTATATAATTTTTTTTTTGTTCTTTTTCAAAGTTACCTCCCCTGTCCCTACCCAAGGCTATACACAGCATTTAAGCCAAGACATCAGTTCTGAGAAGAGATAGAAGATTAATTTGTAGTAGAAAAAAAAAGGATTTTGGTAAAAATTGCACTGACCTGCCATGTCATCCATTGCACTGCACTGAGGCAGACCTTTACAGGATTTCATGATAAATACTTCTGTTTTGATCATAAACCACTGTAATTGCAATGCAAAAAATTCTCTATCTTCCCTATAATCTCTTCTATCAGGTAGAAGAGTGTCAAAACCTTGCTAAAGTCAAGGTGCGTATCATCTGCAGATTCCCATTACCCACAAGGCCCATTACCCAGCCAGGAAAGAAAATAAGGCTCATTTGACATAGTATGATACATAAATATTGATTTCCAGATGCTTTACTTCTTACAGAATTTTTCCGAGGATTTAAGTTAATTTGACTTCTTCAGTAACTCAATTCCCCCTCTTGCTTAAAAAAAAGCACAACATTGTGCTTTTCTAGCTATCTAGTTCTTCATTCCCTCTCCACGGGTTCCCAGGAAGACTACTAATGACTCTGAGAGAGCTTCAGACAGTCCTCTAAGTATCCCATACAAAATTCATCAGACTCAAAGGATTTTTTAAAAAATGAAGTTAAATGAATATCCTTTACCTATTCTTGCCCTTTTCTGGGGAAAAGTCTTTTTTTTGGTATCTGATTTTAATCATGCCAGCTGCATGCTCACAACTGACCTTTCAACTGATGAGGATGCAGGAACCCCACTTCACCCACACAGGCCTTCTCTGCATCCTTTTTGCAACTTTTTTGCCCTGTGATTGTTTAGGTGACACTACTCTTGGCTTACCTCTTACTCCCAATGCACATGAAAAATGATTTCTTCTTACCCATGGTGCTGCTGCCTAATAGTGGTTCAGTCCTCATTTTAGCTTTTCATGTTCTGTCCTTACGTGCTCCTGGTAGTCTTTCATTCTCAGTCCATAATATCTGAGCATGGCTTCTTCCTTCTGTGCACCCCATGCACCTGCTGGTCAGTCTGTCTCCTGCTGCAGGGACTTTCCAGCACGGTCAAAGCCCCCTTGCTACCACTGAAAGCTGCTTTCTCTCGATCAGTTCCGTGGCCAGATGCTGTTGCCCTCCCACCATGTAAGTACCTGAGGTCTTTTCATCTATAATTATTATGTATAAAATTTTCAGGTGGTTTTAGTCTTCTCTACATGCCAGGCTTTCAGCAAGTAAATAGATCCAAACTCAGGTAACACCTCTCCTGTTTTCTCCTTGCCTGCTCTTCCTTTCATATTACTATTCAAGTCATGCCAATTATCCCACCAAGTCTCTGTTACGCCAATTAAGTCATAATTTTGATCTTGTATTAAGACTTCCAGCTCCACCTGTTTATCCCAAATATTTCTTCCCTTAGTATACAGACATCTGAAGTATTCAGTGGACTGATTCACTACTCCCCGTGTCTCTCCTGTGACCCTATTTGAATACCAACATCACTGAAATTTTAGGTCCCTATCAGGCTGCTCTTGTTTATGCTAACGTTTTTTTTTCCTAGTCAACCCCTCCCTCAATCCTACTTTAAAGCCCCTCTAACTAGGTTAGCAGCTTGCTGGATCAACGGCATGGAGCCAGTGCAGCAGGAAAACCTGAACACCTTCCAGAAGCAGCTCAGGCTATGGCAGGCAGCACCCCTTCCTCCTCACACCTGCTTTCCTGATCCAGCAAACAGCAAACCTCCTCTCTTCCCATCAGAAGAGTGTCATCAACTTTCTTAGCTATTCTTTATTTTGGAGGAGGGCTGGCTACAAATATCATATCTGCGGTTGTGTGCAGGATTTTTCCTTAGCAGTAGGATTTAAATATCATTTCCTGGATAGCATGCCTGTTCTTAATCTCCACGTCTGCCTCAGGAGGGAGCCAACTCCTGCATCCCTACCTGTGGGGAAGCTGTTTCTTTCTCCACTGATGGTGCTGCTCCCTGCTCTGGGTAGCCAGTCTCTTTGTGCTTAGAGGTTTCCTCACACACTGTGTCCTCAAGCCCTCCTGACTCCTTTCCCTGAAGCTCCCTGGCTTGCCACCAAAGACACCCACGGATACAGGCACCTCTCCTGCCTTCCCCACTGGAGGGGAGAGAGAGGCCTCATTCCTTGTAAATCCAACCCAATACAGGGTCTGAGTCATCCAAGATCAACATTCCCCACCTGAAATGCACCTCCCTGGTACAGACCAAAGTCAAGGTGTGTCTTAATGTACAGGTACAGTGAGACTGATCTCACTCCACCCTTAAACTGAGAGGCAGAGAGCTGCTCTTCTCTGGGAACAGGCTACATGCTCCAGGGGGTATCTTCTGTTCGTGGCCATCAGTATCAGCCTGGGCACAAACCCACGACGAGATAGCTTCAGCCAGTCCTTTAAATATCCTATACAAAATTCATCATACCCAGAGGACTTGAAAACACCAGAGAAGGGAGCCTTACAGCTTTCACATCACAGCTAGCTCATCAAGCTGACCTGCTTGGAGTCCAGGCAATGACAGTGCATGTCCCACTGCTTCTCTTCAGGCAGGCATGCTTAAAAATACTCTTCTGCCTCCTTTTTGTAAATGTAGAAGATGACAGTCCTGCCAACACAGCCAGTCTTGTGATTTTTTTTCCCTCCAACTATGTTATGTTTTAATGAAGGAACATTTTGTTTAGCATGTGAAATGGCAAATATCTCAAATCATAGGAAAACATACAATAGTTGCATTTTGTTATAAACAATGAGTACCCACTAGGAAAACACCAGAAGAATGAAACATTCTTCCTTTTCCTGTTGACTATGGGTGCTTTGCTTTCAGGCAAAATTGCATTTCCCTCCAAGACCTGAATCACCATTCTTTCCCAGCACTTGCTATCGACATAACTTCCCAAGTTATTGTTATTCCTCTCATTGATTATTACTGCCAATACACAAACAGCTTATACCAGCATGCAGCTCCTTTAAAGACAATGCAAATGTCCTCACAAGAAATCTGATCACTCACTCACAAAGGTAGGGAAAGGTGTGAAGAACTAGCAATAATAAACAGGATACCAATTGTACGAGAACTATTGTAGTCTATGCACCTGTTTATCTGAATATGTTATTTTATACAGAATGGGGAATTTCGAACATTGTAGTTACTGCTGGATCTGAGTTGGACAGATCAAAGTGATAATTATCATGTTCTAGAAATCCTTATTTTTGATGATGAGGTTTTTAAGCCTATAACAACACACAGCTCCAATTGCAAAAGCTTAAAATTGCCTCTTCAGTAGAAGCAGGGCTTTGATTTTATCTAATTTGACCCTTCCACCGCACTTATAAGTGCACTCCAGTGTGGCTAGAGATAAAAACTTTGAAATTTAAATGTGCAACTTGCAGCTGAGGTTGAATTTGCGAGCTAGGACACAGAGTACCTTTTGATGAGCAGCAGTTTTCATTACAGCTGTCAGAAAATACCTCCCCATTAGGAAGCGATGAGTACATTTAATTCAAGTCCAACCCTTCCAACATCATCACTTACAGACACTCTTCTGCTCTGTGAGTGAGGTTCTAATAATACACTGAGCCATGTGGGACACACCAGGGTGATTAATGCTTGGATGTGAACATGTACTGCACAGAGTATATATTTCCCCCTTAAATGAATATATCTGGTTTTCATTGATATTGAGGTAGATTTGCTCTGTACTTGCTCACATGAGGAAGCCTAGAACTGTGGGATCTATCATTCAGTAATAGCTCCTGATAACACTAACACTTGGAACATGGCAAAGTAAAAAATGTGAATTCATATTCACTTTTAATAAACTGGGGTAATTAGTCAGTTGAAATGCAATAGAAAGTGACAGCCTGTGACACATAAAAGACTGCAGACTGACAAAGACAGAGCTATTCTTCATTGCACTAACATCCGTTTCTTCATCAACATTGAATTTTTTCAGTCTCTTGGCATTTCAATTACATTATAAAACGAAGGGCTAAAATCCTGTCTCTGCATTTTTTTCCTCTCCTCTTTGAAATTAAAGGAAAGAGAATAGAAGAGAAAAACCCTCTCCTCAGTTTGCTTTTGTATCCCCTGAGATGATGTCAGTGGGCCACAGCATCCACAGTACCTGCGGCGCATGCAGGAAAAGGTGTTCAAGCCTTGACTTCATCGAGGTGCTGCTGGGACTATGAAATCCCACCTAAGGGAGCTGCCTGGAAGACAGCGAAAATGGGGAAAAATAGGTAAAAACCCCAGAAAAAACCTTTGAGACTAAAACAAATGTAACCATGAAACTCAAGATGCTTTAGACACTCCTTTGCTCTTTGCTGGCATCATCAGTGTTTCCCTCTGCATCCCCAGTGCCCAGCCGCTAAGGCATGTCTAATGGGCCAGTTGGGCAACTCATTTCTGACAGGAGGGGATGTCACATTTCTACCTCACCTGCTTCCCCTTTTCCCGCTGCTTCCATCCCTTGTTGGGCTGCAGGATGCTGGGAGCCAGGGTTAGCAGCACGGTTGGTGGGGCAGTGGCCTCACCCACCAGGGATGCAGTCTCATGGTACTCCAGCAGTGCAGGGCCGCCTTCCAGCTCACCTTTGGGGAGCAGCTGTGAGTCAGATGGCTCTGCCCTAAATATCCCTGGTTCTTAACTCCCTATTTCTCATAATGATTTTTGGTAAGGTCCTCATCTGGGGACATGAATGGTGCTGTCTTGTAAAGGGATATGATGAGCAGCTACACTTGTGTCATTTCAGCATTTGGTGCGGTTAAGCCTATATAAAGAGAAGTAATATCTTTTATTGGATCACCTGGGACAACAGTCAGAAACAGACCAGATTCCAGGCACAGGAGTTCTTCCTCGGGACTGAAACAGCCTCACTCAGCACCTTGGATCAGCCTAGTGACCCGAACACTGCTACCCTTCCCACTCTTCAGGTCCTCTGGAAATCTTACCTTGGGCCTCCAGCAGAGGTAAAGAAATGAGCAGAAAGTATTTTTACATGAACAACAAATGACATTTAAATCCTCTTTTTAAATGACATATGGGCATTTTGCTGTGCAAAGCCTCAGCTTGTTGACTGGTGCAAGATCAATGACTTACCTCCCAGGCATGCTATTTTGTTAATTTTTGTATATTGTTTCGAGAGGCTCAGATGGAAGGCACCAAGGCTGAGCTGTATAATTTTCTCAGAAGCCTCATGGTCTCATTTGGTTCGTTCATATGTCAAAGCAGCTTTTAATTTCTCAGTTGTGGGGCTCAAGTCTTAAAGCACACCAGCAGCCAGAAGGTCCCCTTTAAGTACCTGAATGAAAGGGTCAGGTTTTCAACTGCTTCTAGTCTCCTGCAGTTCCTATTGTTTTAGTAGAGGTGTGCTGTTCAAAAAACTTAGCTCCCAGCTGTAGGCATGAGCACTTCTACTGCTGCTAATACTTCACAGCACAGTCACTACTTCTATCACCTCAGTGAAAAATGGGTCTAGAGGGGATTTGTAGCCTAACTAGCATCTATGGAAAAATGGTGATGGTCTGAACTGCCTACCTTTGAGTCTCATTTTCAGTGAAAAAGAAGTAGTTTTTGCAGAAGTGAAATAAGCAACTGTATATTTTGAATAGATCTTACAAGTCCCAGAGAGGTTAAAAAGCAAAAATATATTAGCAGCATTATTGGAATTATTCATTTGTGAACAGATTTAATAAAAAGT
The DNA here is from genome assembly GCA_013397915.1 of Daphoenositta chrysoptera. Classification (NCBI taxonomy): domain Eukaryota; kingdom Metazoa; phylum Chordata; class Aves; order Passeriformes; genus Daphoenositta; species Daphoenositta chrysoptera. The sequence continues at coordinate 580,028 of VZRO01007949.1, read as the reverse complement.
ATTGTCCCGAGGTGATCCTCTCAGTCCTTCCATCTGTCCCTGAGGTGCTCTGCAGAAGGTGCAACCTGAGCACTGTAACAGGTTGCTGAAGGCACCTCTTATATTTTTCACTCTCTTGCTGGATTTCTTATGTCTGATATCTTCCTTCTATTGATAGTAAATTGTGTTTTGATAACTGGGTAAACCAAAAGTCTGAATTTTAAGCAGTCACAGATATGAACTTGAACCTACACTTATAAATTTGAAATTCATTGCCTAGAAATGTTTTTTTCGTAAAATTTAATTGTATGAATTAGTCTTTCAAAAGAGTCATGAACAGATTGGATCTGCAGTGCAGGCCAGTCCCTCAAGTGGCATGAATGGGCACCAACACTGGTGAAACGAAATCATTTTGCACCATCTGAGGGCCCTGCATTGTTTTTTTTGGTTTTTTTTTTTTTTTAACTCGGAGAACTTTTCACAGATAAAGCTTTATTCTCACTTTATTCAGCCAGCAATATTCATGGTCAGAAATAGAGTGTTCCTCTGCCAGGTCACTACAGAAGTGAGATAAATGTGCAGATGAGGATGAAGTCGTATTCATAGTTTACTTTTAACCCTTAGATTTTGTTCATTACCTCTTGAGTTACTCCTTCTAGAAAATCACCTTGGCTCTGGCAGAAAATACAAGGGAAATAAACTGGAGCCTGTTTTCACCTTAAGCGGCCAAGTGGTTAAAGGACTGGCATGTAAACAGCTCTGCTGCACCTATGCTGTATTATGGAGTCCAGTGGGATTCAGCTTTAATCTTGAGAGGGAGTGTGAGGGGTTTGTTTTTCACAGGGGCTTTAGCCTACAGTTAAGTGCAAACACCTGCTGAAGTACTGGTAATTAGTAGGTAATTAGTAGCTAATGTTCTTAGAATTTAAAAAGAAAAGCTTACATAAGTAATTACTTACTATTTCTTATAATGTGCTGCTTTTCCTGAGATTTCATATCCCCAGAACATTTGCCAAGTTCCTAGGTTCCTCAACATACTAAATTGTTTATTAATTACACACGTATATTGCTTGTAGAAAAAATAAAATGCATTAAAACGCTGGAAACAGGAGTGAGTTATCTTTTAAATTACAGCACAAGACTCATTGGAAATGACAGAATTCACAGAGGATAACAGCTTTAGGAGGAGCATTAATTTGGGGCTGGGGGAGGAGGATGGTGGTGGCTGGAGCAGTGAAGGCAACAGCTGGGTAGCCCTGAATGAGTTTCTTTTGCTTGTGTAGGGCAGAGAGAGACACGAAATGAGAAGCAGCCTTTGTGGTGGATGTTTTTCTCAGGCCAGTAAATGTATAGCACAGATGTGGACCCCCAACTGGATTCATGCTTTCCCAGCTCTATTCACACATTTCAGGTGCGCTACAAGTTAGGGGCTTCTCTGACTCCACAGCAAAGTGGTTTGCGCTGTATTTCCCCTCTTGTAGAAGGTTCATTTCTGGATCAGTAAGAGCTACAACATCTGCCTTGTCAAACTCTTTCTGCAGTCAGTACTCGCCATTTCCATACATGAGAACTCTGTAGGCAAAGGTTTTCTACACGGTTTAGATGAGGACTCGGAGATGATGCAGCCATTGAGGCTGTGACTGCACTTACGGGCCGCCAGCCTTGCTCTTGCAGAGTATGGGACGTGCTTTATACAGAGGCAGAAGAGCAGAGTGCCTGCTGAGTCCCCAGCTGGACCCCAGTGATGCTCACCATGTGTCCTTGGGTAGGACCCTGCTTGCAGCTCAGCATGAGCCCTGTCCTCTGTGGCAGTGGGGTACACACCTCGTCCTCTCTGATGATGGTTCTCCTTCAAGGTGCAGTGCAGGCAAAAGCAGGTTTAGTAACAGCAAGGACCATGCAAAGGCAAATGGGAGTTCTACAGAGTAGCCCTTGCAGGGAAGAGGTTGAATATCACCCTCCGAGCTCCTGCACTGGGGGACACAAAGCCTTGAGATCTGCCATCTTCCCTGAACTCGTGCTGTGCAGCAAGGCCATGGGGACAGCACAGCTCCCTCTGGATCTTCTCAGGTAGGACAGGGACTTCTGGAAGAGCTGACATGGGAAAACCTCCCTGCTTCTCAAGGAAGTTCATCAGTTTGAAGGAGCAGTTTCCAGGCAATCGCTCTGGCGATGGTGGGGAATGGTCCTGGAGATAACTTCCTTTATCCTGTTTTACCTTACTTCACTTAGGACTTCCTAAAATAAGAGCTTGTGGGGCAGTCTGGACATGGCTGTGATCTTTTAACAGAACGGTCATTAAATTGAAAATGGAGCCACTCTTTTAAGATAAATCATGAGCTGAAGTCCTTCTTTTATTATTACTATTCACAGTTGTTTTGTTTTTTCGGCTTGGCAGTGAACAAGAAAAAACAAACAAACATTCACAAATTGGACTAATTGAGATTAAAGCTGCTGGTAGGCACCAACCTAGCATACAGCTTGGGCTTCCTTAGGGTTTTAGGTCCTCCAGCATTCTTATTATTCTTTTCCAATCAATTAAGCTGAATTTGAATGGCAAAAAGTGAAGTTGAAGAAAAAAAAAAGTTGGGGGAAAATTACTTCAAAAAAACCCACCCAAAAAAACAAAACCACCCCAGGGTGAGGAAGAGTTGGCTGTTTCAACCATCCATAGCTCTTAAGAAAAACACCCACATTTTCATGCAGAGTTCTAATACTAGCTGACTAATCTCTTTGAGGTGTTCACCTTGGAAGGCTCTAAACACAGCTGTATCTTAATAACAGCTAATAGCAACTCCTCTCACACAGAGGCAGCAAGTCTCTGAGGAGGTGCATAAGTGCTAGGACAGCATTTGTTTCCTGAACAATGGGTCTGCTTTCTCCTGGTGAAGACAAGCCCAGCAGAATCATAGAATCATAGAATTGTTTATGTTGGGAAAAACCTCTAGGATCATTGAGTCTAACTATTAACCCAGCACTGCCAAGTCCACCATTAAACCATGTCTCTAATTTGCTTTAGATTCATACACCATTTACCACAACTCAGGATTTCCTGAACTGCAAACAGCATTGCCTGTCAGGACAAATAAAACCCCTGAATGAAGGCATCTGAGGTGATGAAGGTATTTGTCCTTGCAAAGGCCGTATGAAAGAGTGGCTTTGTGTTTCTCACACTATTCCTTTCAGTGAAAAAGTGCTAGCTTAATTTTTTAATTAAAAATAGTGCATGGTTCATACTTACATGGTAATGATTTGTAAAAGTATTTATGTTTCCTAAATAAGCACTCATTAAAAAAATTAAACAGCAAATCTGTGGCCCTTTAGGAGCTATTTCCTGCCACTGTGCTATGCACCAGGGATGTGTGAGGCTTCCCAATCATAGCTGGGGACCAAAGCAGATTATTTGCTTCAAAGACATCAGTCTGTACATTCAAAATACAAAGCACTATCCCTATGCGTTAGTATCATTAGTGGTGTAAGACTGAGAAAGGAGTTGCTGTGATTCGCTTTAAAGGAAACAATTTATCCCTCAGCCTATTTTAATTCCTCATTCTCACAGAATGTTTCGCTCAGAAGGAGAAGCTAAGTCACTATGGAAGGAGGTATGGTAAGAATATTGACACAGGAGGATAGTCTCATATTCCTTGAGATGTGATGGAAAACTTCTTGAAAGAATACAGAAATACCACACAACAGTTTAAAAAAGGAAGAGCAATTAATTCAAATAATTTTGAACACAAATTGGCTTTAAAGTACTAACACAATTTGGCCAGGACATTGGATTAATGGATCTTGCCAAAGGGTTTATGGCATTAAATCATCTAATCTAGCCATGCTTTCAGACCTGAACAAAAGACCAATTTTGTAACTCAGTCTCTTCTGTGAGCCCGCTCCATGTGCCCTGGGGTTCCTACTGCAGTCTTATTTAGCTCTTCCATAAAAACCAACCTTGAATAGACATCATATTTTTACTGTTTCTCCAGCATGTACTTAAGATATGTCTCACCATGAGGACTGAATTCAGTTGCCTAACCAGAAATTTCAAATGCTGTATTTGATGTCCTGTGTAGTCTGAGACATCCACCAGGGCTAGCAGATGTAGCACACCCCTGAGGGAAGGCTCGTGGCTTTCTGGACCAGGAACCATTTCTTGTCCCATGTCTATTGGAAATACAAGGCTTGTGTTGTAACAATCCAAGCTGGTGTTGTAATGAAGTGATAGTACATTTGAATTCCACTGTGGTAGCCAGCTTTATTATTATCAACCAATATATTCTTACTATATTCAGAGTGTTGCTTGTTTTGATTCTCTGTGAAAATTTAGAACCAGATGGAAAACAGTTTTTCCGAGGCTACTACATCTTCCTGGAAAGTTACTAGAGAGATGAGCTGCACAATGATGTTTTGTAGCATGACTACTGAAAACTGGTTTGATTTCAGGTCAGTCATTTTACTTTTGATGCAAACTGACGGCAGATAGCAGAGCAAAAATACACATTCTCCTCTCTCTCTGAGTCTCAACTGATGCATCATTTACCCAGCTGATGTATCAATTCACACATGAAAAGCTGTGTGCAAATAACACAGGATAATGTTTATGCATTGTAGGCTAATTTTGCTCTCAGTTATACCCATTCCACTCTGCTCCTTTCATTGGGGTTGACAGGTGTAAATGAGAGCAGCTGATTTTTTACTCTGTGACCTTATAATGAAATGAATGAGATTCTTCAGGGCTCGGTTGCCTGTACCATCATCATCATAATAATAATGTAACCACAGTAATCCTGTATGGCTTCATTGCTGCCCCGGGGGACTGGCTCAGTTCACTTAATTGGCAACTGGATGATGATCCCTCCTGGTCAAGCCTGCCCCGAGTTAAACCTGGGATAGCAGTGGGTAGAAGCTGGAGCCATATGATGACTATTAAATGGTGCCTGGTGCATGAGTGTTACATTCACAGAGAGCAAAGATACCTCTTGGGTTTATGACAAGAATGTGTCCATATCTGAAATCACAGAAGATAAGTACAGTTCATTAGAATCCCATTCCAGTCTCAACAGCAAGGATCTGAACTGAAGAGGGCTGAACCCCTGTTTCCCCCATGTCCAGGCACAGACAGATGAGTAAATCCATGTTGGGGAGCAGCAATCCCAGGTTGCACCCAGTTATCTTCTCCCAGAGCTCTTGAAGATGCTTTCTGAAGTTTACAGTAAAGCTACACACAACCAACTGGAAAATATAAAGACAAGAACAGGCCTAAGAAGGGCAAGTGCTGTATGCATCTTAACATTTAGTTCTTGTCTAAGATTTAGTGAAGCTTTCTGCTTGGGTTAAACATGTTATTTTGAAACATCTCTTGATGAAACTTCATTTTATAAAGGCTTATGGCTGCAAACACATTCACAACTATTAGAAACTTTAACACGTTTGCATAAATAGAAAAGGCTCACAGGCTGTGAGCCTTCAAGAGTTGGATGAGAATTGGACAGGACACTAAGAAAAGCCACACTAACAAGTACTGTGAAATCAAAGAGATCTTTTACTCAGCTCATGATGTGTCATATGTTCTGAAAACTGACAGTTTCAATATCCTGGTTCTCTGTGGATCATCTAACAGAGAATCATTTGTTCTTCACGGGACATCTGTCCTTCTAAGAGTCTGGAAACTACAGTGGATGCCTGATGACAGCCATTGTATACAGATTAGAGGGGAGAAAAATATTTGTTTTTCAAGCAAATCAGTTGATCATCTTGAAAAAACATTTCTGGAACAAAAGCAATCATCTGACTAAATCTAGCAATCACCTGCTGCCTGGAGGGGGTAGACCTCTGAGCAAATCAGACAAAAGAAATAATGGGACTTCCAGAGGTGATGAAGGTCATAAAGTTCATAATTCCTTAGATGATTTCCAAGTCTTCCTAATAATTCTTGCAGTCAGGGAGTTCCCCTCCTTGTTATGTAGTGTCTTTGCATCATCCTTATGCTTATATACATAATCTCTGAATTTACCATGTGTTTATGTATGTAATTCACAATGGTGGGTAGATAACACCGAAACACTCAGTAACAACATATTATAATGATAGGAGCAAGAGAAAAGGAAACACAAATTAATGTAACACTTGTGCAAGGCTCTGTGTATCAAAAACGAGGTAAAAAAATTAATCTGTGCCCCTTGGTTTACATTATGCAGTCCTTTTTATCTGGAGGTGGCACCCATATAAGTTATATTGATGTCACGATTGCAATGCCTAAAAACCTCTGAATGCCACCAAACATTACCAGTAGAGAATATGTGCACCTCACAGAGTTTCACTAAAGCAACATATAGTTTTGTTTTGTTTGCTATCTTTTGTTAATTAAGGACATGTCTTAAGTCCAAGCTTAGTTTTATCACTTAGATAAGTGACAAGCTGTAACAAGCATGTGACCCTTGTTGGACGCCAGCTCAACAAGTTTTTCTGGCTCAAAGATCTGGCATGGGGGGAAAGACATCTGAAGAAGTGAGATGATTTAACTACAATTGCGAAACAGACCAGTTTTGAACCCTTTTTTATTAAATCCAGGCAACACTTCCTCACTGGCCTTTCCCCATGACAGGAATAGTCCAGAAGGGGGTTTTGACTTCAGCAATGATTGCCACAACCAGTCCAGATAAAGAGATGTTAGTAGCCTAAAGATGTAAAATAGCATGAATCCTAGCCTGCACCAAGGTTTCCCTGTCAGTGTAGTATGCTGCTTTCTTGGGTGCTCATTTGATGCCTGTAAATGCCTGTCAGAATTTATTTCCTGCTTTTTTTCCCCCCCATCTCACTTACTTGCACAGGTCTTGTCTCTTCAACCACATAATTCAATTACTGAGCATGAAAATATTTCCCCCTGTATTCTGATTGTTCTGTGGCTGATGATGGTGTGAGGTGCCATGATGGAGTGCACTCAAGGAGCTCTTAGATGAGCATATATATTTGCATTGCTAATTTTGTGCCTTCAGAGAGAAGGCACTGGTTGACTTTGTTCCTTGCTTGATTCATAGATCTGTCTCATTTTACTAAGGATTGATTTGTGTGTAGGCAGGGAGCAGGGCTGGATATACGGTTTGAATTGCTAGCACTTGTGCACAAGTGAAGTACTGCTTGTTTGCAAGCAGATACTGAAAAATGGGAAAACAATTGCATTACAAAAGATTTGTTAAGGTGCCTGTGAGGAAGCTCTGTGTGTAAAGACCTACACAAAGAGACGCTCTTGGTCTGTGTGGACCAGAGAAGGGAGATGATCCAAGGATAGCATAAAATGGATAGCTTGAATCAAAAGGAAATCATTGATTACACAAAAATAAATGCTTTGCATGGGCTTAGTGCTAGCATCAGGCTCATATGATGCTGGTAGGAGAAATACAAGCCATAAATCAATGCAATCCTGAAAAGAGTAACATTTCTTTAACAAGTGGTATAAGACTTGGAGACTTAGGCCAGACCAAATACGAAGTAGAAAGCTTCACAACAAAATAATTGAGGTCCCTGCAAAATATTTCAATTTTTTTATTGATTGAAGGCAATTATCCCTTAATTGCATATTTAAATGAGGTATTAGGAGGTTTAACTAAGCAATGCCTCTTAATTGCTGCTGCACACTAGGTGTCACAGATTGTGTTTATTTCATATGTTAATTAAAGAGAATGAGTATTTTATTTTATTGACTAGCGGGCTCTTCAGGCAGCACTGCTTAGGACCAAGGATGTCTCAGGTGTCCACAGTAGCCTGGGTGTTAATGTAATCATGAGAAAGGTTCTGATTTTAAATGAAGAGGTATATCTCCATTTCATGGATGTTTGCAGGCACTTAGACCATATATAAGTAGTAGGAGGGAGAACCTTAACCCAGGTACCATTAACTCAAATGATACAGAAGTGCTTAAGTGCAGGCACAACCACAGCAAAGGTATGCACATCAAGAGCACAGGTATTTTTTTGCCTCTGCTGAACACAAAACTCTAAGGCTGTGAAGCAGGATCTGATGGGGTTGAGATTTGAAATACCTGGCATAATTTCCAGGCTATGGCATTAACCTTTGAGGCTTTGTTGCACAGCCATGTGTGGTTCATACCTTGGAGTGCAGCCCCACTGCCACGAGATGGGGGGGAAGTGTCTGGATCCCACATGGTAGTTCTGAGCTGGTTTTGGGGGACAGCTGCACATGAATGCACATGAATGGCAGGGTTTTCTGGAAAAAAAAAAATTCTTGTCTGACTAACTGTGTAGCTGCTGAAAGAGTGATATACAGGCATAGCCAAACATTAAGGTGGGGTAGAGTTCTCTGGTGTGTAGTGCATGCCTACTGCATGTGTGATACACAGGGTTATACACCTCAGGCTCTGAGAGTACCCTCTTTTTCTGCAAGATAAAAATAATCAGCCAGAGTGTTGAAAAGGCAAGAGACAAGATATCCTGTCTAATCACAGGAGTACTATGTTGCATCTATATGGAGGGGGCAGATGGATGGATACTGCAAACTGGCCAGATACGAACCTTCTCTGGGACAGAAACCATACAGCCGTGTTAGTGAGGTTTCTGCCTGAGCTAATAAGGCCCACTGGGAGGCAGAGCGTGTTAATTCAGGAATATTGCAACGCTCATGCCGTCAAACAGCTTCTGGATCACAGCAAGCATAGCTCAGAGCATGGGCAAAGGGGACACTGCACATCTCACCAGTGTGGTGGGGCTGGTGAGAAACTGAAGGTGGTTTCAGGGCATATCAGGCTTGTGCCTGCTCGGGGCAGGAAGGAGCTCTCAGAAACACTTGTAAGGAGAAGCGATCTGGAGTTGGAACCGGAGGAAAAAAGATCTGCCAGAATGACTGGGGGGGTGGGGAGGCTGTCTTATTATGGGAAACCCAGAAACAGCGTATTTTGTCTGGAAAAACAGAAGCAGATGGCAGCAGCCTGAGCAATCTTCAGGCACAGGCCTAGGGCAGCGGGCTGTGTCCTTGTCTGAGGAGGCAGTGGCTGGTTTGCAGCAGGAGCAATGGCTTCGCCCATACACCAGATCTTTGTAGGGTTCGCACAGGAAAAGGCGGGGTGCAAGTGGGTGGAGAAAGAAGAAGCTGGATTCTCCAACTCTTTCTGGGCGAAGGGGTCTTGAAGGAAAACCAGGGAAATTCACAGACCTATTCCCACTCTTCCAAAATTTTTCCTCCCCATGTGAGCCCCAGGGACTCTTCCCAATTTCTTCCCAGTTTCTGATCTCTCCCTGGCACCCCGTCTGCTGGTCAGTGTTAAAGGGAAGGCCGTTTCTGCATTACTATGTATTCCAGCAGTGGTATTCATTTGGAGTGGTGGTGGGTGCTCAGCACCAGGAAAACTGGAGACCCATGACAGTAAAAAGGCAAAATTCACCTGAGACTACATGGGCATAAATTCATTTTGAATCAATTCATGCTGGAAATTGGGTGCGTATTAACAGCAGAGCAGGGAGGTTCAGAAATAGCCTTCTGGTTAGAGCAGTGGAAGCAAAAAAGTATTGTGATGATAGGCTTGAACTGGTTTAGTTATTGAATCACCAGTTAGTGTTTTAGAGCTGGCTATTGCTAGGGAAAAGCTCTTCCAACTCCATGTTCAAGTATAATATTCCACAAATTGTGTTTCTGGTTTGTTCTTCTACCTTTTGCTGAACATATATGGGAATTTCAAAGAAATACCAAAATCCCATGGCTATTCTTTGAGCACAGGGCATCTGGTGTTTTTTTGTGTTTGGGAAAAAACAACTGGAGCCACTAATGATGGGATGATCATGGACGTAATTTCTACCTCCTGTCAGAATATAAAAGCGCAGTGCCAGAGTAAGAACCATCAGCTTCAAGTATTGACTGGACTGTTAGACTGAACAGTGAATTTGCTCTCTTTTAAATGTGTTAAATCCAACCCTAGATTAAATTTAAACTACTTTGCTACAGCGTAATCCACGAGGGATACCCTGACTTTCCACTGACTTTAATGGAGCCTCTACTGAACAATTAGAGCAAAGCACAAAATATGCAGTGTGGCTGTAGAGATGAAGTGGTTAACAGCCTTTTTTTTGGTGGGTAATTTCCCCTTTTAGTTTTTACTGTGTCATTATAATTATCAAAGCCCAAGGGTTCAAATCTAAGCTAAAAAAGGGCAGTGGCGTGATAGTTTGTGTGTTGTTACTGCTGCTTATTACATCTATCATTATCATCTCACCATGACCTTGGGCTTCCCCCACTGGTTTATCATCTCTTCTCTCCATCACCTATGTCTGCTGAAAGCTCTTTGGGGCAGATCTGGTAGTTTGGTGGTCCAGACCTTCAAAAACAGGATTTAATTCTACATCGAGGCCTGTAGGAGTAGCAGTGCAACTTCTTTGGGAAACACTACTGGGCCAATTTGTCCTCCTGGGGTCTGACAGCTGATTGTTTTAGGGCCAAAAAAGGGCTGAGCTTTTCATGGTAGCGTGTTACAGGATGGGCAGGGAACACCCCTGCTCTGTCTCAGAATGCAGCCTGCCATACTGTGGGCATAAGGACACACCGGGGAGCTGGTGCGAGAACCCACAGGAAATAGAGGAGGCTTAGCTGTGCCTCCAGTTCAGTTTTAAGAGAGCTCAACCGTGGACTGATGAAACTCAGCAGCAGGACATCTCCCTACAGCAGAGATGGGCCAGGCACAGCTGCCCCAGCAGCTGCAGAGGCTTCATGCTCTACTGGCAGCGAGTCTTCAAAAAGTTGAAATATTTTTGTCCGTCTAACATCTTTGGGTCTATGCAAGAGTGTGTGGATGGAGCACGGCAGCTTTTTAATGATTAAATGGGAGAGAGATCAGACTGGACAATTTACAGTTCCTTTTTGGCCAGAAATCTGTGGAACAATGTGCTGTCCCTCGCTGGTCAAAGACTTCTGAGAAGCCCATAATTTAGCCCATAATGTAGGAGAGGTTTAATATTGCAACACACAGCACAATGGCTTGAAGAGAACCAGACGGGTCTTGACATCACCAGCCTTTTCTTCCCTTCAATTCCCCAGTGCAGTTGCTATTGTTTGAGCCTCATCACTAATGGCATTGGAGAGGGATCCAGCATCGGCCAACCACTAGGCCTCTCGCGACTATATCATTATTTCTTCTCCTAGTAGATCTAGGCAGGACCATGATCAAAATATTGCAGGCTGACAGCAAACTTCTGCTGCCATGAGAGGAGCCGAACTGCTGTTTGTGAGGGCAGGATGGAAATTTCAAAGTTAATCTGGTTCCCATCTCTAGAACTATTTAACTGTAGCACACAAAGCATTCGCAGTGCACCGGGAATTCAGCTGTTTTATGCAGGTCAGCCATACGATGAAAAATTTTATATCAAAATGTTTAACTTCAAAAAGGGTTAGATTCAATTTCCTGGTGAAGACTCGAGTCAGTTCTCATTTTAATCTCCCTTGCATTCCTGCCCCTAGGTAAAATGTCATTGTATTGTCACGTTTGGTTGTAATAATCGTAGTCATTTGGCCAGCAACAAAATCACGGGCCTGAACATTTCTGACGATTTAATCCAAATTCAGATCCAGATATGTCACCTGACCCATCTTTGAAATGAGTGGAGCCATTTATTTGCACCTGGATCATCAAATTAGGATGCGGCTCTGTCCTCTGAGGTCCTTGGGTCTATCTTACCTTATCTGCTGCTCCCCAGACAACATTTTTCTTGTTTAGGGCAGCTGCTCAGATGACTGATTCTGAAGCTGCTGGAATAATGCAGACTCTTCCCCCATCCAGAGAAACCAGTGGTGTCCCATTGTTTGTGTATTTCCTTTCATAAGTAGTCCATGAATATGCTTCCTTAAGTCACCGAAGGAAAATACTTCCAAGAAAAAACTCCTGTCTTGTCTTTAAGAAAAATATTTGGACTGGTAAAATGCATTGTACTATGAAGGATAGTTCCAATTTACAGACTCATGAGCTTATGAGTGGAATAAGCCTCCATCCTTATCTTTATGTTACAGCAATGGCACCCACATACGATAAGTCTTTGCTGGCAGAATTTTGAAAAAGTAATTCCAGTGCAGTGAATATAAAATAAATGCTATCAAGGAAAAATATTTTTTGCTCCCCTGGAATAGAAAACATTATTGAAACTGTTGGATGCCTCAGGAGTCTATTCATGCAAAATCTATTTCTGCAGTCAAAATATATTCTATTCTGCAGATATTTTTTTCAATATGTGACTGAGACTTCAAGACAGAAAGAAATAGCCATTTTGGCCAGGAAAGAACTGGCATGTGGTCTGGTTTTAGGTGAGTGTAGATTTTGCATGAAAATTATAGTAATTATGGGTATTTGTAAACAGCGATTTTTGCACTTTAACGGCCTAATCGCATGGTCAACAGCTGGAAGTTGCTCTATGCAGATTCTTACCTAACACATAATAAAAGTCACCCTTTGCTGCATTTCCACAAAGAAACAAATTATAGCACAAAAGAGACCTGCCAAATGCAATCTTTCATCCTCTTCTGGTTCTTAAAGAGAATGTTTGAATATTCTGATTTTAAAAAAGGGAAAAAACAAAAGGAAAAATAATTTATGTATATCTAAAACATGTGTATAAAGAAAAAGTAATGGAAAATGCTGATGTATATGTACTACTTAGTCTTTCATTGTAATATATGCATTTTTTTTGCATTTGAAAGTTCCTGTGTCATGCATGGAACACATCTGTTCCTTTCATTTTTAATTCTGTTTTAAATACATATTTTTAATTTCTCCCTATTGTTTTCTCAAATGGTTCCATTACAGCAATTTAAAAGCATATCCAACAAGCAAAACCACACAAAATGACTCTTGTCATATTGAAAATCTTGGCAACCTGATGAAGAACTTGCTATCTAACTGGAAGCAACAATCAAAAAGGAAAACCAGAAAAAATCTGACCCACTTTTCCCCCTAGACTGCTGGGAAACACCTCGTTTTAGCATCCTGGTCACCAGGTGTCCCAGTACAGACACAGTTCAACCAGTTAGAAGTTGCACTAGCTGGCATTGGTGGTTTACATTAATCTTTTTCTTTGCATTTAGAAGTGCCCAGGAAATAAAAGAGCAGTTACTGTAGCTCTGCTGAGAAATGGTATCTTCAAATCCTTAATTTGCTTGTGACCCTTTATCCTTAGTCTTTCTAATAAGACACTGTCAATGTCTAGCACTTCTAATCTTCTGCATCTTTGCGCCTGTTTCTTTGCTGGACATTGGCTGACAATTGTGCTCAGGATTTTCTATAGCCACGTTTTCCAAAATGAGCAATACTGGTGATACACCCACAGCTTCACCTGGAGAAACACACAACTCCAGCCCTCTCTCTTTCTTGCCTTTGTAGTCGCTTCCCTTCAGTCAGCTCCCTCATAGTTACATAGATTTTGTTAACAAGCATTGAGTTATATAAAGGGCACACCCGTGGGTTAATTTGTGTATGGAATCAGTGAGTTTATTTGTGCTGTTTATAATGTCAACACTAGCTACTGGAACACAAGTGTAAATTTAGTCTAAAACTTGCAGATGAAGAAAAACAGCAGTTAGGAAACTATGGAGGAATGAAAACCTTGAACTCCAAAGCCTCCATAAGAAACTCTATTTTAAAGGACAAAACCAGAACCCAAAACTTGGCGCATGGGGCCCTGTCCCTGGTTCATGCTGGTTTGGTGGGACAATGGGTGGGGTGCCAGTTTTCTGGGGTTGCAAGTGGGACCTGAGCATCCCCATCGAGTCCCAGATGAGAGAGAGCTCAGAGGAATGCACTGGCAGTGCTCTAGCACAGAACGGGTCCCACATAACACCAGCCTGGTATCTCAGGCTCTCCTGCAGGTCTGGGGAGCCACTGCTGCTGGGGGAGGCTGGGTGCTACTGGGGCAGCAGTGAAGGTTGTTCTCTTTTTCCCATGGTGTTACAGGGGCTTCCCAGCTGCTCACCGGGGTGGGAGACACAGCCCTCATATTGTACTTACAAGTCTTACCCTGAGGGTCAGTCTTACCCGCCAAAGTCATCCTCCTTTCCATCAGCGGGCACTTGGCATATATTTGGGTTCATTTTGCTCTTTCTCCCTTTTTGCCACTGTATATGTTATTCTTTGTTAATTTATGAATTGCTGTGAGTCTTTGGCTTGGCTCTTATTAAAAACTGTGCATTTTAAAGGTGTTTAGTTCTTTCATTGCTAGTATTAATCGCTTCACTATCAATTCCCTATTCCCATCTGTTGTTTTGAAATAGCATTATATATTATTATGCCTCTTCATTGCTTCGGCTCTCTGTCATAGCTGACTGCTTGTTTACTTCACCCTCTCTGGAGCTTCCAAAATCCTTTTTCTCCCTGGTTCTCATGGCAATGCTCCAGCTCCCTGAGTTCTGATGTGTTCGCTGGAGGTGCTCCTGCATAACCTTTAGGGCATCTTGCTCCAGAATTTTAACACCTCTCTTAGTTTGTCTCCCTCTTCCTCCCCAGCTTCCTGTCCTGTCTCTCTGCCAAAGGCAACTGCCCTGTGCAGCATCAGTGTCATCAGTGTATTTGTACCTGTAGCTCAGCTGCCAGCCTGGCATCTCAGATGAAACCACCAGCAGCAAGAGGCACAGCTGAGTTATGGGGAAGACTCCACCGACTCCATTCGCCTCTGACAGGTCCCCCTCAGGTTCCACATGAGAACCCATGGGATTTGATTAGGTATTTCATAGAAGAGTTACCTTGGATGTTGCTGTAATACTGTAGTATCTCATTTACTGCTTTTTTTCTCCCTGCTTATCATTTCCTTCTCCTATAGCATTTTTGTACCCTTTTCCTGCCTAATTGACTTCCCAATTCTATTACTTCTTTCCTCCCTGCTAACAGTTTCTAGGCTGTTTTGTCAATTCTCTGATATGCCTATTTTCTCCTCCTGTCTTCTAACCAACGTTTTTTATCTATGCTTCCAATTTTCACAACATCAAATGTAATTTCTGCCTACATTTCAGGCTATTTAATCCATAACACCTGAAAAAACAAGGTATTTATGCTTTCAAGAGAAAATAATGCCATTAATAAGGGTTGGGGTTCTTTTTTTCAACAGCCTTTCATAGGACCATCTGTAACTTACATTTTAATCCATGTAGTGCTAGGGACTCACGAGCAGAGAAGATAATAATGGTAAACACCACTTCAGCCAATGTCTCCTCCAACAGCCTAATTCAATCTCTAAAGTCTCTTCCCTGCCCTTCACAGTGACCTTATCCCACACTGCCTGGGTGAATTCCTGCTGCTTGTTTCTCAATCTCAATCACATTATAGTTTGTATTACTGTGTATATGCAGAACTTTTTCTGCATATACAACTGCAATCTTTTTCTGGAGGAAAGGGAAATACTTCTGTTTCAAAACAAAGCTGGGAATGGGAATATCGGTCTGGCAGAGGGTTAGAAAACACCATGCTGTTCAGGTACTCTGTCATATAAATCCTGTCATATGGGGACCAACCTCTGTTGTTGAAAGGATGCATCAGCTTGATGTATTGATCCTGTTCTTCCATTTGAAATGTTGCTATTCTGTTAGAAACCTTTTTTTTTTCCCAATTTTTTTTAATTTCTAAATTTTGTGAATTTATGGGAGGCTGGTTTCTATCCAGTTGTTCTTGCCCAATAGATGGCTTTTTTTTTCTCCAGCAGCAGGTATTTACAAACTGTTTATCCAAGATAGGGCAGTTCAATATGCCTTCAAGATTTCATTTTACTAGCTGAATATGCCAATCTTCAGCTTCTTTAGTACAGCTAACAGCCTGTTTCCCAAGCATCTTAGCACTGTTCTCTACATGAATTTCAGTTTCAACTTCAGGTTTTTGAATGTGGGTAGCCAAAGGAGTAGACAGTATTTCAGATCTTGTTGCAGCACTGTTTCACACAGTTATATTAATATTTTTCTGTTACTGCTGGGACTATCTTGCCTGGCATGGGCTGGATTCTGCTTTTGCAAGGGTGAGCCCCATTGACAGCTTAGAGTGGTTCATGCTCTCCTGAGCTTTTATTTTATTCTATTCATATAATGCATCTCTTTCTGTCTATTGCCCTCATCCTCTTCTGTATTAACACTTTCTTTTAGCTGTGGAGAATTAGTATCCCAATCAGAGTCCCAAAAGTGAAGACTCTCTCTGTTTATATCCAAGTTACCTGGAGAGAGAGAAAGTAGAAATATCTCAAAATTGATTGTGAAGGAAGTTCATTCATGTCTCTTCTTCAGTTCTTTTTGCAGAACTGCAAATGGTCATCTTCATTTCAGCAGGCTCCAACTCAACATTTCCTTCGTGCATCCCTAGTTTCTCTAGTTAAAAAAGTTATTTCCCATCTGACACCTTATTAAATGCTTTGCTGAAGCTCAGATAAATTATATCTACCATGTTTCCTTTGTCTAAAAAATCTTTTATCTCTTAAAAATCCTATCAAGTTAGTCTAAAACAACCTACCATTAGCAAACCCAAACCCTTAGGTAATATTTTAGTCCATTCCCAGTTTATCTCAATGACTTAAATTACTTCTTTCTTTCAAAATTTGTTTCAAAGCCTTCAGACATTTGAGATCAGACTAACTTGTAATTGTGAGATCTCTTTTCTTCTCTCACTTAACTGTAGATACTGCCTTTACTATTTTCTAATCCCATGAGTAGATATGTTCATCCCGAATACCTGCAAGTTCCTGTAGTTTCATGTGCCATTTCTGTCTGAATTCTGAATGAGATTATCCAGGTCCTCCCAACTGGAGACAATTAAGCTCTTAGTTTTTTTCTGTTGTTTCCAGTTAGCAAAATCTCATTCCCATACGATTAAGCTTTTAGATTATTTTGCTGCTGTTTCCTATGTAATAAAACCTCATTCCCATTATATATCTTCCCTTTGCACTTCTGTTCAGTGTCATTACTCTTACTGAAGTTTGAGCTAAAGGCTCTTTAAGTGGCTCTTTATCCTGCAGGTCCACAGATGATTGGGTTTTTTCCTCCTGCTAGGAATGCAGCTTTGAGATCTTGTAAGCACCAGTGATTCGAAGAATCCCGCAGCCTCTTTCCCGTCCCGTTGCAGAGACACACAGTGTGTTGACTTTGGCGGCTGGGGCGCCCAGAGCTCAGAGCACTTAGTCCATGCCCTTTTGAAATGGAGAACATTAGTTCCAGCCTTACTTTTATTTGTTCTTCCACTTAATGTAAACTGAATCAACGCACAATCACTTGAGCCAATGCTGTTTCTCAGCTTAGGTCTTCTAAAATGTCTTCATTGCTTATCCAAACCAATGGAAAATTCCAGGCATTCTTGTAATATCTTTCTGTAATAAACACAACTGTATGTATTATTTATAATTGTCTTCACCAGCTACTTAATTTCAGTGATACCAGAATGGCCAGCAATCTTTTTAGGAGTCATTTTGTCTTGATTGTGCTTAACAGAGAGGGATAAAGAGCTTGACAGGCAGGAGGAATCCTAAACATAAGTGGAGATGATTGGAATTTGTGGGAAATTCCAGCCTTTTTAGCCCAAATTAGGATGAAACATAAAAGTATTTATACTAAAAGGAGAATGTTTCCAGGTCAAATGAACTGCTTGAAAAATTTCATTTTGTCTTAAGTCCATTAGAACTGATTCAATAGTCTTTTCATTTCTTTTTCCTCTCTGACATTTTGAAATTTGGGGAAAAAAAAAAAGTGACCTGGCAGAGATGAAAATTACTTTAATTATAAATGTTCATATTTTTATTCTTCATAGAAAATGTACTTTTAAAATTACTTCCTGTGTTGTTTCATACAAGGCAGTGGATTTAAAGTATGCTCGCCCTGTAACAGAAATTAAACAGGAATGTGTGATTCATGTGATCAATCACAGCTAAGCAAACTGCAGAAATGTTAGCTGAATTATTCTCACTGTGACCCAGGGCTCTGCCAGGTGTATTTCTAAAGTGCATGCTTCTGCTTTGTAATCACTGCGAGTTTGGTGGCATGTTTCCTGGGAGGGAATAAGAGTCCCTTGATGCCAACTTTACGCTGACTGTGGTAGATTTTGAGGGCTTGTTGCCTCTGCAGAGAGGATGGTCCTAATAAAGAGGCATCTGGGCCTTCTTGTCTCTTTTCATCTATTAAGATATGTCAGGCTAGACTCTGGACAGCTGGATTGTGATGTTTTTGCCCCCAGGGTGTCTTGGGGTAGTGCAGTAGGAGAGCGTTGCTATCTCCAGGAGCCAGTGAATCTGAGAATACGTCTCAAGGATGAAACCTGGAGAAGTGCAAAGAATGATTTCATCTTGATTAATTACACAGTATTGATCCTCTGTGGAAAGAGCAATTATCCCAGACACTCTTCTCGCCGAGTGAAAGCCACCGGGAAAGCCACTCTGATAAAGAGGATGAACGTTTTCCCTCCAAAGGGCTCAACTGGTTTTATCCTGAGGGTCTGCAGTGTTAAATTTAGACTCAAAGGGAAAAAAATTCGAGCCTCAGTGTAGATGTGCCCAGCTTATATCAAGTGCAGCAGAAGTTGAACAGACAAGAGGCAGGGTTAAAACTCAACTCCTGTGGGTAAAGTGGGAAATCTAAGCTTGAGCATCTTTTCGTGTATGGCTTTGTCGAGAAATTTTAAAATCTGGAAGTTTTCTGTTAATGTTATTGTAATGAAGATGGCATTGTCCTTCACCCATTGCCTTGCCACGCTGTGGATATCTCCATAGGCATTGATCTAAAGGATGCCAGATACTACCCTATGCATCTAGGAAATAAAGCTTCTTAAGCAGGAACATGAATCTGCCAGATGCAGGCTGTCTCAAAGGTATGCTGACATTGTCTTGTCTTCTGATCTTGCAAGAAGGTGCTACTCTCAAAAATTTATTTTTTTTTTTAAGTTCAGTATCATTAGTCTGTACTAATCAACAAGATGTATATGTCAATAGAATTTATAGTACTGGCCAAATGTTAAGTTTATGCTTAAATTCAAGCCCATTCATCTCCTTAACATTTTCTATGGTCTTCTTTTCATCAGGCTGCATTGTCTAAAAGAGAAGTGTTTCCAGTCCCTGAGGGGTAGAGCCACCCACACTCAGTCACATCAGTGCTAATCCATACCCCTGTGCTTGCTCTCTTTGGTGCACCTGGAGCATGGTCTTCACCACCCCTTCAGTCTGAGGCTGTTGTGACTCTGCAGCCCTCCATGATGTAAAAGTCTGAGGATTTCTCAGCTTTTCGTCAATGCCATCATTCTCTTTCTGCCCAATAAAGGTAGGCAAGGAATTTGAGGAAGACTCCCCTGTTAGCTGTAGATGCCTTCACCTTTGAAGCCCTTCTGGTCACACGAGGTCTGTACAGATCTCCTCAGGGATGTTGCCCTTGAGCTAGCTATTCCAGCACAATTCTCTTATCCCCTAGTTAACTCTTGTGTTAAGAATCACGCATGTTTACAATTTGCATTAACAAATCCAGACAAACTGCTAGGTGGTGCCTGCTGCTTCTGTAGCATAGCTTAAACCATTGGTTCTCTTGTCAAACTCATTCTGATCCCTTTTTTATTAAGAATTTGTCCTGGTCCATCACCTATCTTTTCCTTAGTTGTTGATCACTACGGGAAGCTTTATAGAAAGGTTTATACACATTGGAAAACCAGTGCCGTGCCAAACACATGAAACACACTTCTTTCCAAGAGCTGTCCCTACCGTTCAGGAAACAAACTGCTCTATTCTTCTGCTCAGATTCTGCAACCTACAATTCCCGTAGCACCACTCCAAGAAACACATCTTTGGTGATGTCAGTGTCTTGTACTCAGCCACAGCTGGGATTTTGGGGAAAACAATTTTCTAGGCATGTACAGTATGTGTAGATGACTGGCTTTTGTAGCAGCAAGCTGTATATCAAAATATTTTCCACTTTGGGGAAGTGGGTGAAATTGCCAATGTGATCGTAATGCAAGCTATAAAAAGATCAAAGTTGCAATGTTCTGCAACAGCATCATCCGTTGAAATGTAGCAGGAGCTTGCTAAAAAAAAATGTTCATGCAATATATAAGACATTAAAAATTCTGTTACATTACTCTTGCCACAAAGATTGTAATGAAAATGGGAAATGGCACAAACGTAACCCATTCTCATTACAATCGTTAGATTGTA
Source organism: Daphoenositta chrysoptera (assembly GCA_013397915.1). Classification (NCBI taxonomy): domain Eukaryota; kingdom Metazoa; phylum Chordata; class Aves; order Passeriformes; genus Daphoenositta; species Daphoenositta chrysoptera. Next base: position 559,920 of record VZRO01007949.1, on the reverse strand, counting down.
ATCTTGTGCTCTCCTTCTCAAGAGAATGTTAAATGAGATTTTAAAGTATGGAAAATAAAGGAGCAAATAGAAACTGGAAAGCAAAAGAGGTGAGGCATGATAGACTTCTCCTGCATTCTTATGTTCTTTATTTTTGCAGTAAAAAAAGAAAGAGCAGTATGATTTCAAAGAAAGATGTACAGGCGCATAGATATACTTCCATTTTTCTCTCTTTTTGGGAAGTGTATTGTTTCAATATTTTTATCTTCTTCATTCTTACTGTAAAAAAAGAGTCCCCCCAAGTCAAAGAGACAAAGCAACACCTTAGATATCTACATTAAAAGATTTATTTTAACAGTGTAGAATTTGCCCTTATCCATCACAGTAAGAGCTGAAGGTAACACCTCCCAGGGAGAGAGAAGTGTATGACTTAGGAGACTAGCAATTAAAAATCTGTCAGTCATAGGTCTGGATCCAGCCCTGATTAGATAGTGACCAAAAGTTGTTAATATTACGTGATCACCGCAGAAGGAAGTACCTGACCTCGCTCTAATCCCCATGCAAGTATTTAAATGACACGCTGTAGCTGTCACTCAGCAGTGCCATTGGTGCTGCCAGCTGAAGACTAAGCATTAAATAAGCATAAGAAGTGATCTAACCCCATCTCCTTCGCTGTGGTGGTATTTAACAAACTGGGTTTAAAGCAGGTGTAACAGGTACCGTCCTTCCAGGGTCGGATACGGGAGGAAAGGGGATGCTGGGCTCTTCTTAGGCTGTACATTCAGGGGCCTACAGGACCTCTTAAAATATTAATAATGGAAAAAATCTACTGATGATTCAATGACAGAAGTGTCAGATGAAGAGTCATGAAGAGTCAGTGGAGGTGAGTGATTGTTATGCATGGGAGTCAAAAGGGCTCCTTGATCACTGGGGCTGTGCTCCTACAGAGTCCACGTGGCATCCTCTCCACACAGCCCTGCAACAGTGCAACCTTATAAACATCATAACACCTCCATAACAAAACAAATGCCTTGCAGACAAAAGATTAAAATCTGTGAAGGCTCTAACTTAACCCAGAGAGAAGGTTAGAAATATCAAAGTCATTAGAAATAGTTTAGGTCTTTGCAGTTCCCTTGGAGAGGCATCTTCTCCTTTATGGCCCTTTATTTTATGTTCACTTTTTTTTTCTTTTTTGCTCATTTAGGGTTTGGGTTGAAGTTTTGGGATTTTTTCATTCATTCACTTTGGTTTTTGATTACCCACAGAGTTTATGTTGACTCACCTCCCTTCCCTCACTGACCCTCCCCAACGAGATGGACATGGGCTGCTCTAAGTGAAAGTGGAAGATGGAACCTATCCCTACAGACGAATCATTTGTCATAGCTTCATGCAACCTTCCATCATTCTTTGATGAATGGATATCCTAGGTAAAAGTTGTTTTCTCACTTAAAATCTGTCAAGAAATTATGGAGGAAGAATCTGATATTTCATGGGTTTATACCAGAATAAACTTCCTTTGTCCTTGATGTTTGCAGTCTCTAAAGGTCAGATTTTTTTCTTGTCTACATATAGATGCTGGAAGTAACATGTTAATGATCTGACCAGCTTTCTAGCTGAAAAACAAATCTACTCTTCAAAGAACATGTGTAAGTATCTGTAACTTCATAATGACTTGTAGGTTTTCCTGTAATCTTGTTTAAAAATGTATACATCTGAGATGAGTTTTTATTTGCAAGTTTACACTATCATGAAAATGTTATATCTGAACTACAATTCATGACAGCTCTTCTATTTTAACTGCCAGGAGATTTTGCACTAGGAGAAAAACTTGTATTATGGCTGGCTGTACTGCATCTAGCCTATGATAAATAGAGGACTTTTAATTTCCCAAGCATCAGGTCCCTCCAACTCCACAACCCACAAAAATTAAAAATAAAATTTTCATTCTGAAGCTTAAAATTAATTTAGTTTCTGTTGTAGTGCTGTAATAAGTAGATCTAATTTAACCAGTCAGCAGTTCCTTCCATTGGACATTAATTTTTTAAAGTCTGCAAGTTAATCAACCTGTTTTATGGCTATATGTGTTTTTACATCAAAACTCCTCATTATTTCTTTTTTATTTTTATGTTAAGTGTCTGGGATAAGTGAAAATAGCTTTTGAATATAAAAGAATCAATTAATGTTTCAATATTGGGGGGGCGGGGGGGAAATCATTCCCCAAATGGGTAACTATTTCTGGTGCTCCAGACTGTTTCTGTTGCAGCTCTATGGATCATGATCTGTCAGTGCCACCTGTTAACTAGACTGGTCTTTACAGGCAGAATATATGGTCAGAAGATGAAGAAGCTTCTGCATTTTCTCTTTTTGATTTTAATAGTCCCTCTGAAACATGAAATTAGTCTCAGGGATTTTGGAAGCTGCATCTTCACACCTCTTAGAGAAGAATCTATCAGAGGACACAGGTTTTAGATAATGGATAATGCTGTTTACAGGGCTCTGTACCTGCGAGGTAATATTCAAAGCCAGGTCTTGATTCAAACCAAACCATTTCAATATCACCCTGTAGCCACACTGGAGCTGCTTCGGAGACTGAGGACATTGGGATCCTTGGTTCCTGCTCCCTGAGGACAGGTTTCTGGGAGAATCGTTCCCTCAAGGGGCTGCATAGCAGCATTTCCCCTGGCTGTAGGGTACCACACAGGGATCCCCTTTTGTTAATGCTGAAATGTAAGCTTCTAGGGAAAAAGAAAAGTGTAAGCATATCCTTTCAAATCTCTCCTTTGTTTTTGCTTATATGTCAAAATTCAGCAAACACAACACATTTGTTCCCTGGACCTTCAACCTGTCATGGCTCTTTTCTGCAAATCAGTTTGCCCCTCAGTGTGTCTCAGCTGCTGCAATAGCTATAATTCCAATCATAGCCAGCCACTTTAATGGGCTTCTTGCGTCCACTGGGAAGAGCTATCCCATATGCAATGTCAGCTCCCAGCACCTAGAGAAAGCACAGTCTCTCTGCCACTTTTTAAGGAGAGCTTCAGTTCTGTGGTGGCATTTGAGAGCTTTCATTATCTCAGTGCAAGAATCTCTGGGGCACACTCCGGTCTCTTAACATGCCCTTGTTTAACGGCACTCCTTACCTTTGGCTGCCTGTGTTCAGCTAACCAAGTGGTGGCAGAAATGTGTATAGTCCCTCTTAAATCATTCTGATTTTCCCAAGTCCCTCTGCAGTTTTTTGATGGAACATATGGCAATGTTATGTCTATTTGAAAAAGCCTTTGCATCATATGTTTATACAACTGCTCACTATCCCAAGACAAAAATTCTTTCCTGTTATTGCCCATTTGCTGACTAAAGGAATTATCCTCTTTATGTATTCTGGTACTTTACCTTGATACCTTACATGTTTAATTATGTAGTCCTTGGTCCATAATCCATATGATTCACTCACCATATAATACAACTCACATTAGTTTTATTTTTTTTAACCCTTGCCCTTTCTTTCTCACTTGCTCTCCTTTATCAGCCTTTGCTATCTGTTTAGTTTTGGGTCTTAGCCTGGCTCCCGTAACAGTTTTCCTCCTCAGTAAGAAAATAGTCGGTGGGCCCAGCGGTACAAGATTTGTCTCAAAGGACAAGACCTCCTGATGGTTAAAGACAAGACCTAAAAAAAAGGAAAAAACCAAGCAACAAACCCCAAAGAAATCTCCTGTTATGTACCACATAAAGGAATAACACCACAAAAGAGAGAAAGGAATGGGGTTTGTGGCTACAAAAACAAATGGAGAAACAGCACTCTCTCTTTGGCTCTTTTTCTTTCTTCCCCTGTGCTGCTGGCCAGCGACCTCAGTCAGCCATGGAAGTCATGGATTCCCAGCAGTTTCTGTGGGAAGGAGAGTTGCACACCGGATCTTTCCATTCTTCCCTTCTCCCAATATTCAGCAAAGTAGTAATAATGATTTTTCTCTTCCTTGGGTTAGAGGTGGGTAAGGCCAGAAAAAAACTGGAATCCTTTAAGAGTGAAAACAATTTTTCCCCTTGAGGTCTGTCTTGAAAAAAACCCCCAACAACCTGAACATAAAGCTGTATGTGGATTTTTTTTCCCTCAGAAGGAGAAATGAAATAGTTTTTAGAGTAATGTTTAAAATGGGCTTTTTACAATTGAACTTTGTTCCTTTGAAATCCTTTCTGTGACCACTGACTACTTCAAACGAAGTAACTTTATTTCAAAGCTTGCAATATTAGGGAAATATATCTAATATACTTTGGATCTACAGGTAATGGGTTCAATTTCTACTGGTCCTTTGTATCCTACTGTCTCCAGTGCATCTTAATGGGCATAGCTAGGGACTCCGTGTTCATTTTTTATAGGCTTTCTAGAAATCTGGACTTTTTTGTGTCTGCATTATTATAAAAGGTATTTATTTACATGAGATTCCTGAGCTCTGCTGATATAACCATCCTTTTTATTTACAAGTCAATAATATCAAGCCTTTCTTTTCAACACTTTGTTCTTTGCTGTCTTACTTTAAAAAATAAGTCAATAGGCAAAAATCAAATACGTGTATTTTCATACTTAGTGCAGCTCATCCCTCATACTTTATATATTCCTCACCATACTTAAATATGAAAGTTTTGTTTAAGATGAATACCCATTTTGTATATAACCCTAGCAGCTCTTCCAGTGCATTTCTATTTTTTGATGAGAACACCCTTCAGCCTTTTTCCTTTGTCTTGACCTTTTTTTCTGAAAACATATGTTCTCAGGTGGTAGGAAGAGCTGCATGGTGACTGGAATTTATTAAATTCCTTCTGATACCCAGGAACTAATAGCTGTGGTAGAATACTACAAAAGAAAATATAAAAGTTTAGAAAATGTATTTTCTCCTCACAGTCATCTTGCTTCTCTGAATCCAAGATGTGCCAATAACATCAGATGCAGTTTTGCCAGAGGAGGATGGAAGGTGGTACCAGAGCCCAAAATAGGCCCACATTCATGTTGGCTCAGCTGACTGGAGGGACAGGCTTTGGGGTTGGACCCAGTGCAGTTCTGCTTTGGGGAAAGGAGAGGAGGGCTATTCTGTAAGGAGAATGTAACCACCCAGCCTGACATCTGGAAGTGTTTGAATACCCAATACTGGGGATAAAAGAGGGCCAAGGAGTTTTGAACAATGATTTAGGACTCGGTCCTGGAAAGTATTTATTGTAGGTGGACTTCTGTCCTTGTTCTCAGTACAGTCTCTGCTGGCCATGCTAAGGGGAGGGTGAAAAAGTATTTGAATGCACAACACATATGAAGATGCCAGAACAATGATGGGAGTTACTCCTCTGACTCGACATTTTACTCTTCTTTATTCTAGGGCTACAAGACTATTCAGCTTCTCCTAATTGACCTGATGGTCTTCTTGGAAAAAATGAGTTGCAATGACTTTTTTCTTCTGCTGAATTATTTACAGGTGGAAAATATCTGCCTTGCTGGATCTTACCCAAAAGGCACTAAAATGTTTCTTGCAGCCTGATATTATGCTTTTCTCCACTTTTCGTTTGGCTAGCAAAAAATATTGGTTCAGTCAGATCTGAATAAAATCTTTTTTCTTCCTATTTTTTTTTCTTCTGGTTTAGGGAGTGAAACAATTATTTACACCGCCCTATTCCTGATAGCAACCAAATGTCTGGACTGCACAGCAATGAGCCTTGCAGTCCTACTTCTGGCAACTCTCCCTGGCCACAATGACATCCCGCAGTGCTCCTAATGGGAGTAGGTGCCGTGGAGCTCTTTGCGTGCCATCGGCACTTCCCAGCTTCCAGCACCTTACCTCATATGTCTTCCTAGTCCTCCAGCAGCTCTCGCAGCTAAGCATTTGGTAAGCTGTGTGGCACAGGCAACATTTGGAAGCTCAAAGCCCTCAAAGACTGTGATGCTGAGATGGGTCAGAGATTAAAAACACAGGGTGGTTGAATGAGTTGGACTATCTGGATTCCCATCAGCTTGGAACACTAATTTTGTAGGCGACGCAAATAAACTCTATGGAGCTTATTTGCGTCACTTAGAAAAATCTGTGATACAAAGACTCTCCCCACAGCAAAGAACTAAGAAACATGGCTGATGGCCTGGCTGGGACTGCTCAAGGAGAACAGATGCTACCTGAGAAACTGAACTTGGGTGGAAAGTGCTTTTGTCATATAATAAGGTCTCTCTTCTGGCTTCTTTGTTTTCCTCATTAGGAAAGCAGAGCTATCCTTTAATAAAATCACCTAATCTCCATTTGTGAAGGGGCTGAAAGTAAACCCAGTCGTGCTGTGAAAGCCCCAGTGAACTGTGGTGGAAACACATTTCCTGATCAGATGGAAGAAGATATATAGGGCTCCTGAGGGGGAGGAGAGTTTAAAAGACTGAAGTTTTGTGGGACATTGCTGGCGAGAGTATGAAGGGGTTAAAGGCTCAGTTAGCTCAGAATCTGAAGCCATCATTCCAGTACTGTTTGCTCCTCCTTGGTCAAAGGAGGCAGAAGAGAAGGGCATGCAGCCTGCCTGTAGGAGACCCTGTGAGCACCTTCTCAGCTCCAGTCCCTGTGCCCTTGCTGGTGCAGAGGACTTGTAAGGACTTGTCTTTTGCTGCTTAGTATGGGTATGACTTCTTGCAACTGGGCAGCATAAGTGGGGCAGGACACAGCAGGACAACACCTCCCTTCTGCAAACATGCTGAACTTGGCCCAGTGTGAGCTCTGGCTGTGGAAAATGCAGTAGGAGGCTGTGCAGTGGAGCTTTTATCAGCTGTGTGGATCAGAGGGGGAAATTTCACTCTGTTTCCTCCCATTTCTAATGCAGCGATATTTCGGCATTGTGCTTCAACCCATGGTTCACAGCTGAGTGGTAGTTTTATGATTTTATGAGGCCTCAGACCACAGTGTCTTTAAATGTTCTGTAAAATATACAGGTTAATCACATGACCCCTGCAAACTTCTTGGAAGAACTTGTATTGCATTTGCATTAGCTAATGCATTGTGATGTCTTCCTGGAGCTGCAGAAAACCATTGTACATGAAAAGCAAAACCTGTAAAACTTGCAGCTTTACTGACTTTGCACAAAACAGGGGGGGAAAAGTCCCTTTAGCCAGTGCAAAACAAGATAAAACCACAAACTTGATGGCCTTTTGTGCAACCTCAATTGGACATTGCAGCTCTATGCTGTAATCTCAGAACAGAGCCTTTATCATCTTGGGCGTACTAGCATTGACCCATAACAGAGTCTTAAATAAAAAGCAAACCATAATGTCAAAGCAAAAGTCAGTATCTCAGCAGGTCTGGCCTCAAGTGTGGGAGTGTGAACAGAGAAAACAAAAGCTCAGAATTAGGAGAAGGCTGGATGGATTTGAAGGAGGAAAAAAAACCCAACCTCTAGAAAAATAGCAGGGTGGAGCAGAAATAAAAATACTTTGGACAAGAGAATCCCTACAGACTCCAAAGTGCAAGGCAAAAAAGAGAAAAAAGGCCTAATCCTTGCCTTACCAGTGCCTGAGCTGATGTGGGTCAGCTGTGGTGGGAGAAGGGCTCAGAGCTTGGATTTTGAAATATCTGTGCAGAGGTGGTCCCGCAAGGCCGCACGGCAGAGTCGGCATTGTGGAAGCTTTGGGCCAGGCTGTAATTTATTGGCAAAATGCTCTGGGGCTAAATAGTCAAGAGAGATGGCACTGCACTCCCTCTGAGAAGAGTGAACGATGCTTCCCTCTTGCTTGGAGGCAGAGAAATGACATTGTTCTGTGGCAGTCAGTCCCAAGGAGAGCAGAGCCTTTTCAAGTAATTTGCATGCCTGAGTGAGTTAACACTGAGTAGTTCCTGCTCTCCCTTGGATTGTGCTTCTGCCTGTTGTACAGCAAGCAGAGATGGATACAGAAAGGCATAGCTGAAGTCACAGTCCTGTCCAGAGACAGGGCATGTATTTCTCCTAGTCCACAACCCTGCCAGGTGAACTTGCTCCTCTCACATGTACTCTCCCTCTCTCCATTGAAGCCAAGTCTGCCACAGGAAGAAATTCTCCTTTCCATCAGTTTCCCATCTGGAAGGGACAGAAGGGGCCCAGCCTTCAGAAGACATCTTTGAGAAACTGCTGGTTCTTGAAGAGTCTCTCACAGCTCCATGAAGAGCTGTTGGGTGTTCAAAAGCTGGGAAGCTGAACGAGTACTGAAATGTAGCCTGTGGAGAGCAAGGTTTGATTTCTACTCTGGAAAGCGCCTTGCCCCAAAAGAATTAAATTGGCAGGGGGTCATGCCACTGAAATGCATTTTGACCTTATTCTAATTATTTCAAGCCAGATTTCTTGGTTGTCTACTACATTTATTCCTTGGTAATTTCATAAGTGTCATGAAACTCTCTTTAGAGGGGAGAGGGATGACTTCACCTACAGCAAAATAGAGGTGACTGCATCCCTGAGTCAAAACAGTGGCCATTTACCTGTCTGTTGTATCAAACAGGTGTGTCCTGCATTGCCAACCTCCCTCTGCAACAGGTTAATTTACCTGTACACCCTCTACTGCTCCATGGTCAGCCAGGCCTGCTCTCACTGTAATGCCCAGTATTGGTGCACAACCAACTGCCCCTTTTGTGTTTCCAGCTCCCAGAAGTTACTTGTAGATTCCCAGAATTTACAGAGCTGTCTTGCCCTCTGCTTTGTTAAGGTCCTTTGCTCAGGAGGGTTGATCTCTAAGGAAAGCAGTGTGTGTCGACCCAGCCAAAGTCCCATCTGCCAGTGGCCTTTCATCACAGCAAGGCCAGAAAAAGGGACAGAACAGAAACCCACACCAGCACCAGGGGAACTGGCTGCACTACAAACCCAAGAATAGCATCTCTGGTGAAGCTGGAAGGTTGTGTAGACAAATAAGGGTTATTCTCTTGTGGATTCCCTGAAACACAAAATCTCCTCAGTTAGATGAACCAGGTGAAGCTGAAAGTCCTCCATCAAAGCCTAGAGGGAGCTGGAGGCCACAGAGGGGATCATATATAATAAGCATTTCATGATGTGTGGCAATGGAGCCATACAGGGGACTCAGCAATGAGATGGTTTGGGTAGCACCATGGGAATGTCATATCGGTCAATCTTCTTTATACTTTTTGACATCCCTGCTGAGATGGTGGTCATAATGGCATTCATACTAGGGAGTTTACAAATTTTTGTGCTCTGTTTTTCTTCTCTAAACAGCCCAGCATGCCCCAATGTGCTGTGTGGTTGTGCATCCCACTCAGAGCTCTTGTGTTGTCCCTCCTGTGCTGCTTACAGCTGCCTTTTCTGCCAGCTGGCCAAGGTCTACCTCCACCCAAGACAGAAGTGCCAAATGGCTTAATGGGAGATGTTTTCAACCGGTGACACTTTTTACTGGCAGAAACAGAAAATGGAATCTGGCGTGTCGTGCCATTAGCACTCCTCACGGGGAGCCAACCACAAGGTAAATCACCTGGCTCACACTCTGCAAGGACTCAGTTTAAAACAAACAAACAAAAAAAGATGTTAAAGCTTTCCCACCCTGCCCTGGGATCCCACTGCAGAGCAGTTTCCTTTGCAGTTCATTGCACTGCAGATGGGAGTTTCAGGCAAAGATGATACTCTTCTTTGGCTCAGAGATCACCCCAAGAGAGCAGCTTTGTGAAGACGGGTTCTGTGTTCCTATCAGCTCCCAGTAAGGCATGTTTTGGCAAGGAGCAGCAACTACAGTCCACAGGCACTTACTCATCCTCTCCCCAGACTGCCCCAGCAGTCCCTGATTGCTGATTGACAGCAATCCCCAGCAATCACTGTCCAGCCCTTCAAGCCTGGAGATCCCACATGAAGGGCTGGGGAAATATCTCACCTGTTCCTCATCCCACTGGAAATCTGTGACTGGCTTTGAACCAAATCTGTAGGCGTCCTCCATGGATGCATTGTGTGCAGCCACGAGGGTTAGTGCTGGCACAGTGAGAAGAACAATGGAAGCATATTGCTGGGGTGGGCAGCATCACAGAAGCCCAGGGCAATTAAAGCTGTCCCAAGCCCATACAAGGGTCATAGACCCATGGGAATGAAACTCCAGAACATGGGGTATGAAAGCATCATATACTGTTTTGAGAAAATAATTTGGGAAATACTATTTTTTCCTCATAATTTCAGTGGTTTTTATAGTCTCCCTCACTTTCCCTTTTCCTCTTCCATAACACCAACCTGATGAAAAAAGGAGACAAGATATTCTGAGAAAATGACATCTGTGTCAAAGATGTTGACAATGGACAGATAAATAGCCATATTGCAGCTGCACCTAAGCCCTGGAAACAATGACTGCTGGTGTGCAACTGTTTGTCTAACTGCAGGGGTTTTTCATAACTATTAATTTTGCATAGTAGTATGTGCACTCAGTAAAAGACAATGATTGTCCACAACATTCATTTTAGTGTATTTATTGTTATTTATGAAATTATTGAAGATGTCTTTGCATTCATGGGTCTGAGTCTTGCACAATTCATTGAAATGCTTAGCATCACTGCCATAAAACACACACACTGAAGGTAATAAAATCCAGCTATGCAGTACAGTAAAAATCCCCACAAAAAATACCATAAAATGGACATATGAATCTTGATAAAGTCCGTGTATCGCTATGCTGCACATTCACATGAATTAGAGGTGTGTGGTAATCCTGGATGAAGCCTTATATAAAAGCACATGCTGCCTGCAGAGGCAACATAAAATTCAAAGGGGGAATACACTGCACCCTGTCCCTCTGATTATGCACAATTGTAACCCTTCATTCAGGATTCCTCCTTGGCTGTGCAAAATGTTTCCCAGTTCAGCAAACCACTCCTAGCAGGTGTGCTCCAGGTTCCCTTCCCCAGCCTCACAAAGGCCATGAGAAACTGGGCATGCAATCTTGGGAGGCCTATAGTGCTCATCATCCTTCCAATCCAATGTTCACCTCCCTCCTCTGTCTGTCAGCTTCCCAAGTGCCTATTTCACCATCATCCTACAAATGTAATCTGCAGCTTCTAAGAAACGTTTCTGACCTTCCATCCCACTAATACAGTCCATAAACTGGAGTAGCAGAGGGAAAAGGGGAGATATATCCAAAAATACTTGGAGTAAAGGTTTCCATAGCTGTGTCTGGAGGGAAAAAGCCCATTGCTCTTACAGGTGCCAATATTACCAGCCTTCCTAGGCTACCACTAGAAAGATACCACACATAATGGTAGGATCTGTGGTGATCTAGAAAGCCTTGGATACATGACAAAACACCCATTGTAACATGAATTGTTTATGAATTGTACAAGAGGGCAGAAAACAGATGTATGGGGACCTCGGTGTGTTGGCACAGCCTAGGAGCCTCGAGTCCCTTTGTACTGGCCAGCCAACAGCACCTTCTGGCTAGCAGTGTGCAACTTCCTCACTATAACCACAGCATTTTATCCTCCTGCTTGTTACCTCAGTCTGTGCTCTTACAGGTAAGAGCTCCCCAGGAGATTTTCTGTCACTAAGCTTTGAAGTGAGCTCTGCACAGCCTTGCAGAAAATAACTTTTAATATGCTGAAGTCTGGTGTCTGCTTTTACTCACTTTAGATGTGTAACATCTCCTTAATGACTGCTTAATGCTGCGTGGGTGACCAGGACCATGGATGTCCAGTGCCAGAAAAGACCTGGGAGAAGAAAAGCATCACCTGCCAGGCATTGTCTCACAACAGCAGCAGGAGAAATCCCACAACGCGCACTGCAGGGCCCCATGTCAGGATATGGAATATGGATTATTTTGAAGCCTCGCCCTGGTTCTGTGGCATCAAGGATTTGAGACAGGGGCAGACCATGGCAGATTGGTGGCCTGGTTTCTTCGTTCCACTGGTGCTTGTTTGCAGTGGGTTGTTTGGTGTATGTGCACAAAAGCTGTACCAAGCACTCAGATACAGATATGCTACAGAGAGAACACGAAGGGGAAAGACCTCACAACCACTTGTCCAGCTATGCTAAATAAGATAAGAAATGGCTTGTAGGTACCTAGGATGATCAGAGGGCTGGAGCACCTCTACTATGAGGAAAGGCTAAGAGAATTGGGACTGCTCAGCCTGGAGAAGACAAAGCTTCAGAATGATCTAATTGCAGGCTTCTAGTGCCTGAAGGGAGCCTACAAGAAAGGAGAGAAACTTTTTGCAAGGACATGTAGTGACAGGACAAGGGGCAATGGATTTAAACTGAAAGAGAGTAGGTTTAGATGAGATATTAGGAGGAAATTCTTTACTGTGAGGGTGGTGCGAGAAGCTGGAACAAGTTGCCCGGAGAAAGGAATCTCCCATCCATGGGAGTATTCAAGGCCAGGTTGGATGGGGCTTTGAGCAACCTGGTCTAGTGAAAGGTATCCCTGTCCATATTAAGGGGGTTGGAAACAGATGATCTTTAAGGCTCTTCCAACCCAAACCATTCTATAATTCTATGATTCTGTGGAGAGAGAGTGATTTGGGTAAGGAGAGTTAAACTTGTAGAACAAAATTTGAAGAGTGCCTCAGTAAAAAGATGAGCACAGAAAATTTCCCACCAGGACGATTTGTGAGAATTTGGGAAAACTTCCCATGATCTAAGTGTCAATAGTTGGATCGTTTAGAATCAGTTGTGCCAAGCCTTAGCAGAGTGCAGCGAACTGGATGAGTTTGGGATGAGTTTTCTTTTGCCAGCTGAAGGTAAGCAAACTGGTGAGTGCATGACTGAGCTATGTCCCAGCTCAGCTGTGGGGCACATCTGCGCAGCATTACGGAGCCGCAAGTGGGGCACTTTTGGGAGAGAAGAAACAACACCAATGGCTGTTAGCCCAGGCAATGAGTCCTACACCAGCATTTGTGCCATTGTAGCATTTCCATTATTGCTTCATTAATTGGCCACAGGGAAGCTAAAAAGTCCATGTCTGCTCCCACTACCATCACACCATCACTTGTTGCACCAGCTCACCCCCACCCAGGGCTCTCACACTGACCCTGGCCAGGCTCAGGCTGCCCCTGTGCTCACACCATCATCTCTTCTCACTGCTCAGATGTAGAGAAGAAACTTTATTTCTCGAAGCCAGAGTGGTAGAGTTCCTGAGGAGCGATGCAGAGAAGTGATACAGATGCACGTGGATGCTCTGCTGAATCTGTCCGTGCCTGCATATTTCACTGGGAAAGGGCAATGCAGGCCAGTGGCATGGTTCTCTGTCCCACTTTCTCCCTGTGTAAAAGAGGAATAATGATACTGACCTAGTTCACTGGGGAGCCTGGAAAGGCCAGTTAATGTTTCTAAGGCTCTTTGAGAATAAAAAGGTCTGTATTGGTGCTAAGTGTTATTATTCACGAATTGTAATTCTAACCTATAAGAGACTTGGCTTTAGTAGGAGAATTTCGGTGACTGCAGCTGAGAGAAGGTTTCATATTTCATCTTTAGCTGTATACAGATTAACAGCACTCACACAATTTCTTCAGAGGCATAGAGATGAAGGTGAAATCCACACCAGTGTTGGGCATTACAGTGAATTACCTTGGCATGAAGGACCTCTGATTTCCAACATCTGTGAAAGTTTAGCTGAAGTGATGTCTAAAGACTTGGTACTAGCTAACAAAAGCAAGTGCTTGTGAAATTGATCCTGAAATCTGAAATTTTCCACAGACTTTGGCACGACCTGGAGTGGTGCCCAAATCAGAAAAGTAAAAGGTTAGCATTTTACTATGCAACATATATTAACCAAGTGAGTTTATAAGTATATAGAAGGTTCAGAGTGGTTTCACACAGGTAATTTCACTTGGAATTTACTTATCTTCAGCCAGAGCAGTGACACAGTGTGGCACGTGTAATTCTAAAAATAATAAGCATATCAAACAGGGCTTTTATAACATACCATGCAGTCCTGACATACATTGCTGCTATATGCTACACATTTCCATCATCACTGCTCCTCCTGTCTGGATTATGCTGACTTCCCAGAGGAGATGACTGCATATTGGAATCTTGCACCAGCTAACGGCGAGAAAAAATGATGGGGCTTGCATTCAGCTGAGACACCACCTTCCCAGCAAGAGGCAGGATTATCAGTTCATTAAATCACTTGGGGAACAATGGCATATCCACCAAGAACAAAACCCAAACGCTTTCACATCTTGTAGAAGTTGCTTCAATTTGTTACACATGATGCTAAGCCACATGGGGATTATTTGCCCTGATTTTACTTCTCTGATTTTTGTTACAATCATTATTTAATAGTTTGCATTCCCAAATAACGGTTGGGGAACATGATGTTATTGCTTGGGCATTCAAGGCAGAGGGTGCATGATCAGCTGTCTAGGACACAGGCAGAAATTTTTCCCTCCCCATAAAGGTTTCCGGCTCTGCCATCTCTCAATTTTTGAGTAGACAACAGTTACTTTATGGAATATGAAGAATGTAAGATGGAGCTGCAGAAGTTCTTAGGTATTGCTATATATTACATTTAATGTCATAACAATAAGAAGAACAAAAAGAAACGCAAATCTTGATTGTAGAAAGCCATGTTTTCCACGTTCCCTCCTGTTTCTTTTGGTAATAGAAAATCAATGGGCCTTTTATATATGCAGCACATCTGAATTTCTGAAGCTCCCATCCTCCCTTCATATATGAATAAATGAATTTGTTTACTGTACTGTCTGAACAAGTGTGTTTCAAAATAATGACAGATTACAGCGCATTAGCTCCGGCACTTCTTTGTAGCAGAGCCCTTCTCTCTTTCTTCCACATTTCCTTCGATGAACAACTCATAGCATTTCCTAGACAAGCTCTTCACACCCCACCTCGTGACTGAAGTGGGGAGTGCAGCACATATAAAAATGTCACCCAACACAGTACCGTTCAATTCCTGGTTGGAATACTGGGATGTTTTTCATCCCTTCTCATTTCCCAAATAGTAGTTTTCTTTTCCCCAAATTTGGAACAGCTTCTCTAGCTGCTTACCATTGCCCAGCCACATGCTTTTTCATGGCTTTTGGCAGAACTGTCCATGTTTTGAGGTGACATTTCAGAGGTTCTTTGGTTTGCTTTTTTTTTTTTCATGACAAACTGTTACAAGGAATCTATATTTTTCTATTAAGCTTGTTTGCTAAATTTCTCTCTAGTTGAACAATTTAAGAATTCAGTACACTATTAACAAATGCACTAAGTCTTCACTGTAAATGGTTGTGCTCCGTGTGGCTTTTTCCTATATTCTGGAACTATTTGTATTATGAGTCATTGATTATTTATGGACATATTCATGGTGCTTTTTTTGGGCATGCCTTTTGAAGAAATTAGTAAGCTCGAGGAAAACAATAATGGAGAGTTCATGGGAGTGGACTTTCAGGTTTGTTTTTACATTTTTAAAAATCTTCAGCGCCATTAAAAATCACTGCTAATGCTTAGCATTTTTCTATTGGCATCTGTTGGGGAATCTCAACTGGAGACAGGCTTCCAGAAGGTGAGCAGAATGGTAACACTACCTATGGTGTTAGGATGTCCATTGCACAGGCAGCTTAGATGAAACCTGGAGAAATTATAGGCTTGACCCTAAAGCTAGTAGGAATTTTGACCCTGCTGCTGCTAGGCATCATGTGATGTTGTTGATACCTTCCAAAAATTATGGAGGAATTTTGTTAGTGAACCAAATATGAGCACTTTGATTTTCTGACTTTTGACCCCATTTTGGAGGTTACAGAGCACTGATGATCCCACAGTGACCTGTTCCCCACTGCACTTGAGGATATAGGGGGCTTCCCTTCAGGCATCTGGACACAGCAGACTCTGTACATTCTGGGCCAGGTCTCAGTTTCAGCAGGCAGGACCATCAAATTGCTTCCTGGTTTTGGTTTGATTTGTATTTTATTTCTAGTGTGGTGGTTTGAGACATTGTGTGCAGGAGAGAGAGGGAATGGCATTCTACCTAGGGACAGAGGAGTCCAGCCTGCTTAAAAGGGAAATGTTGCTGGATAAACACAAATTGGTGTAAGCCACATCATTAGGAGAAAGTTGTCTATCATTAAGCAGTACGTAGTGCATCCCTGTGAGCCTGAAACAAGTCTCCAGGGGATACACAATCATACTTGCCACACGAGTGGAAATGCTGAAGATGAACCAGGCGCCGTCTGGGTGCCCACCTCCCACCTGTGTTAGCATCATTATGTGCATGTTGGGCTGACTTAGCACACTGAGGAGGAAGATGGCCATGCCATTCTCTTTTACCATCTGGGTAATTTACTCTGTGAGTTTCTTGGAGAGTGAATTCATTAACGCAGATATGCAGGGTGCAATTATTCAGATGATGCAGTGGGAGGAAGCTGCATAAAATTTACAGAGTGTGCTCTGCTGGTACTCCGAGCAGTGCCTTTCTGGGTGGTCCTGCCTGGAAAAAAAATCACACCTAGGAATGCCTTGATGACTTCCGACTGCGTCCCAAATGGCAGCTCCTCCCGACTGGCGTCAGTGGGAGCCATTCTCACTAGGTGAGGGAGGTACTAGAAGACTCCCAGTTAGCATCCGTCACAACAGAGAGGAAATCTGTGGGAAATGCTGATCATTTTATCAAAATTAATGAGATTTTCCCTCTCTGAACATGAGGGCTGAGATGTATGCTGACTACAGGGAAAAAAAAATCCATCCATGGATATCTAGCTTGCCTTTTTTATTTATATTTTTCCAGGGGTCTTCTATAATTGATGGCAGTGCCTATTTGGCAAAGGAATTTTCTGAGCACTAAATTAATTTTAATAGTAATTTTTGTCTATTAAACAAACTGTTGTTTTTTCCCTCCTACATCTGAAGCCAAAATCACAGGACCACAAAACAAATCAGCCTAATTTCACTGTGAACTTTTCTTTTGACATCCTTCTATTTTTCAAAGAGAATAAATGTGTTGTTACATGACTGCTCTTTTCCAGACAGAAGAGGCAGAGAGCTATTTTTGAAGCTCCTTAAATCAGAAGCTCTGGCTCTTTACAAAAGCATCCCCACAGGATATCAGGACTGTGTTTGGAAACATATGTGATAAAAAAAAATCAAACCATAAAAATGAACTGGGATCACCTTGTAATTGGGCAGAGAAGACTTCCTGCTGCTGTCTGTATTTTTGTTAAAAGCCAGTGCTTCTGCATTTCTCACCTTTTGCTGCACAAGATTGTACACAAAATCTCTGATTGCCAAGCAAATCAAAGCCAGGAGGGAGACTCCCTGTTTGGAGGAAACCATCCCCCCCCCATATTCTCTTTTACTGATGTTATGTGGGAAAAATTAGATGTACAGAACAAATCAAAAGTCATTGTAAAAAAAAAAATAAAATAAAAACACCACCAGTGGAACAGAGCTATGTGGAGGACCCAGAGGGGATCTTTGAATGCATCAGCTTCCATATAGAGCAGTAAGCTAATAGGCAGTTCATTGAAGCTAAAGTATAACATAAAACATAAAATTACAGAGAAAATGGCTGGAAATATAATAAAAAATAATTAAAAATCTTGTAGGAAGGTGGCATATCAACATCTGATGTAAATACAGACATAGGAAGTGCAATTTATCATTTGAATAGATGAAACAGCTGAAAATGGTAACAAAATTTGCAGGTTTGTAGTCTGTTTTTTCAAAAAATTTGAAAAAACCCCAATGGTTACAGCAACAACTTCCCATTTTCATCTGTCAGAAGATGATTTCTCTCTTTTGCTCAGCTACCAGAATTCTTTAAGGAAAAAGAGCACCCATCATAAAATTGGTTCAATCTGTAAATTTAAATTAGAAATCAAATAAAGAAGAAGAAAAATCAGTCATTTCTCCGGTCCTTAAATGTTAAGCATACTGTGGAAAGATATGAGTCTCTCCACCAGTCTGGCATGACATGAACCTTTGAATAGAAACCAGACTTCTATTTTCTTTTGTCCACTGCTTTCTACTCTTCAATGAAATGAAATTTCAACATTGTTGAAGACTTAGGGCAAAATTATTTTTTCCATGAAGATGTAAGACAAATTGGACAAGGCATTAAGAGAATACAGAAGTTAAAAATAAGCAGTGTTCTCCCTCCCCTGGAAACTTTTCTCCTACTATCTCCTACAGGCATATTTAAAACTCAGCATCTCCTAGCGATGTGGATCTCATACTAATAATACATATTTTCCTTTCATGGACTGGCACCTGGAATTAGCTCACTGAGAGCAAATTGGTAACATTCAGTCTGCAAATGTTTTGAGGATGAAGCATCTTTCTGTTTTCTGGACCAGAACCTTATTCCTAGACACGATGTCAATATCAAAAATAGTCTTATATTATTAAGAGTGACCCTCATACATGAGAGTGCATTGGTATTGGTTCAGACAACACATGACAATGTATATGTGTATGTGTGCACACATAGCTATCTGCATTTTGAATTTATATTTATGTGCTTTTACCTGTGTAAATATATGTACATATACATATTTACACAGGTTATATATATTGTGTGTATGCTGAGCAGGATGCATGCTCGCAGTGAGGGAACCCATGCAACGGCAGTAGGTGGAAAAACAAAGACAGTGACAGTCCTTTTCTAGGCTACTGCATCCTTCTCCTCAGCATACATGGGTAGAGTTCCTGGACCAGGAACAAACATTCACTGTAATGAAACTATCCTGCTTTCCCAAGACTTAGCAGGAAGATTTTCCTTCTTCTTTTCTCCTCATCATCCAATGGCATGCCTTATACATAGTAAACAGAAGAGAGTGCATTGGCTCACTCCTTAATACAGCCAGGAATATTTGCGTGTATGCTCAGATGGTTTTATAAGTACAGAGGATGTAGTATAAGCAAAGCTCTGACAAAGTGGCTTGTCAAGTTAAAAAAAAAAAAAAGTGTTGTTTTAGTACACACAGATACATACAAATATTCATGTTGTAATAGTGTTCACACCAACAACAAAGATCAGGAATCTACCATGTAAAACGTGGTGCAGGCTTCAATGTAAGTGAGGCAGAGCTGAATGCAGTTGCCATCTACATTATGAAATCCAACAGAACTACTTTATAGTGCAATTTGCATATTTTAAAAATAGCTTATTTAATAGTTGATAAAAGCAGGGGTCAGCTTCCTCTGAAAAGCAAGAGCTTTAAATACCTGCAGTTATTTCGAGAACATGGGTGATTAAATTCCAGCAACTCTGCAATTTCAAATGTAATTGGAAGTAAATGATAAATAAAAAAATATTATGTCACTTGCTCTGAAGTTATTTTGCACCTTTTCTTCTTTCTGTGTCTCTCCTCTTTCATTTTCTGTTCTTTACTTACTAACTGCCTACCTATGTATTGTACCTATCTATCCACAAATACACACACACTGAGTCTTTACATGGTATTCAAATTTATACGTCCAATGGCTTATCTCCCTACCTTTATAATAATATTCCAAATAATATTTGGCAAGACAAACAGGAGTGCAGGTAAGAAGTACAAGGAAAGCTTTTAATTAACAGCTCTAACTTTCCACGTTGTTTAAATGTTTGTATAATTTCAGTTTCTGCAAGTCCCTAAAAGGAAGTCGAAACCCATTGGCCAAAAGGGGCAAGAAAGAAAAAGGAATTCATATAATCAGAAAATATTATTTAAGTGAAAGAGAAGAAAGATTCAGATTTAATTGATAGCTACTAAGAAGCAGTGACTTCTATCTCTTCACTTAAAGAAGATTTTTTAAAAATCTATCCCCGCAGAATTTTCAGTCATTAGTGGAGGTTTCCAAAATCTCCAGAGAGAGAAAATGAATGGAGGTGTTAAATGCAAAGGCTTATCTTGGGGACCCTAATTCTGTCTCATGCTGCTCACATTACGTATTATCCTCACTTGGCCTTCTTTTCTGAGAAAGGGACCGGCAAAGTGGAAGCATTTCTGTGCAATAGTGGAAATCAGATTGCACAAGACACTTTTCACAAAACCCCACAGAAATTGACAAAAAAATTTGAAAACTCTGGCTTATATTCATGGCTTCCTGTATGTTTCTTTCTTTTTCACCCCTTTCCCAAATCCAAATTCTTTGTCTTTGTGATGTGTAGTGCTCCTCAGTCACGTTGAGGGATTGCAGGGGGAGGGAGAGGTGCTGGAAATGGTGCAGTGTCACACGAAACTGTGAAAATACATGTTTAGGAATTCCATATCTTTTTTTAAATGAGTGTGGCACTCACTCTTTTTTTTGAGCACAAAGGTGATTATCATAGAACCACAGATTCATAGAAGGGTTTGGGTTGGAAGGGGACCTTGAAGATCATCTAGTTCCAAACGCCCTGCTGTGGGCAGGGACACCTCCCACTAGACCAGGCTGCTCAAAGCCCCGCCCAGCCTGGGCTTGAACACCTCCAGTGATGGAGCATCCACAACTTCTCTGGGCAACCTGTTCCTTGTGGAGTTGCAAGGACAGGCTGACAAGACTCTGTATTGCATCATATTCATAAAACAGGGAATGAAAATTGATACGACGCCGTTCACTGTTATTGTAATATTATGTTCAGTAGTAAAACCCAAACCTGACTGCACTGAGATATGAAAGAGCTCCATGACACTGACCATGGAGCAGCTAGGTAATAGAATGGCAGGAGACATTCAATGCTAATAAATGCAAACCAACATATATAGAGAAAAAAACCACTAAGATTACAGGCAAGGTGTTGGGATCAAAATTGGATGTCGGTATTTTCAAAAAAATGTCTTAGGGCCAGTATAATTTGCTTTATGAAAATATTAGCTCAAAATGTTTAGCTGTAGCAGAAAAAGGGGGGGGGGGGGGAAG
>VZRO01007949.1:461874-539157 GCA_013397915.1 Daphoenositta chrysoptera | reverse complement strand
GGAAGTGAATTTTAGGCACAAAAAGGAAATGAATAGAAAAAAAATTGTAAATATGCTTTTCTGTCCTTCTATCTCAAAAACTATGTAATCAAACCAAAAAACTGGCAAAATAAAGTGATCAGAGATGTGGAGCAGCTCCCAAATGTGGAAAAGATTAAACAGGGCTGGATGTTTTAGCCTGGAAAAAAAGATGATCAAGGTGGGATAAGGCAACAGTCTATAGAAGCACAGAGAAGTCAAATGAAGGAAATGGAGATTACTGATCATTGCTTCCCAAAATGAAAGAAAAAAGGCTTTTCAAATGAAAATTTTGGGTAGTAAACATTAAATAAACACAAGTAATAAACACAAGGAATCTCAAGGCTGAAAGTATATGTAGGTCCCAAACATAATAGGACAAACTCACAGAAGAAACACCTGTGGAAGGCTATACAGTATAAACCTACAGCTTCACAGATTGGGGACTTTCTAAACCAGAGTCTGTACCTGAACCCTGTTTTTATCAGTGAAAATAAAGCCTCAGCCTCATGTTCTTGTGCTGCTTCTAAAAACAAGTATCTTCATTTGGAAAATTTTATTTGTGTGGGGACTTAGTCAAGAGACTTCAGTTAGCTCTCTTGGGAGGGAAGCCGAAGACTAGCAGAGGAAGGGTTAGTGCCACACTTCAGTGAGAGAGAGCAAAGTGACTGACATAGCTAGAAGTTGTATCTAGGGGGCTGCCTTCATCTACACATCACAGCAGGCGGGTTTCCATGTGATTCTGAAGAGAAATGGTCTGTTAGTGGACAGCTCTTTCCACCAAGGTACTTTATTTGCTCTCTGAACTCTGCTTTGAAGACAAATTTGCAACCAAAGATGAGCGGCGCAAGACACCGTGTGTCCTGGAACGATGTGCCCCTCTTCTGACGGCACTGCTGCTTGCAGGACAAGCTCGCATGCCAAGTGCTGGGTCCAACTTTGCAGCAGAGAATGGGAACAAAGCGAATCTGAAACGCGTGTGTTTTTTACAGAGCCTCCTCTGCTGCATGGTGTCACATACCCTGGTCACAGCTGCTCTGAGCAAAGAACGTTTTCTATGGAGAAATCACGGCAGCTTAGGGAGGGAAGGTGAGCAAGGACGCCGAGTGAGAGCAGGGAGCTGTAGCTTGTATTTTGGTGAACTTAATGACTAGTTTTGAGGCAAAGACTTGAAGGCCAAAGTCTGACAGGCTGTCAGGCACTGATTGCCATTTTCATAAAGGGCGCTATGCAAGTGTAAGTGATTGATAGATTGATTGATTTATTTTGCTGAGGCTCCTTTGTGGTCTCCTGGGGGGATTTCTGGCCACACCTCTCAGGCTGAAAGCACTTTCTCTGCCTGCTGTTGCTTTTTTTTTTATTTGCGGGTAATGAAAATTTGTTACAAGCCTTCCCTTTCATCTGTACATGGCAGGCTGTCACACAGAAACAAGCCATTCTGGAACCTTGCTTCCTTCCAAATTGCTAAATATTTTTCTTCAAATTGCTTCCCTAATGGGCTAGTATAATAGGAGCAGCATGCTCTCTGCCCACGCTGAAGATGCCAGAGCATTTGTCCAGTGCACATGTGTGTTGGGCACAATAAACTCATTGCCTGGCCTGGAGACAGTGCAGCACTGCTGCTGATCTAATCTGTGTCACACATTCCTTGGGCACACTCGTGCACACGGTGGATATAGGAGAATATGCACACGGATAGGTACTTGTGCCTCCCCTGGGAAAATGCACCTCATCAGGGCAGCAGCCAGCTACACATCCCACTCTCCTGGGGAAGGAGCCGTGATGGCATTCCGTAAGGTGAGACACAATGGCAGGAGGAGGAGAAGTGGGCTGCACAGCCATCGAGTAAGCCATGCGAGCAGTGACAGAGCTGGGCTCGCTAATGGACTGGCCTGGCCAGTTTTTTATTGACTCCAGTTGCTGCTTTTTGGAGGGGCAGGCACCAGCAGTCCCCAAGGTCAGCAGTTCCATGTGCTCTATGCTAAACTGTTGCTGACCCACTGCTTTATGAGCCTAAGTGCTTATCCAGGAACAGAAGTGAATAGGTTGTGTGTGATAAGAAAATAATTTGCCAAAACTGCAACAATAAAGAAAGCCTGATGGGATCTCTTATGGTATGAATAGCCCGGAGCAGCTGCAGATTTCTCTCTGCTTTCACAATTATTTTCTTTTTTATAACAACTAAAAAGGGAGCATTGTCCACAGGCTCCTGCAGCCCATATTTTCATATCCAAATCTAATATTTCCATATACATGTATATACATATTATACATTGAGGATCTTTGTGAATAAAATACAGGAACAGAAAAAGAAAGAAAAAGGAAAAGCCTTGTCAGATAAGAGGCCTGTTGGCACACCAGCTTAACCCATTCCTCTTTTCTGTTTCTCTCACAACCTTTCTAGATGGATTTCTGCAGGATCCCAGAGCAGCCATCCCAAGACACATGGAGCCATGTTTCCTGTGTGCTGTGCACAGATGCCCAGTACAGCCACAGCTGGACAGCTCTCAGTGCCCTGGGGTAGCCATCCTCCCCCACAGCCTGCAGGGCTGGGAATGTCCTGTTCCCTGCTCAGGGGCAGTGGGTGTTGACAAGGCTGAGCATATTTTTGCATGTTTTCCATCTAGTGTTACAGAGGGGTTTTGGTCCAACAGCTGACCCTACTCAGGCCTCCTCAACTCACCCTATTCCCCACCTCCCCAAGTGGTCTGTGGCATTTTTCTTTTTCAGGGAGCATAAGCAGGTCTGATGCTCATCCCATGCTCTGTCCCCCACTCCAAACAGCCCTGGTGGTGCAGGGGCTCCGTGCTCTGATCCTCTCTTGCCCACCAGCCCTGGGCTGAGCAGTGGTTTAGCCAGAGAGGGCTACCTGTGATCCAAAGCCCTGGAAAACATGCCCAGGGCTTCTTCCAAACGCTATGCCAGAGCTCCTTGCAGAGGTACCGCACTCTCATGGAGTCCAGGTCTCTGAAGCTCTCTGAGTACATCTAAAACCACCAGAACTTTTCTTCTTGTTGTTCAATTCTGTGCAAGGAGAAGACCAGACTCCAGCCTCGGATGTCACATCAGGGTCAGCTATGCAAAGTTCAGAAAACAGTTGTATAAAGAAACACACAAAGAAATTACTCAGATCGTAGCTGATCTCTGTAGCTGATTTCTCAAGAGGTCTCCAGTGAATCAGGCTGAATGAGCTTTTTGTTGCCTTTACTGTTAACAGGAGTAGCTGAAGTCAGAGAGAGTTCTCCCGTCTTACTGCTGACAGCTACAGTATGGCGGGGCTGTGGTGCCTTAGCATACAGTGATCAATCTCATTTCAGTTCATTTTGCTAGAATTTAATTTTCACATGGCCCAGTGTGACCACATCCCACTAATTTCCCACTTGGATATTTTCTTAAAACAGAGAGACCAGTTGAAGATTCTGCAACTCCTGTTGGTGAAATAATAATAATAATAATTTACATTTATTAAGTGCTGTTCTTCCCAAAGGACTGCCCGAATGTTTTCCAAAATTTGTGTATGCAGGAATCCCTTCACCAAGGAAGGAAAAAAATGCAGCCTCTTCCTTGCCACAGAGCAGCACTAGCACAACAGCTTAGGATAGGGAATGAATCAAAGGTTTAATGTTATTACATCTTTGTGGTTCTGTTAGAGTAATGCCCAGAAGTCTCAAGAGGGACCAAGGCCCCTCTAGGGGTGGGTGAAGTAAGTAGTAAGGTTATTGAAAGAAAGCCAGGGATCAGGAAATGGTAAAAAGCATGCTCAAGGAAGAGTAGGAAGAAAAAGAGAGGGATAGATAAACATACGTATGATCGCATAGATTTCAAAGACATGATAAAGTCACTGGATTGGAATCTTATCACATACCCTCTTCTCTCCTACAGCAGGCTCCCTTCTAACTATTTAATCACTCATATACATCTATGTATCTATCTTGTTCCTAATGATTTCCACTGATGGAGATTTATTAGCCTTTTGAGGAACCTTCCTCTTAGCTTTTACCCTTCCCTTGCCTTTAACATGTTCCTTGCTATAACATAGACCTCTTATTCCTTATCTTGTGCAAAACACCACCTTTGCAGGATGTCATTACCTGTCTGTAGACTTCCTACAGAGGTGTCAAGGTGACGTTAACACTGGTGTGATAATGGACAGATGCCATAAGATGGGATCTAGAGGAGGACATGGCATGGGGGTATCTATTTCTGTGGAGAGCTGTATGGTAAAGGTGCTTGTGGAACAAACAGGCTGAGATGCCAGGTTGGTACTTCCTGTCCTGTGGGAAAAGTGGGACATGTGAAAGAGATTATGGGCCTTGGTGTTAAGACCAGAAATTCCCATCTTTATGTTTGTAGATCCTTGAGGAAATGTGTTTTAATAGCCCATAAGGAAACCAACGCAGCAGGTAAAATGACAAACATGGGGCTGGAGTAGGCACTTGTGGCAGCAGCAGTGACGGACAGAGGGGAAAGGCTGTGATGGTCAACAGCATGGACTTGGCTAAGCATGGTGCCTAGGAAAGGCCACATGGTCTCAGGCAACAGTTTATGGAGGAGAAAATAAAAATGGTCACTATAGCATGGGTCTATATGACTGAAAAGTTAAGGGCATTATGATCAGGCAGAGCGGAAGCGAAAGGTTTGGGCAAAGGAAAATTAGTAGCTCTGTGCTAAAGAGCTGGTGCCAGCAGGACCTCTGTGAGGAGAGTTTGATGAGGCAGGTGGAGATACAGGGCTGGAAGGAATAAAAGTATCCTGCAGATACCAATTTGTGAGTTTTCAGAAGGGATATGTGTATTGATTTGGAGCTCCACTTCACAAATGTGAACAGATACAGAAAGCTAAAAATCATTTCTCCTCTCTTATTTTCTCCCACGAGGAAAGCAGTTTTAGGTGTTAATGTCCTCTCTACTGAGTCTCCTGCACACCCATCTTCTTTGACCTGATTTGGAGTACTGCTTGTTTGTGAAGCAGGAGGAGCCTTTCTAGTTCCTCATCCACAAAACAGACTAACTCAGTCCTGACAGTGGGCAAAAGTAATGTACAACAGGATGTGATCTTTGGGGTATCTGGCCTGTAACAAGATCTGTTAGAGGCACTAAGTAGACGACACTGGAAAATTTCACAAACTCTAAGATTTCCCTTCCTTTCCCTATTCTTCCCTTCCCAGGGAATGGGGGATGTCTTGCACTTCAAATGCAGCACTCAGGGGATCCCAACTAAAGGGCAAAGTGCATGTCAACATCCAGACATCCTCCTCCTTGGAGATTACATAGGTACACACCAAAACTGAGCTGGCCCCTGTCCCACCAACATCTTTTGCACTTCTTTAATGACAGAGATTAGTAAGGCAGAATTGAGCTTCACCTCCGCAGACCCAGATCCACTTGTTTAAGTAGAATATTTTGTTGTTTATGCTGCAGGCTAAACAACTAGGTTTACCTAGGGTCTCTTGTTAAAATGAGCCATCTGTGGCAGCTGTGGTAATTATACCCAGACTACTGTACCTTTCGTGCAGAGCTCTTAGATTTGTGTTGAGACTTTGAAAACAAGAGGAACAATAGCACAAAGGGAAAGAAAATATCTCCTTAGAGTGAAAACTATCATGAGGTCCTCCCTTCCTTCATTTTCCAGTCTTCCCTGGATTAACCACAATCCTCAGGTTGCTCAATGGCTGTTCCCTGTGACAAAGTACTACAAAACAGTCTGAGGGCAAAGAGCAGATGCCAGTCTGAGGCAGGTTTTGCACCTCCTCCTCATCAGTAAAAGCTTGCTAACACCTTGCTTTGGTGAGCCAAGTAAATGTGGTATTTGTGCTGCTCCGAAGTCTGGCCAGTGCCACAAGTGCTACCATAGGTGTAAGTCTCTTGCTCAGTTTTGATTCCCTCTGCCCATTCCGAACACCTCGGCACAATTTGTGCAGTAGCTGCTGGGCAGTTTGCTTCCCTTGTCCCCAGAGCTATCAGCGCTGGTGTGAATAGGAAGCAGCAGGAATTGCTCCAGAGAAATGCCAAGTATTTCCTCCGCTCCAGGGGGGCTGAGCTCTCTGCCCTGGGGAGGGTCAGACCTTTGAAATCAGTTGACTTTCCAGCACTTCTAGACAGACTGTAAGGCTTAACAGCAGACAAACCTCTGCATGTTAATTCTCCCTACTTTCCTCATTTTAAAGCTTCTCCTATTAAACCACATATTGTTTTTATGTAGTAGCTATTGAATAGTGAAGTATCTGAAAATTCATGATACAGGATGATGCTTTGAAGGAAACACAGAGACCTATAGACTTCCAAGTTGTTGTAAATGCTACCAAACAACCATTTTTATCTCTAATCTTTTCCCAACTAAAACATAAATTTGAACAGATGGAAATAAGAAAAGAAAGATTGTGGGAATAAGCATTGATGCTATCAGCTGGAACTGGCAATAACAAAAGCAGCCACTGACTCTTTGAGCTTTCAGGTAGTACAAGGTATTTTCACATACTGCATTTCTCTTATTTCGTGTTTTTCACTGTGGGTTTTTATAAACTGTAGGAACAGTTCAATCATAAGAGTAAGTCAAGTTATCACGGCCAGAAAAGAACAATAGGTTTGATTCACTTATGCTGCTTGTGGCAGTACCGCGGCAGAAAGTCTGCCCAAGCCGGGGGCGAGGTCAGAGTGGTGCAAGGTTCACAGCCCTTGGTGACTCCCTAAATGAGTACAGCTGATCTGGAAAAATGCTGTCAGCAGAGCAGAGAAGGGTGTTCTCATTCTCCTTAGCCCCTCAGCAGTTTCCAAATCACTAACGAGGTGTTTGCAATACCAGGGTGTGATTTAAAGCTCCTGTCCACAGGGCCAGTCATCTAATGAGCATCTGCCCTATTTGGTTCAAGAGCGAATCAAGTCCATCGCATCTGTTGTCTAAAAAGTCATGGATAAATAGTCCAATAACAAACAGTATGAAGTAATTTCCTGCACAAACTTACTGCACCCTGGTCTTTACCACAAGCTCAGATTTCTTGTGTGGGCTCAGATTTTAGCAAAGAATTACGGTATATTGCTTTCCATGAGAAGAATTTCCCACTTAACGGATCTCAGGTCTCTATTAGACCCTTGGCTAATGGAAAACCATAAACCATCCCAGAGCTTTCTAGAACTCCATGGAGAGCTGAAAGTGCAGATATTTAGCCTCTTCAAGGGCCAGGGACTGACAGAGGACTCCTTAAAGGAATGCCAAGCTAATAGAAGTTCCAAACAATTCCCTTTCAAAGGACTTCTAAAGTAAGAGATTACTATATTAACCTGAATATTATTTAATGGCAGCATTAACTCTTCTTCAGTGGTGTTCCTTGGTGGTATCTGCCATCAAACTCAAGGTTCCGGCCTCATTGTTTGGGTTTTTTCTGACCACAGGGGTTTTTAATGTTACCCCTACGTGGCTAGGTTTGTTTGGTGGCTAACTTTGACCAGCACAGTTGCAAGGTTGTGCACCTTGTTGCATGTGGTCTTGAAGGTGGGTAGAGCAGCTGGGCCCAGATGTGTTCTGGCCACTGCTGTTCTTGTCCTTGGCACACCCTCTGTGCTATAAGCAGTGAAGAGTTTGGCTCGGACCTGTTGGACTGTTCCTCTGCCACTTGGGAACTCTGCATTTCCTGGCTCCACATGCTTCTGCACTGGCACTGTGTCAGGGCAAACTCGTATCAGCTGTTGACATATCTGCCCCTTGTCTGCAAGTCAAAGTATAGTGGAGAAACAGGTCTTACTAGCCCTACAATGGCTGATGTATTTCAATTCACCATAGGCACTGCAGATTTACACATCATTTTTCACTTTAGCATATATATGCCACTTAATGTTGGAGAGGCCCTGTCTATTGGTAACTGGTGCTTTTTCGAATGGCTGCTCATGAGTCTTTTTTATTTTAATATTTCTTAACTCATCCCCTCCTAAAACAAACTCAGATTCATTCATTAAAATTAAGGCACTAAGATTCCACAGAGACAAACCCCGGAGAGGGCTGATAAATTACACAAATAAGCTGTATTTATAATACCTCTGATGCCTCCAAATAGGCATTTTATAGAAGAGAGGCTTCAGCAAACTGATAAATCTATTCTCTGATACTGCAGCTAAGCTGCATTTCAATACCTGAAACCATCTGTTTGATACAAGCATACACTTAGCATAATATGAATACCTTAGCACACAGGTACCTTAGCATAGTGCATCCCTTCATTTTCTCATAAACAGCAATTATAGCCCAGGCAGAGAGGAGCGCATGGTGGGCTGAGGAAGGAGGAGGAGAAACATATAAAGAAGATGGATTTTTTTTTCCCTAATCTGTGTGAGTCTGACAGAGCATATGAAGATCCGTAAGCCACAGAGTGCCAGTGAGAGAAAGATAGAGATACAGACAAAATTATTTCCTTTGCTGGGCCTTGCAGTTTGAAGTAGTGCCTGCCTTATTCACAGGACTTTTTTTCCCCAGATGCCCACCCAAGAACCATTCAGCTACATTTATTATTCTGTCAAATACAATGTGCAATAAAGAGCCAGTCTCCCCGATGATGGGTACCTGTGTTCATAGCTCCACAGTGAAGCACATAAATCACATGTGAAGGGCAATGCACATGTGTTTTTTGTTTCTTGTATCACCTTTTATTATCTTAGGACTGAAAAGTTAATAACCCAGTGGGTAATCATGCCATTATCAGTTTACATTGTAGTAAAGCCCATTCAAATGATGATTACATATGTTAATGAGTGTCGTTATAATGCACTACACAGTACATTACCTTCAATAAATATAATTGTTTATGCACTTTAATGAGGGGATATAATGCCCCCAAAACTAATGGCATGGACTGAATTGTGATTTATTGCTGGAAAACTTTGCCATTAAGAAAGGAAATCTCACAAACCCTTTCATGTTTATCTAACTTTTTTCTTTCTTTAAAAGCTGCCACTCATCTCTCCCTCCTTCTGCTTGCAAGAGGAAAATAGCTGTAAGACACTTCAGCAGTGTTCCTTGTCAATGCCTTCTTCCACCTGAAGAAGCAGGAGGTGGGTTCATTTAGAAGGTTTAATGAAGATCATTATGTTTACCCCTTAGTAAGGCTTAATGCGCTATCTGGCAACAAAACTGATAACACGTCAGAATTTTGGCTGCAAATCAAACAACGGGAAGTAAAAATGTTGGTTGTTAAACTACAAACTAGGAATAGAAAATAAGGTTAAGGATGACATTTTGGCCAATGGTCCTTCATCTAGCTATAGAATAGACAGAGAAGAGTTGGCTGTGCAGAGCATTCAAAGCTCTCCAGCTGGGAATGAAGAAAACTAGAGGTGAAATGCCACCTGATCTCTTCAATCTCTAGGCACTTTCTTTTCCAGAGGAGTGAGATAAAACCTTTCTTTGTGGGCTCAATAAGAAATGACAAAGAGACAAAGAATGCTAAACCAGGCAGCACTGTGTAACCGGCTGAGGGTGCAGCAGGCTGAGCGAGATGAGCTATCAGCAACTAAACTGCACAAGACTGGAGTTTCCTCTTTAATTTCCCTCCACTTGGTTTCCTTCCTGAATGGCACCGCTGTGACATTTCCATTACCGGTGAAAAGTAGTGTGCTTTGTACAGCAGTCTCTTCTCCTATTGAAGTCGGTGCAAAACCTCCCATTGATTTCAGCAGCAGAGGCAGAGAGCTGGCAGTGCGGGCACGGTCGCCTCTGCAGAGAATTTGCATGTGCCGTGTCCTAATTTTCCTCTCCCCTCCGAAATTCACAAAGAAGTTTCCTCGAGTCTTCAAGAATAAATAAGATGCTGAAATTTAGAAGAAATAATAACAGGAATTGTTCTAAATGCTGTTAAAATTCAGGTGTGATGGCAGGGAGCATGAGAAAGCTGCATGTGAGAGACCAGTAGGAACTGAGGTAGCTTCTTGAGGTATATTCCCGATTATGTGTACACACAGCAATTACTTGAGAAACTTTCCAAGGATCACTGTCATGTTCCAACTAGTTTGAAAGTCAGTAGTGTAAAAAAACTTTGACATTGAGATGCAATTTGTGGCAAGATCTAATTAATTTTTTTGCTCCTAAGAATAATTTATTATTTACACTTCTTATTATATATGTATTTTAGCTTCATTAGTCTGCAATGCTGGAAAAAATTATACCTTCAAGTCCTATTTATCAAATTAATGGTGCAATTTCATAGTGACACATTCCACATTCATTAAACCAAGTAAAGTAAAAATGCATTTAAATTAGATTAGTGTGATGTAATAACGATTCCAGTGTATGGGGTGATATTCTAGCAGTAAAGAAACACCCAGATCGAGTTGAAAGCAACTTTGAGACGATTTTTCAAAATTGATTTTGGCACTGATTTAAGCAAAAGAATAAGGACTAATATTTCCCCCTGCAGCTCGCTCCGTGTGGGAGTTCAGGGCTCTGAGTGGAATAGCAGGAAATGAGTGGTGGAGTCGTTCTGGCCATGGCAGCGGAGGAAGTCACGCACGGGCCCCAGAAGGCAAATCTGTCAGCCTCCCGAAATGCTGGGGAAGGACACCCACCTGAATCCACCTTTCAGCAGTGCCGACTGCACAGCGCCACAGAAGTTTCTGCCAGCCCCTCAGAATCGTGGGTCTCCCAACCATTTTCCGCTGACAAAGGCTCAGTGTCTGTGCACGCACCCAGATGCACGCCCAGGCGCAAACGCCTGGATGCAGAACCTCTTGGAGGTACCAGCCGTGCCCCTTTGGCTCCTCAGTTCCTGCTCTCTGCAGCCTGGAAGCACTCTCTGGCCCACAGAGGCTGGGTCAGTGTTGGTCCATTTCCACTGACCTCATCTGCCCTGGCAATCCCAACCACAGAGCAAACAGAAACTCTAGGTGGGTGCCAAATTCATAATCCATGAGGGACCTGTAAAACCCTAAGCCCTTCTGCCTACTCATGCCACACAGAGTGCCTGCTTCAACCCCACTGTGAAACAGGCAGAAATTCACATCACCTCTCTGCCGTGTCCTTTAACACCAAGTTTTAGTTTAGCACATTCCCTGTAGCTTAACTGTCCTGGCTTGGGCAATGAGTGAGAGTCCCTGATAAGCAGCAGGTTGATGGAGGTTGGTGGTCAAGAAAGAAATCACTGGGAATTCATGTCCTGAAGCTCTGATTGAGTCCGACGGGGGCTGCATGTCCCCTCCCTCCACATGCTGATACTCGTTTT
Organism: Daphoenositta chrysoptera; assembly: GCA_013397915.1. Classification (NCBI taxonomy): domain Eukaryota; kingdom Metazoa; phylum Chordata; class Aves; order Passeriformes; genus Daphoenositta; species Daphoenositta chrysoptera. Next base: position 527,939 of record VZRO01007949.1, on the reverse strand, counting down.
GTAGTTTTTATAGCCCAGCAGAGGAGTGCTTTCAGATGGCTGACACTCAACCCCGCACTGCTCCAATATCACATTAAAGAACCAAATTAAATCAGAATAGCTCCTTAATAAAAAAAAATCTTTCTTCCGAGTATCCATAGGGAGTTGTGTATTGTGTGTATCTGTCTTTCAGACTGTAAGCCTTCAGGGCAATGACTATCTTTATTTCTGAAACACAAACAATATTAAAACACCATTGGCACTTAATAAATCAGCAAAACTACAATCATTACACAGGCCTCCTGGTGAGCCATCCGTTACCTTAACACATTAACAAAAGTGTGCCCTTTGCATTTTGGCATGTGGCTTGTGAGGGGTGTGCAGCATGAAGGCAGATTGAGCACCCCAGATTTTGGAGGATGCTATTTTCTCACCAAAGAAGCCCATGACCATTGCAGGCATCATTGCAGTGACATCCTCAGACACTTCTGTCCTGACCTAGAGGTATGGTCCCACCAGGGGATGCAAGTTCATCCTCCATCTTGTATCCCTTGAGCTGAGGTGCAGAGAAAGGTGGTAAAGACTGATGCAAGGTTACTCAGACTGCATATTTAGAGGACATTGTATTAGGAGGAGTTATCAAATACTTGTATTGTGGTGGCACAGGGGTGTGCCAGCCAGGTCTGGTACAATCTGGCACAAAAGGCAATGCCCCATGGTTGCTGCCCCATGGTCGCTGCCCCATGCTCACTTCTGAGAAGACTGAGCTGGGAGGGCTTACAGTGAAGAGCTGGAGCTGAGCTACACTGGTTTTAAATTGATGAACAGGGATATGGTAATAGGGTAGGAAATCAAGAGTCTTTCAGGTTGAGCTGGATGTGCATTAATAGCAAGGAAACTGCTGCATGTTCGAAGGACAGCCCTTTATAAACCCAAAGGTAATTTACAGACTTAGGCCCAGAGATATTTTTGCCAAAAAAAAAAAAAAAAGTTTTCAAAATTTTTCTTCAGAGATCTGCTAAAAGGCTGAGTTGAATCATTGTGAGCAAATTCATGTATTAATATAAACAATTAAGCTTGATTAAAAAGAAATCAGTTTTGCCTCTGGCCTGACTGACCTCAGATTTCAAAGGGCTGCTTTTCCAGTCCTAAGGGCCTGAGCTACGTGTCCTTTTGACTTTAGCTTCTCAGCCCATCATCCCCAGGCATATCTTTTGTTCCACAGTTCCCCTTCCCCTTCTTCCAATAGAAATAGAGTTATTTAAACAATTAAGGCTGTATGCCCCTACAGCCTTCTCCAGAAAGCAAGGGGCAAGACACAGCCAAGTCAGCTTGAGCACTCAGAGACAAAGAGAGCAAATTAAATAAAATGATCGCTAAAAAAAGAAAAGAAAATCAAATCAAATCTAAGCTGAAATTTACATTTGCTCATCTATCTCAATTGATGATTTCTGCTACCAAGCACCATATGGTGCTGTGTGAGGCTGTAAATATGCTGCTCTTCCAGACCCACTTCTATTGGCATTTCCCATCAGTAAACAGGTGGTCCTGGCTTCTCCTGTGCCTCTGAGCTCAAAAAACTTGAGTGAGTACCTTTGTGCACCTACAGGAAGCAAATGCAAGTTGTCAATGGGAGCGTTCCCTTTGCAACAGAGAATATTAGCTGTGTATCCACAGTGTGTGCAGGACAGCAGAGCAAGCCTGCGTTGCAGTGAGCACCTGTGGCAGCTTCCTTCCTTCCTGCTTTTCCTAACATCTTCACGCCCATCAGCAGGGCTGATCAGTGCCCCAGGGCTCCTCCTGTGTGGATCCTTCACCGTGACCTCACAGTGTCAAGCACCACAGGATCTCCCTGGCAGGACTGCAGAGGTGCTTGCTCCTGCCTGCTCTCCTGCCAGAATCAGGTGGGCTGAGGAAAAGGGGGCAGCCCATGTATCCTCACAGGGAAAGGGGTTTCCCTTGAGGGAAATTGAGACATCAGTCAAGAAGCACGAGTACCACCTAGAAAACCTGGAGTCATCTAGCTTAGCAAGGTCTATGGGCTTTACTCATTTCAGTGGCAAATTTCTGTGTCATTCTGCTGTAGAAACCTAAGCACGATGATGGAGCACTACCCCATCCTGCAGTCTGCTGCAGTCTGGGGCCTTCATGCCCTCTCTGCAATTATTTAGAGAGCTGGGTTTGGTTAGTGCTCCCTGCACACTGAGAAGGACAAGAGGGAAGCACCGTTGGTAATACCAGGGTGTACTTTGTGAGGCTAATCTCAATATTGCCTTACAAAGACACCATGAGCCCATTGCCTCAGACTGGAGACAAGGACTCTGGCCGTTCATGCCAGGTGACCACATCTTCAAATCCATTACAATGGTTCAAAAATATCCAAAAGGTCAATATATTGTTCATACCACATCAGTGATGCTAGGGGGAATAACAACCTTCAGTAAATCCTATTATTTTCACAACTATACTAATAACATGAGAAACTATAGATATAATAAAAGTTTATATCTATAGTTGCTCTGCAGACACCTCCTCTGGTATGGTATAAATATAGTATATGAGACTTGGCGGTGTAATACAGTTTTTATTTCAATTTTTTAGGGATGGCCATGCACATCCATAACTCATGAAAATAAAAAGTGTATTACACTGCCAACTGTTACATATTCCCTAGTAAAGAAAAAATGGCAAGATAAATTTTATTTTTCTCTTCTCACCACCAACAAAGTGTCTAGCTGATATGTTGATGATGAAATGTTAGAATAAATATTATTTATTCATCACTTTCTATACTTTAACCATGTCTGTCCTGTCTATTTGTCAGTCCTGTCCATCTGTCAAATGCTAGGTAACTTCTTTTTTCCCTGCATGTTGGCTTTGGTTTTAATTTTAGGCTGCTGTACTTGGTGTTATTCTCCTTAGGACTGAAGGGAAGAGAGATTGCCTCTTCCCATGTCCTGCTCTTGAATTTTCTCAGACACATTCTCTTTGGGTCTTAAGAGCTCTAACATCTGTGTGGGACATATGTGTTGGCTAGGTAGCATTGGCAGCACTTCTTCAAGAAGTACGAAAGAGTGTAAATGAGGAAGGATCCCGGCTGCATGTTGTGCGTCAGTGGAACAAGAGGTGAAAAACCCTATGATTCATAGGTAGGGATGGGAAAAGAGTTAGAAACTCGAGTGCAGCAGGCTAAGTATCCTATACCTAAGAGAAATGGAACAAATGTGTCACTCCCATACCATAAAAAGGAAAAAGTGATAAAATCCTGTTTTATACAAGTGCTATTATATTACGGTCAGATCTTGAGTATCCACATAGCAATGAATCTGGTGGCAGATTAACTTTGCTGGGCTTTTAGGACAGCCAGTGTGGTGCTGCACGGAGTAAGAGCAGAGCCAGGGCCGCGGGGGACTGGGGTTGGGAGACCTCCACACACAGCAGCAGGGCTGGGCAGGGTCCAGCCGAGTCAGGAGCTGTCTACACTCTGCGCTGCTGCTGTCAAACTCAGGTGCCTCCTGCAAAACTTTCTAAGTGGCTCTGCTCTTTCCCCTCTAGGAACTTCAGTTTGGGGTGAGGGTGGCTGATTTAATTTTTGACAAGCCACCCTGCATTAGAGGACATGTAATGTCTGTCCATCCATCTACAGGACAGTTACTGACCTGTCCTCTAGGCTAGAACATGAGCAAGAAACCTTTAATCCCTGGGAAAGTCCACTTGGTGACACTAGTGCCAACCACCATTTTGTCTCAGCGTGTCTAATTGATTAATATAATGAAATGAAACTCAGACAAATATTCCCCATGAGTATTTAATTTGAATTTTGCTGGATGTGAAGTAACCTGTCATTTGTAGACTTTTTTTTAGTGTACCAGTAGGTATCATAAAATTATTACCTTCTCTTAAAAATCTCACCTATTTGATTCTTTCTTTCTTGTTTCCTTTCTTTTCTTTCTTTCCCCTCTCTCACTTTATCTGCTCCTCTCCCTCTCCACCCCACCCCCATCCCATGTCTATGTAAAGGGATATCAGGGACCTTGGGTCAAGGACCAAGGAATGCTGTGTCAACTGCCACATGAAAGGAAAAGAAATTTGAGCTTCCCTTCTCTGCAAACAGCCCAGGTTCTCAGCCTGTACAGAAATCTGCCCAGAGCATAAGTTCTTCCTGTACAACATGCATCCACTACCTCCTCACCTGGAATCCTTGGAGCTGGCATGGAAAAGAGTTCATACCACACAAATGTAGAAAAAAGAATTTCCTAGCTCTGTAGAGGTACTACACACACAGTGATCAACAACAATCTGAATCCCTTCAAAACCCGTGTACAAGCTGCAAATGCACAGACCGATGCCCAGAGGAGGAGAGAAGCATGCACAACACAAGGAAAAAGCTGGGTTTGACACAGCCCAGCTGATTATAAGGTTTTTATTACAGCCTCAGCATACTAATACCAGACCACTGCACAGGTGGGAGAGAGGTGCTTGAGGGCCAGTAAACATGGAATTTTATCAGTGTGCCACTATTACAGCAACACCTGTGCTAAATAACTTTGAATGTTGATCCACTGTGAAGAGTCAGTGCTCAGTAGCCCTCAAAATTTCTCATTTCTTACCTGCAGTGGAGTGGTCTTGTATTTGAGCAATGGCTGCACAGAGCTTCCTAAATGTTTTTCTTTCTTCTCCTTTAGGATGCCTGTCACACAGACAGAGTCCCTAAATTGCCACCTTCCTGTCTCTGCATTTTTCTTTTCGTTTCTCTCCTTCTTGTGCAGTGAAAGACATTAGGGATGGAGTGATAAAAACACATGATAAAACACCATCACTGGGGAGATCTATGCCTTGGAAATACAGAAACAAAGTCTGCACTCAAGCAAACTTTCCATTGATGACAGTAGGTTATGCTTCATGACAAAAAGCAAAGGAGTCCTTAAAACTGTGCTTGCCTAATTAAGGTCCTGGTTCAGCTAGAGTGCCTAATTTAAAACAGATGACTCAGTGTTGATGCTGCTGCACTTTAAGTTGGGTACCTGCCTAAGTACTTGGCTGAATGGAAGCCCAAGCAATGTATCTTTAAATGAAGTAGCAGTGGAATACAACAGCCATTCTAACCACTATATATAATTGACTAAAAAATCAAATCACTGAAAAAGGTGCTGCACTTACAGTGAAAAATAATAAATAAATGACTTACAGATTGCCAACATGACAGTCTGCAGCAGAGCAGAACTCAGCGAATGCAGCTCCCATTTGAATTAATGGGAAAGCAGGGACTTTTGAAACTGCTAAGTTAACCAAAAATATATATTGTTAAAGCCAACAAATTTATTTTTCTGTTTGAAAGTCCCTGTTTTGCTATACAGAGGAATAGGTTCGGAATTCTCTGACTCTTCAGCATCATAAAACCTAGAGTGCCTGCTTGGGGAGGTGTCAGGAAAATATTGGTTTCCATTCTAGGCTTATGTTATATTTACACCGTGGCTCACTGAAATACTAAAGCAGTAAGAGATATTATAATTAACCTCTTCAATTTTTCCCTAAAGAAGTATCTGGTTCAATGAACTGTCAATCAGCTCTCCCATTTCCTATTAGAACAGGGGTTAATATGCAGGATCGACAAATGAGTTCAGTGAAAGAGGACGGGCAATACAATGCCTCTATGAATAGTATCAGATGGTAAATATTAAGTATGTTTTATGTAAAGACAAATTTTGAAATGCTCTGTGGCTGCTTTTGAGCTAAATCTGTTTTCTCTTTCTGTGCCCCTAGTTCTAGAGGCACACAGAATTTTTGGTGCAAATGTATGCCCATTCCTGCTTTGTGGGAGCAGTTTAGGTCACTGAAATTGATTTGCAGACATATAAACATGACGCTCAAAGGTCTGCAGTAGGCATGTAACTCTTGTTGATGTCGTTTTGTGTTATGTGCTTAAAAACCTGATGGGTGGTCAAATATCTTTACTAAATGCTAAAATTATCTGAATTGTACAATAATACAAAAGGTTGCAGCTTAGTGCTGGAAATATTATCCCTTTAGCTTAGAATTTCAACTTTTATAAATGTAGGTCTATTCACAGTCCCCAGTGATGCAACTGACTGCATTATTTATTATTTATCATTATTAATTATCACGATGTATTATTTATGCTGTGCAATAGGTATGCACAGGATTTTGCCAAGAAACATCCTTCACTCTCACATTTATTAATTTCTAGAATATTACTACGCTGTTTGATTTGGAAGTGAATCAAACCATACCTAGATATTAAAATGAGTGGCAGTGAAAATCTTCAAAAGGTATCCTGTTGTCAGTTGTGAGAATCAGGGTCCTCTTCAAGGTCACTGCTTCCCTTTCCAAACCTTGTCACCAGGAAGAGATGCCTGGCCATGGAGCTCAGCCTTGAGACCTAAGAGCCCTTCCACGATTCTTCTGAAGCCACAGCATAAAACCCAGTGTCTGAGCTGCAGCTAAGGGTCACAAGGGGAACCAAATTATAGTCTTAAACTGTGACAGGGAAGGTTTAGGAGGAATTAGGAGGAACTTCTTCAGAAATTATACACTGGAATGGACTGCCCAGGGTGGTGGTGGAGTCACCATCCCTAGAGATTTTTAAGGAAAGACTGGGCATAGACTTGAGTGCCATGGTCTAGTTGACATGTTGGTGTTGGGTCATAGGATGGACTCAATGATCTCAGAGGTCTTTTCCAACCTAATTGATTACAAAAAAATCCCAAACCCCCAAAGAATTATTGTGGGCACGCATTTATTGGTATGATGATGTGCCTTAGTTTTATTGTTTGCTAAGCTGTACCCAGTATTTCTCAACAATAAGAGGGCCCATTACTATGTTGGTCTCTGTACGCACATAGTAAGAATAATGTGCCCAGGATGGTGCACAATGTTTGTAAATATTAGTATTGAAAGAAGCACAAACAAACAAAACAACAACAACAAAACCAACAATAGCAACAACAATCAGGCAGAATTTTCAAAACTGCCCTTGTTCTGAGATGTGCCTAAATTTCTTGAGCAGTTTTGGTAGTCTCTCTGAAATAGCTATACATCACTTTATGGGTAACAAGGCTTGTCTTAGAGTTATGGCAATAGGTGAAATCCCAAAAAATTTAACAACATGAGCTGAACACAGGTTGAGAGGAAAGCCCTGGAGGTACAGGGTCTCCAAAGCCTGTTCTTATTATTTTGCTATTCTATCACAAATGTGCTACTTAATGATTCCTTTTTTAAGTGAAGCACAGAGAGAGCTCCTCTTCCAAGGAGCTCACCACACAAAGATTTTACAGTCTGGTGAACAAAATGGAAGGAGCAGATTCAGTGAAGCTATGCTTTGTACACATGCAGAAAAGCTACAATCAGCTGTATTTTTATCACTGTCAGACCTCAGCATTGTTATCAGATATAAATGTACTGAAAAAGGGGGAAAGGCTTTAAAAACTTGCTTATATGTATATTTAATAAGCAGTATCCAAATAGACAGCTGGTTTTTTTCCCTCCTGTCAATGTTTAGTAAAGTTCTGTTAACGTCACCTTCCAGCTAAAGCACTTTATAACTTTAATAATGATCACTTGTGGGCCAACAGGAGACATTTCAGACTTTTGTGAACTCCATCCAAGTTCTACTTCAAGACACAAGGATGAATTTTGAAAAGACCCACCTCAGGACTGCAGCTTCTGCAACCCACCTGCAGCATGATACTCTGAGTGAGAAGGCTGCACCAGTCCTGTGAATGTCAGGAGACAGCAGTGTGAGCTGCTGCCCCAGTGCTGAGCAGCACACATTGAGCTCTTTGGTAGGTACCTATACAGTCCAGCCCTGCTCCTAGTCAGGAGCAAGGTAACTCCTCCTGGAATGGCTGGAGAAGTACAAACTAGTAAAGACAGACTGAATGTTTGATATTGGCAGCTGATGCCACAGGAAGGTTGTTGCCTCCCGTGCTAAAATGGCTTTATATCTTCACCTTCTGAAAACAAAAAAATCAGCATTGAAAGGTATTACTGGGCCTCAGTTTCCATAAAAGCAGGGTGAAAAAGTCCTCCTTCCTTTACACTGCTGGAAATTACAGACGGTTCTGCTGAAATCAGCAATGTTACAAAGCTGTAAAACTGGTCAAATCAAGGGAGTAGCTCAGCGACAAGGCAGTCTCTCTGCGAGCCTGACACTTCATTCTCTAGCTTCAATAATGAAAACACAGAGATGTGCTAAAGCAGCAGGGGTCCTTAAACTCCTTTATCATCTGGGATCACATCTTAATAGGACTGACTGATGAACACTTCCCTTCCTATTCTCCCATCTAAAAAGATCACCTCCTCTTCGACTTCCTATCATGTATCCTCCCTGTGGCAAAGCAATAGCAATTACAGGAATATTCAGGAAGTAATTAATGCATTTTAGCCATCTTTTAATGAAATTCAGCAGCTGAGAAAAAGGGAGAGAGCCAATAAAGTGTAACCTGTTATCTCTACCACATGCCACATTTTGGCACCTTGTGTATTGGAAGTCAGAAAAATGTTTACACCCATTTAATATATAACCTCCTAGGTTAGCCTGTCCCCTGTATTGCCTGTTCCTAACACCACATGAGAGGTTCACATTTCTAAAATGAAGCAAATTTTTGACTAAGAGATCTAAAATGAACATGAAGCAATTTCTGTTTACATGACAGTCACATGGACATATACTGATTTCCTGGAGCCTCCTTCAAACTCGTTTCTTACAACTTCTGTGCAAAAGTGCTCTAGACCCATTTGCCTTTCTGCAGAGGTCTTGCCTGTAACAGCCAGCCAAAAAGTGAACAAAAGTTGGTCAGGTACATGAATGGATAATGTCTCTCTCCTTTCCTCAAGAGTGTGCCAGAGCAGGCTTCTAACTGCACCAGTGGTAACACTTTCACCTTTGATAACTCAGACATTGTTATCAGCAGAGGGTAATGGAGAGGGACTTCTTCCCAGTAACTTCTTCCATTTTGTCTCTATCATCCCAGGGCTGCTGATTTGTGCTCTGATAACCTTAGTGGCTTTACAGAAACATCTTTGTGGTGTTGCTGCTTCCTTCTACAAAAGCTCAACCAGAGTCAATGACATCTTGTGTTTTCACATTTTCCAAGGGCTTCCCTTAAGGATCTAATTTTGTGTTGCCCTGAAGTTAATGTGGTCTGATAAATACATCCCTATCAGCAGCTAGAATACTGGCTTGGGCCATGCCTTCTCTCTCAATTGCATTTTGGTGTTATGCTGTGATTAAACCACCGCTCTACCAGTGACCCAGCAGTAGGTGACCTCCTTCCCCTTTCCCCCAGCATATTGTACAAAAATAGTCAAGTGATAATGGCTCATGTTTATTGGTTTCTCTTCAGCAAAGCATATTTCCCACTGATGTCAAAATAGTTTAGACTGCACGTTGCCAGCACTTGGTCATACTTCTTCTGCCTAATATCATGACTTATCAGTGTTGTTGGAAATATCTTCCAGCTGTTAAACAATCCAGCTGCGATATAATTGGTCATCAGTCTAATAGCATAGCTGCAAATGTCTAGTTCCTTTCTTCTGCCATGTGTGGTAATTGAGTCTCCAAATCTGTCAACAGCCTGTTGGTAGACAGCCTTCTCTCCACTGGGCAGCTCCATGCCCTTAGACTCTGCAAGCATTGCTATTTTCTTCCCCTTCTGGGAGTTGACACATTCAGACATTGCATGATTATTTATCCCTTTCCTGCTGTTCATAGCCTGAGGTTTTTTCCTGGTGTGAGCATTGCCTGTCACAATGTTTATGCTGGACCACGAAGGCAATATTTGGTTGGTATCTGTCCGCTCTTCCAGTAGCTGGGAACATCAGGAACTCGGAACATCAAAGGAATTAATAGTGTCATTTTGTCCAGCCTTTTCCAAGAGCAGGCACTCACCCTTGCAATCGACAGCTCATCCAGAAGGATCAACAGAACATCTGCTTCACTCAGGCCGAAAGAGTTTTTTCACCACCTTGCAGCATATTATAGATATAGTATCAGAAAACCAACAACTATAACTTGCTGTGGAGTGAGGGACAGTACAGGAGATTATGGATGTCATAAAGGTCTGTGAAACATCGGGGGGTCATTGTTCTAATGAACAATGCCAAGATAATTCTTGAGCATGGATTGTGAAGCTCTTTTTGTAATCTTCCAGGCTATTGTGTTTAGCAGTTAATCACATTTCCTTGTGTCCTGTGGATTTCACTGGCATGATATTCATGTACCATATGGATTCCATGTCAGTAGGAATAAACCTTCTCTTTATTAACAGGATCACTTATTGCACAGTCACATCTGTAGCATCCTCACAGTGGACATATAGATTGATATAATGGTTTATCTTCCAAAGCCTTACCTCCCACAACACATGTTTTTCCAAACTATACAGGGGCTGGTACACAAATTTTTGAAGTGAGACTTCTCTGTTCACTTCAGATATTCCCAGACTCAATATCTAGATCTGAAAGACCTTCTTGTGAGAAGGAAAAAAAAAAAAGATCTGAACTGTAGTTCCTTACGTAGAGTCAAAACCAGGGGTGATGAGCTGTACTGTTGAAGTCATAAAATCATAGAATGGTTGGGCTGGAAGAGACCTTAAAGATCATCTAGTTCCAACCCCCCTGCCATGGGCAGGGATGCCACCCACTAGACCAGGTTGCCCAGGGCCCCCTCCATCTAGGCCTTGAACACTTTCAGGAACAGGGCATCCACAACTTCCCTTGACAACCTGTTCCAGTGCCTCACCACCCTCTGAGTAAATAATTTCCTCCAGACATCTAATCTAAGTCTTAGGAGAAAATGCCTATTTCCTTCCTTTGTCTCCAAAGGGTGCCCACATAGAGAGAGGTGAGTATCTAAAACATAAGTGCTGACAGTCAGGTGGGATGAATCACACTTTTCCTGGAATATCTGAGGGTATAAAGACTCCCTCAGACCTTCTCTGCCAAGAGAGAGTTACTCTTTCTAGCCTCTCATCTTTAAGTTCCCACTGTGTCCCACTGATGTCTGCTCACACTGCAGCATCTGTACTGAAACAGACTAAAAAATTGAAGGAAGAAGATTGAATTTGATCTGGCAAAATTCCTGTGTGATGCTAACAAGACAAAAAGTTGTGTGAACACATCTTTCTCATTTTCATTGATAGCTGTGTATAGTAAAGAAAAGGTCTAAGTTTCAGTGGACAAAAAGGATGGTTTTTACAAGGAAATTTGAACACAATTTGGCAGATGGGACTTGCTGCAAAGATACCTGCACTCAAATCAGACAAGGCAAACACAGGTGAGAGAAAAAAGGAATATGTGATTTAGAGATGATATTTTCCTCCACAACTCAGCAAGTTTTACGTAGTTACTGCATTTTCTTCATCTTTCTCAATAGTTCTAAATAAAAATGGTGCAGAGGACAAGATAACAAATGGGAATGTTTGACGAGACAGTGTTTTAAGTGCCACTGTTGGCATTAGTACATCAGATTGTGCTAGGTAAGAGTGACACAGCTGCCCTGTGCACCAGCGTCCTTGCTGGAGGAGACAGGTTTCCCTTGGCCGCCTGTCGTGCTCCAGGCTCCCTCTGGGTGCATGACTGTGCAGTTCCCAGTGTCTTTACCCTGGGAGATTAGGTCGTCCCTCCAGAGGGAAGGTTCCTCCTTTAGAATGTGACCTTTATGGCTATCCAGCCGTCTGAAAGTGTTAAACAGAAATTTCTGGGTGACTGCTCTTTTCTTTATATTACTTTTCTGCAGTTTGCCTGCCCAGCCCTATATGAAACCTCCCCACAAGATTAGCACTGCTGTGTGAGCATTTTTAATACAGGCCTCCTAATACAGAGCTCACATCCAGCTGCTACAGGCAAGAACAAATTTTCACCTGTGCTCCAGTGTGAGAGCAAATTGCTTTATCTGCATGGGAGCTCGGAAAGGAGTTCTAGAAAGAAACAACACACCCCAGTTCTCCTCTTCATGTAGTTGAATCAAGCTTTTTAATGAGTCAGTGATTATTTTTCCAGCCTTACATGTGTGCATACTTGCAATCTGTGCATAGTTTAATCTTCTTAGCTTGATGTCCAAATACAAACCAAAGCAACAGTGAAGTTACAAGGTTTCTCTGAAGGGTGCCCATGAAGACAGACCTTTTCAGTGAACAGCTCCCAAAAACCAGAACTACTATTTTTGGCAATTGAAAGGCTGTTATCAGAGAGTTTTACCACATTATAGACAATTAACAGAGCTGAAATTGGAATGAAATGTTGTATTTCGTCATTATTCAAAGTCACTCTTTATGTCTTCTAATATAGAAGATCATCAGTGACCTAAAATTCTATATGCAAGGCTGTGCCTGTAAACATCAATAACTCTTTTGAAAGCGCATTTATGGTAGCAACAAAACCTGAAGTATCTATGATAACAAGTGCTTTAATACCCAGCACACACAGCTGTCACTGCAGCCATATCAATCCCTCCCTCCTAAAACTTCAAGCAACTCTCAGGGACTGACGAAGAGGATACAAAAGGCATTGGGAACACTGTCCAAGGACAGACATGGCAATCCTGTGCTGCCTCCCTCCCTCCTGTTGTGCTGGCTGTCCCTGCTGCGTGGGCTGGGGCTGCAGCCTGCACGCTGGTACTGGAGAGAATATTCAGGCAGCACTCGTATTTTACCATCACAAGTTGCTGACTACAAGGACTGCCTGCTTTAAATGTATAACAGTGCTAGTCTCGCTGTAAATCACACTTTCTTGGTGAGCTACAAGGAAGACAAAATCCTCACGTCTCTTTATGTACGTTGTTTTCTTACTGGATCACTGAGATATTTATAGCAACAAGCTGTGTACTGGGTTATAAACCAAGAGACTCAGTTCATGAAAGGGACATTGACTGTGAGGTCAATATAACTTCTCTATTTCTTATTTATTTTGCGGTTTCAAGAAGCAGACATAATGCTACCTTACCATGCTTGGGAAGCAGTCAGAGTGGCTGGGGCTGCTGTGCTCATCCCACTCTGTGTGAAGAACAACAGGTCCTCTGGGCAGATGAGCAATGATTCAGAATATAAGAGCAGTAGGTTGATGTAAAAATTGATAATTCTTCAGCAAAAGATCCCAGGGAAGGTATGTCTTTTTGGGAGAAAAGCCAAATATCCAGCATGACCAATCCTTTCACCCACAAACAACTCGAGATCAGAGATGTGCCCTAGAAAATCCAGCTCTGGGGAACAAAAGAGCAGCAGGGCCCCTTCGTAACCAGCTGCCTCCCACAGAAAGAGATAAAATACTGAGATGAGAGAAGGAGAGTCTGTGAACAGCACAGAGGCAGGAGCTGTCTGATAGACAGCTGTGAAGCCAGGCAGAGGGGTGGGAAGGAGAGGCCAGTGGAGTGGAGTGACTGATCACCTCTGAGAAAGCACCCAGCAGAGACCCAGCTGTTAAACCTCTGGGGCTCCAGCAAGGGCATGAAGAAGCCACCCCGGTGCCACAGGAGCATGAGAACAGGATAAGAATAGGGAGACCCATCCTCTTCTCCTGGCACAGGCAATTTAGGCAGAGGCTAAGTGAGCAGGGGTTGCCTTGTGAAGCAGCTGACTTTGAGAAATCTGTGGGCAGTCGTTGCAGTAAAGTCCTTTCCATGCCACACCTGCAAGAAAATGAGCAGAAGCTTATTCTGCCCCAGAAGCATTTTCAGCTCTTCATGCTTCTCCCGAAGGATGAACTGTCAAAGACTCCTTCTTCCCATCCTCTCAGGGACCCAGCTCTTCCATTCAGTGGGATTGTGAGGTCTAGACCCCATCTCACTTTGAGTCATCTCTGACAGGCTGCTGTGCTGTGTAAGTGCTGTGCTTCTCATACAGTCCTCGTACCCAGCTGTTACAGAACAGCAGAAAGCTCTTAGTCACTGAGTTAGCTGCTAACAGTTTAGGCAGATGAGTAATGCATGAACATCTGTGAGACAAGTATACAGTGTATTAGTTCTCAGGTGTATGTGCAAGAAGCTTTGTAGGAGGTCCAGTTATATATATTGAATATTCCGCTTACCTACCTATTTCCCCAACTTGCTATTGCTTAACTCAGTGGAAGTGGAAGTTTGCCTTAAGGAGAGGCTTGAAGGAGAAGGTAGAAGCTTTATCTATCAACCAGAAAGCTGCCCCAAGATTAAGAAATTGTATGATAGATAAGAAAAGAAGAAATTAATTATATTCATTTGTTATGAATAATAAATGTTGGTAGTATGCAGCACTGCAGATTCTACATGAAACTCATCAGTTTATCTGAGTAAAAGTTCATGATGTGTTCTTGTTCAGACCCGGAGCTGATTTGAATCCAAACTTTAAAGTGGAATTCCAAACTGTTTCAAACATCAGCCCTGAAGTCTGATTCAGATAGGATTCTGATCAAAACTCCTTGTAAATAGAAAGTGTCATGTCACTCCAGCCCCAAATGCCTCTTCAAATTCCTTTGGACAGTTTCCCATTACTTTATCTCATGCTCGTCCTTTTGTCAAACCAAGCTCTGCTGTGCATCTGCTCGCAATAAGATGGAAATGTCAATGATTGGATCCCAGTGTCTTGGCTTCCAAGTAGTTTCAGGAGGGACCCTTCATGTCCCATGATTCTCATTCTGAAGTTTCATCTGCTCTGCTGATCTCTTTCCCAAGAAACAGCCTCGCATAAGAACAGCAAACTCCTTTTCTTTAGCAGTCTAGCTGCTTTCTTAGACACACTCATTTCCTCTGTGGATACCACATGAGAACTACTATGGAGTTGGCCAAAATGATAAGCAGATGCTGCTCAGCCCTGGTGTCTGGATCTGCGTTGCTCTTGCAGGGGTGGAGAGGAAGGTTTCCTTCCTTATCTGATGGCCCCTGCTTTCTTCTGACAGCCTAAGTATAAGGCAGTGCATCATTCTTTTCCTGTGAGGAAGTGCTCCCATCCTCTAAAGACAGAAGATGGCTCTTGCTCCCTTGGTGTAGAGTGTTTTGCATTAACCTGAGAGGCAGAGGACCAGGTCTGTAAGTCTTTTCTTCTTACATAATTTCTGAGCAATGGTTAGGAAGAGCTTTTAATAGAAAGGATGCTAGATATATATAAACAACTCTCAGACTCTCTGTGGTAAAACCTGCATCCAGTATTTCTCAGTTTTGATGGGCAACTTTCTGCTGACCCATAATAGTTCATTGGTCAGGGCTCTGATTCCTCTATATATAATACATAAACTGGAAAGGGTATTAGAACTTCCCTTGGTAATACAGGAAGTATATTAACAATTTCCATTCAGGGCTAGACTGATCTGCTGCTTAGAGCAGACACTGCCCTAGGGGCAGTATTGATGTGTGGGGTGGCTTTCAGGAGCTTGTATTCATCACTGGAAGCCCAGTTTGCCCATGCTATCCTGGGCATCCCTCTTTTTGGACACACTCTTGCAAAACATGCTTTTCCATAACAGACCCAACACTGAGAGTTTTTCATTGCCAGTATTTAATTTCCAGTTTCCTTTGCTGAAGGGTCAGTCTCATCTCTGCAATGCTGCGTGTCATCTGAGTGGAGGTGGGCCCCTCTCACACCCTGCTCCCTCCTGGCACAGCTATTCTCCTGAAGTGACACCACTCCAGAGTATGAGGAAAAAAAAAGTCAGCACTGCACTTTTAAGCTGTCATGAAGTAAGAAAGGCTCCTTTCATTTTATGTTTTGTTATATAGCAGAAAAAAATCTGTCACTTTGCAGGATGCTTGCAGCAAACAGCTTTAAAAACTGAATAAGTGGTTCAGTTTTACTTAGTTTTTAATCACTCAGCAGCTGTTTACTCCACAATTCACAGGTATATTTATGTTCCACTTTAGTTGAGGTTGTCGGTTACCTTCCTTTCTAGCCCTGAATTCCCAGCTGAGTGGAAGGGTATGTCCCTCTGCAGATAGGACCCATGGATGGAAATCAGATGGGTTACAAACTCAGCACACCTACCCCCAGCCCAGCACTCAGGATAAGCACCCCAGACCCAGCAACAGATTGCTGGCTCAACAGCTAACCCTTCCAATGGGAAAATGGGCATGGTCAGGAAGGAAAGTGAAGGAACCTTTTTTAACCTGAGAGTGATGGTCATAAAGTGCTTCAGTTTAGCTCAAGGGTTAAGTTGCTGTTCCACTACTGGGTAAAGATACAGGACGTTTAAAGATTTGGGTTTTGCAGGAATGGCAAGATGCAGCGAGTCTCTGCAGAGCCAGGAGGAGATCTCTTCTTGTACCAAGGCTGGCTCTCCTGCAGAAGCCCGAGGCTCTTGGGGTGCACACTTTCATCTGTAAATGGGCCTCTTAAAACAGAATTCACAAGTGCATTCCAGTAATAAGTAATGTGATATTGTCATGTGGGAGAGCAACCTTATGATAGTTAATGGTGTTTCTACCTCTCTGCCGTGTTCTGAGGAATGACTTGGACTTAAAAATACACCAGAACCCCCAATGGGAAGGAAATCCCCAGAGCTGGTTATTTTGGAGAATTAAAAGATTCCAAATGGGTGCTAATATTTCACCACAAGGGAGGCTTTCAAATGAATGAAATGCATCTTGGATATTAATAGTGAAGCCTATGATCATTACTACCAAGATGTTTTTTGCCAATATTTTAAATGGAGAATGAAAACATGTGCAGATTATGGGGAATTTTCCCATTTTTATTGAAAAAACACTCTGCTCATGCAAATTAAAACTGCACTCACCACTGCAAGACTACAACATTTTTGGCACATGTACTCAGTGTGCATAAATGTTGGCTGTATTTAAGTTCTCCTAGACATATATAATTAATGAAATACATTTGTGTATAGCCTCATTTTGTGAGCAGCCTAAATTTAGACTGCCTATCCGTTTGCAATGTAAATCTTCATTTTGGTTGGTATATTAAATGTTAATGCTTGTGCTAATTTTTAGTCTCTAACCTTAAGGCAGGTCACACATTGCTTTATTAAAATAAAAGAAAGAAGATTAATTTAGTCACTGGAGTCAACAATTAAAAGTACATGGGAGTTTGGACAAAAAAAGTAAGGAAATGATAACTTAATGGCAAAAGGCATGTCCTCCAACAGCTAGGCACCATGGTGTGATCCTTATTTACTTTTATAGCGCACCCCATTGTGCCTATGTGTTGGAAGACATATGTCATGTTTCATCCTCAAGGGCCTAAGTGTGAATTTCCTGTTATTTTTTTCACAACTTTAAAAGTTGTTTCAATGAAGTTTTTGTTGGAAGAACTTTAGTAAAATGTGTTTTATATACTGTCTGTGGCTAGCCGGGAAAAATTGCAGCCCCAGAGGAAAATAACAAAGAAAGGCTACAGCCCGAAGGAAAGGAAGGAGAGGGCTGGGAATGGAACGGAGCCTTAGCTGGGCTGGGAGCGAGGACGGCGGTCGAGATAGCTCCATGCACAGGAGCACCAGCTAGCAAAAACCTTTAGCCCTCACCAGCTCCACGGAGCTGTGCATCCTTTTCCTTATCCCAAAAGCAGGGATGCTTCGAGTATCCGTGGCTGTGTTCACATATTTTTGTTGTCCACAGGTTTTGTTGGCCTTTTTAGTGGTGAGCTCTCGGGAGCAGATGTGCACGCAGTTGCCGTGGGCACACGGGCTTCCCTGGAGAGGGCTGCACCCACCTCTCACGGGTGGACTCCTCTGATCCCCATGGAGCAGAAGCCTTCCTGGAAACGTCTAGGTCTTTTTCAAGTACAACACAGGGAGACTCCGTAAAATGCCATCACTTTTTTGCCACACTGAGAGCTAATTAGCACCCTGATTTAGTGCAAAAGCAAACGTGAAAAACCATTTTAAGCTACCAGATACTTTTTTTTTAAATAGGGTTTTCACTGGAAATTTCTCAATCTTAAGTAAATACTTTCAACGCCGTTTCTAAGGTCTTTGAAATCCCCATCTGGTGCCTTAAAACAGAATCTCTGATATACAATTTTTCCTCCAGTTATGCCAAATATAGCAAGAAAATGCATGGAAGCAGAACATACTCAACTTTAAGTCCTCTGATTTGCAAAAATTACCTAGCTAACTTCAGTGAGCAAAACTTCACCAACAAAGCTTTTCAGCACCAAAATTCTGTACAAATGCCTTTTAAATGTTTGAAATTTTCTAGAATTAGGCTGTCACTTTTGCAAATGTTCTGTGAAATTTTAGCAGCAATTACTACTGAGGAAAACGTTTCAAAGAAAGGAATTCTAAAAAAAGGAACAGAGGGAAAAAAGAAAAAAAGAAATAATCTTGCAACACTAGCTTGGGAGTCAGAACTCCCTTGAAGTGGAAATGAAGCCCGATCCTGAGCATGAGAAGCCACATGGATGCGGGTCTCCCTGTGGGGTCTGACCTGTGTGACCCCACAGAACCCATTGGCTTCACTGCTTCCTGAATCCCTGTCCATTCGTTATGTAGGGAACCATCCACATGTGGATGGTTGGGTTGCTGGTCCAAACTCTCTCTGTCCATGTTTAATTTTTTTTTTTTTTTTCACAGAGTGAATCTTTCATTTGAGTTTCTGGGCATTAGTATATTAATAGGAATGAGTGAATAAGAACGTACTCTTCATTGAAAGTAAAAATGGGATAACCGATAAATTTGGTGTGAAACCTGTGCTTCCTCAATCTTGCAACACAGAAACCACTGGTCTGTTTTAGGGTTTATTCTTCCAAAAGAGATCATGCCCTAAGAGCACACACTAGTTCCTAGGTAATTTACACAAACAAAACATTCATTCTTACCACAAACACAACTAAAGAATACCTCCTTCCACATCAAGCCTACTCATCCCACGGCTAATTGAAAGCTTTCTAAACAAACATTTCATTCTGCTGGCTCCAAAATAACTGGCACTTACGGCTTTGACTTAGTGGCATAAACGATGAACAGTAGCAGCAGACACTGCAAAAATAAAAAGAATTTTATATTAAAAACACAGAAGAAAGAGTCCAGAGTCTTCCTTCTGAAATGCCAGCTCCAATCTGTATAGAGCCAGTGGTAAATTACCCACCTGTATTCACTTACTTAACATTAAAAAACACTTATACATCATTACACTTTTGTACCATATTAGTGAAAATGAATGTTAGAGCAAGATGAGGTAAACATTGCTAATGTGGGAGAAGGCTGCTTATATCTTCTAATGATAGGATTAACTATGGCAGTGATAGATACACCATGCTCCTTTGAACCCTGGCTCACCACCGAAAAAGCCACGTGGCAGCACAAAGAGACTTGCTCAGCCAAAACGGGCTTCTCTCCTGCTTTTTGAGATCACTGCAACAAAGCAGGTTCACTGTCTGAAAATAGCCTGTCACTACCCTGAGTGGCATCCTGGGGATCCAGGGGCTTGTGTGCATTTGATTGACTTTAATATTGTTTTCTGTCACCTATAAATCTTTTTCTCTTTAACACAATTTGAAAGTAAAATAAGGAAGTGGCTCATTTCACAAATATTTTGTTAGTGCATTTCTTACAGCAGTTCTTTGGCACTCAGTTAAGTATTCCAGCACTCCTACCCCTAAGTTTGAAAATGTCAGCACCTGACTCAGAGCAGGGGCCTGATCCAAAGCCCACTGGTGTCAGCAGAAAGCCACCCGTTAAAGTGGGAGGGGTTTTATTGGCCCCACCTGCCCATAAAACACAGAGTGGCAGAGAGAGTAGCCATGAAAAGGATGGCACCGTGGACACAGCACCTCTGGGAATTCCTATGCTGGACCTGAACTTCTGGATAATACTGCACAAACCCTTCTGATGATGCAGCCCATGCCATCCTTAGCAGCCACGCATGCTTGCTCTCCACCCAGGCTGCTTTTTTGGGTGGACCCTTTAGCACGCTGTGTGGTGCTTGAGAGGGCTGACGTTTCTGTCCTGAGGGCAGGATTGCTTTCAATTTATTCCCACCCAAGACATGAAAATAAAATGGCACCAGGACCATGTACTTTTGTGTTCCACTAAACCGCGCGTGGTCAGCGCTGGCTTTCCACAGGTGAGAGCTGCAGAATGGCTCTTTTCTTCTGCCCACCACCTCATCCTCTTAAAAGGGGCAGGATGGCAGCAGAATCTGAGCAGAATTAAATTAAGTCAAGCCACCCACTTCTTAACATTAAATCCCAGTAAATTTCTCTTCAGCACATCGCTCACAAAGCTGCTCTGCCTCCACATCCTTGTAGGGATTCCCACCCCTGCCCTGCAGGCCTCTGGAGAGGTCTGAGGGGCCAGAAGGGTTGCAAAAGCCAGCTGCAGACTGGTGCTGCTTCCTGCTACGGAGGCAGCACATCTCCGCGGGGCACCGCGGGGCACCTCGCTGCAAGGACTCTGCAAGGTTCAGGCTAATCTTCAAGGGGAAAAAAAAAAGCCTATCTGAAAAATGGAGGAGAGATAATAACACTTGTGGCTGTACAAGCGAAGATAACGGCAAAAATAATCAAATCTCATGCTCCTGGGAGGAAACTAATTGCACACAGGGGTCAGGAAGACATTTTCATCCACTGTTGAGCTTTGCACAGTTGGCTGCTGCGCTGTTATTATGAAAGAGGGAAGTGGAAGGAGGAAAGGGGAGTTTGCTTGTGTTGTTTGTCGCTTTTTTCGCTGAAGAGATGGAGGGAAAGGCGAGAGTGGCTCTTGTTTGCCCTTAAGCATCAAGAGCTGGCTGGCGTCAGAGGCATAATACTGGGCTGGATGGATACAGTATGGCAACACCGATGTGTCCGATGGATTGGGGAAGTGGGATGCATCTCTCCACGCGCACACATCTGCTATCCCTCACTTGTGAATGTTACTCCAGATGGTAATCAAGAAGGTGGTTTTATAACCCACATTAAGAGGACTGTCTGCTGACAAGTTATGTGTTTTCTTCCCTTGAGTACATGCTGTTAAGATGGATAAGTGCAAATGGTTGAAATTTGGTTGTTAACTCTGAATAATAATAATACTTTGCATTTCTATTGCATCTTCCATCCTAGGATCTCAAAGCACTTCGAAAACACTAATTAACTAAATCTTACCACACTGCTGTGAAGCAGGTAATTATTATTACCATTTTTTACGGAAAAAGAAGCTTTGTCATAGTGAAAGAGTATTTCCCTGGGTCACCAAAGAACCAAAAATAATCAAGAAATGATGATGACTTCTCAAAGTAAATTAGAAACTTCACATTAATTTCCTGGAAATTAATTTAGTTTTGTTTTTTTTTTCCCATTGAATAATTAAGCCGATCTTCATAATTTTCAACTTTTGAAAACTTCTTTTTTGGGACTAAAACACTAAAAAGAAACTCAAACCTTGCATTTTTCATTCTTGCTGAACATTCTTGCTGAGCAACCAAAAAAATATCAGTCAAGAATGAAAATGAGCTATGGAAAGCTGAGTTACTTTGAGAAATAGTTTGATGATTGCAATTAATTAATAATAAGAATATGGTGAAAACCCATGTCAGCTTCAGTGTCAATTCCCATTCCTTTTGGCCTCATCAAAGAATTCATTACTCTCTTTCCTACCCCCTGGAAAAAAAATGCAGTGTGTTTGTGAGGACTACAAGACTTCTTTTTATCCCCCTTTTCTATTTTTTTTCTTCCTGTCATCTGTTTAAAAACACCCTCCAAATGTGCTGCTGAAGGCTGCGACTTTGCAGACAATAGGCTCATAAGCTTGCATAAATGAGAAAGAGAGAGCAAGACCAAGTTTCAGTGTTGATTTTTTTTTGCCCGTTGAATAATATCAGTTATTTGATTTTCAGACCCAGAATCCATTCTTAAATTAGAGAAGGATGTTGCAGTCCCGTCAAAGAATCG
The DNA here is from genome assembly GCA_013397915.1 of Daphoenositta chrysoptera. Classification (NCBI taxonomy): domain Eukaryota; kingdom Metazoa; phylum Chordata; class Aves; order Passeriformes; genus Daphoenositta; species Daphoenositta chrysoptera. The sequence goes on along the minus strand of VZRO01007949.1, from coordinate 506,157 downwards.
AAGACAAATTTTGCTAATCCTTCTGAGAGGTGAGACAATGGTAATGGGGGGTAAGGAAAGACGTCTGGGTGGGCAATATTGCCTGTTCATTTCCTCGGCTTAGCTACTGATTGTCACTCTTGTGCCTTGGAGATGCCCATAAGCTTCCAGGGAGACTGCATGAAGGTAGAGCAGCTTAATTATGTAGGCTGCTATTTACTAGGTTTCAGCTGAATCCATCAAACTAACTTTGCTTTAACCTGAGCCAGATTTGATTGTGAAGCCAATTTATTGACTGGTTTCTCCTTTGGCAGTGCATCCTTTGATTTAGATACAGATACTTACCCACTTGAAAAGTAGCAATGTTATGACACAATTTATATTTTAAAAAGCAGCATTACACAGAACATAATTTTAAAAAACAAACAAACAAACAAACACAACAAAAAGCCCTTTGAATCTAGAATAATGGCTACCTGTAAGGCAGTAGCTCACTTGAGAGATTTTGCTCAAGTAACTTATAACTATCAGCAGAACCCCCTAGGGAATTACCGCTGTTTTTGCAGAAGCTGTTTGCAGTGGAATAAACAGACAAGTGCTCTATATATCATTTTAAGTAAGACAAATAAAGTTCTGTTTCCTCCTTACAACGATGTCATTGTCACTTATATAAGAATAATTCTGTGTGACTTTTTATGAATCTTTCCCCTGTGCAGAGGTACAATGGCCTAATTTCCTACGCCGCGTATTATAAATAAACGTCCTTCTTCAGCAATGTATAGCCAAGCTGAAATGATCCCACCACGTACGGAGCACTCTGGAATGCTATGGAGTGCTTCAGCACCAGCAGTGGGTGGAGAGAAACCCCACCACCCCAGAAGAAGGTATGTCCACACCTCCTCCTTCCCGTGAAAGGTTTCCCATGGCCCAGGAATAGCCGATGGAAAGGCCTGGGGAAGCCACTCCTGTTGTCATAGGTTCCCTTCATGGCATAGCTGGGACATAGTTTTATTTATTTTGGGTTTCAAAGAGGCAACATCGAATGCATAGTACTGGTGAGTGTGGGAGAGAAAAGAGGACAACCCCCTCCTTCTCATATGACTGCCCACTACTATTGCTAAGAAGAAACCTCAGATGGTAAAAACACGTTAAAAAATTAATAAAAAATGCTAGAAAGTGTTATTCAAAATGTAATTTTAACACATTGTGAAGGGCTTTTAAGGGGAAATACGTGTGGGGAGGGCTCTTATCTCTCTAAGGCTCCAGCTAATGTAGCTGGCTGCCCAGGGGAATGCCAGAGGGAGAGAAAATGGGAGAAATGATATTAAAAGGGTGGGAACATTATTTTATAACTTAAAAAAAAATATTTGTTTTCCCCAGAGTCTTTCAGGTTGGTTTGCTCTTCTGGCTGCGTTTGATCTGCCAATAGCAAAGCCCATCTCTGCAGTGATTGTGGAGTTCTGTCTGATATTCCCTGCGTGCCGTGAGCATGGGGATTTCATTTCATACATCATTTCCAGCGAATACCCTCAGTACGAAGCACAGAAGAAATTTCTGTCGCACACACTCGCGTACGCTCACGTCTGTGTGTGCTCACGTACGTGTGTATGTGTCCACATGAATCAAATCATGCTTGGCAGAGAGATACCCTCTAGCTCTGGTTAAATCCATGTGATAAATTGTATTATCCTGTGTCTTTCGGTGCCCCACCTGCACTATACTGCTTTTTAATCTCTCTGCCTGGATCTTTTCTAGTGTTCTAAACCTCTGAGAGTGATTTCAAAAGGGTTGCCTTTAAAACAACTGGAAAAAAAGCAACCAGCAGAGTAAAAGGGGAAACTACCTTTTTCCTTATCACCTCCTCCAGAAAAAAAAATACACCAAACTCATGTCCTAGGACAGAAAGCATGCACAGAATGACCCATTTATAGTCCAAGTCTACAAGTTAACAGGGCTAGAAGGGTGCCTGCAAATGGAATATTTCTAATGGGGCACAGTCGAGCTTTTACCTCTGAGGCATCAGATATTAATGTGATCCTGGTTTGTACTTTCTAGAGGCTTCTGCTTACAGCAGTTTTGTTTCTTCAGCCTTTTGAGTTCTGTTTAACTAGGCTTGTGGAAAAAAAGGAAACACCCTTGCTGAGGGAATAGATGTCAATATACAGACACACAAAATGTACAAAACCCCTTCAGATTTTGTGTGTAGGGAACCAAAAAGTGGTGCAGGGCAGTAGGAAAAATCTGCATTTCTTCTTGAGATTATTTACATGTACTTTCACTACTTGGAACAAATCCAGCCATTCTCAACTCACAGTGAAAATTTGCTCAGACCTAGTCTATCATGACTTTCCCATGCTATTTTAAGGTACTTTGAAATTCCTACATGAGAAAATTCAATACAGGTGCCATATGCAAGTCTTCATTTCAATGGACTTTTTTTTGTCCATTCCTCCTGTTCTTTCAATATTTTATTGCATCACTGAGTGAATTAATAGTCTTTACACACTAAGATATGTAATTTATAGTCCATTTGGAACCAAGGACAAAAGACTGGAAAAAGACTCCAGAGTCATCCAAATTCTCAGAAATGCATGGGGCTGCCTCACCTGACCATTATGGAGGCTGTAGGAGCTACTGGTGTGATGGTGTTACCCCTCTGCTGTGAGCAGCTACTAGAGTTTCCTCACACTCCGGGGGCTCGAGGGTCACAGCACATGTGCCACCCCTCTCCACTACTTCCAGAGGTGACTTCTTGGTTTAGGAGAGTTGGCAGGGCTCAAACTGACACCTCCACCTTGCACGGCTGTGTCATTCCTCTCACATGAAGTTTTATCTACTCTCGCTCACATCTTAAGGAGATAGCCTCTCTGTGGGCAGCCTATTTCAATACCCAGCTTGTCTGTTTCAAGGAAAAAAATCATGGTATCTAACCTAAACTTTTTCTTCCTTTGTTTGAGGCTGCTGCTTCTTGTTCTACCTTCTTGTACTAATGTGAAGAATTCCCTTACTTCATTAAAGGCACTTCTACATATTGGTAATGTCCCCAGTGAGTGATCTCTGTATAAATTCAGTTCCTCTGATATTTTCCCATATGTTTTATACTCTGATCTCGGTATCACTTTGGTGGTTAATCTCTGTATGTTCTCCCGTGCAGTGTCTAAGTGATAGGAGAACCATAAAGTGTTTTGGGTGGCATTGTCCTAAATTTACATAGCTGCCTTATCACTCTTCTACTTTCACATGAGACTTCTTTTTAATTGCATACAAGAATACCACTGCTGTAATTTACTTGGGTTACAACACACATGTACGTGTTTCACAGAATAGCTGGAATAATCGTCTCAGGCTCTGCCACTTACTGGTTGCTAGATAACCCTTCTTCAGCTATGTGTCTCTCTTTTACCAACACTCTCAGAGTATTATATTTGCTGAGACCCCTGTTCAAAGTGCTTTTGGACATAACCTTGCTGTATTTTATTTTCTGAGTTATCTATTTTTTGGTCACCGGACTTGTACATGCAGCATTTCTGAGATGTTGTGAAATACAAACCTGCAAAACAAGAGCACGGTTATAAGACAAGTGACCCTGATTGAAAGGGTGGCTATGAAAACTGATTACACAGCAAATTGCCCATCTGCACAGGCTCGGAATAAGAACATTTCAAAGCTCATTTGTGGGCTGATGTTGCCATTTAATGCAGTTTCCAACAAATCATTCATAAAATTAATGGCCACAACTGATGCTTGTTTCTCTCAAGCTCTTCTGTGAAAAATAGTTCTTCCACTGATTCAGGGAGATATGTAAAGGAATGGGCATTATTCGAAGAAAATTGAATGAAGTAATCTTCACAACTGCAGATGGTTCAGCTGCTGGTAGCATTCTGGGTTACTGTATAATTTTGTTCTTCACAATCCATCCGTCAGTTTTTCTGTTATTAATGCTGCTTTGTTCTGTAGCTTTCAGAAATGCATGTAAAGGAACCTGTCCCTTGTCTCCAAGCTCAATGTCCCTGACACCTGCTTGTTTACTCTGTGAATGGTGGTTTGAGGAGGGATATCCCTCCCTCTTTTTAAACTTCTCTGCTGCCCATCACATACCCAGAATAACTTTCTATATCTTCTCAAAAAATAGGACTTCACAGTTCGTGTCCCAGGTGTAGAAGTGCCACTTCAAATTTCCTACACCCTAAATGCCTTCTTTTCCAGAACTTGTTTTGGGGGGGCTCTGAATTTGAAATTAACCTCTTCAGTTTATAGTAGAATTGCACAGAGACTTTGCCAAAGGTGTCACGAATCAGTTGCTATTTAATCTGACTAAGACAAGAAATATTCAATTCTAAAGAAACAAGTAACATCTATGGTTTGTTTCCTGATCCCTCTGTGTATCTTTCCAACCTGGGCTAGATGCCATTTAAGACCAATTTCTTCCCATTTCTTTTGAATGGGTAACCTTTTAAGTTATAGAAATCTATCTTACTCCTTAGCAGACATTTTATTTTTCCCTGAGATAGTTTTGGAGTTTGAAAACTTGTCTTGCTGGCATTTTTTTGCCCAAGGGTCCCGTGTCTTTGCAGACTCTCCCCAAGAGTCTCCGGCTGTGGTTTCACAGTGTGCAATGTTGGACATCAATATTAGTTTAGCCCACGCCCTTTACTCCAACCACCATTTCCTACTCCCTCTACAAGTGGTGCTATTTTTCATATATCCTGGTAGAATTGTTGTGGGACAGAGCTATGAACTGTACCAGAAAAATTACCCACCTTTTAAATTCTGCAGCTGAATCCTCCTTCCCCTCATAAATAATAGTATTAAAATAGTTTCAATACCTTTTAAAATCAAATATTAACAATTAATCAATATTTGATGCATGAAGATTTCCCAATCAAAACACAGATCTTCACCAGGAAGGAGCAAGAAAAATGCTGTTTGTCAAGGACTGGAGGAAACCTCCTTTGTGTACCAATAGTTTGCTGGTCACAACCTGCTCAGAGAAGGACAGACAGTCCTCATCCTGTCTCCTTAGCATGAGAAGGTGAGACTGTATGTACTGTGTAGGATGGCTGCAGTACACAATCATTCCCACAGTGTATAAGCCAAACTGAATTTCAGAAGAAATTTATAGAAAGGGACATATGTGTTAACATGGAGAAATGGTTTTGGAGAAAACGACTTTCTTGTTACAGGGATTTCAGTTCTGATTTGGAATGTGGCTTGATTAAAGTGTCCATGCCTGATTGTGATCCCAGACTAATTTTACACTGGCATTGTTCCATGAACTTCCATGCAATAGATAGGAGTGTAACTCAAGGGAGACTCAGATCCTGAGCACTCTGAATCACTGGATCATTGCACAGGTACCTATACACATCATATTGTGCATTATCCTTGCTACATCATCAGCGATTTCCTGCAGAAAATGGGAAACTCAGGGATCCTCGTTCTAGACTAATATGTTCAGCTGCATAATAAACTCCTAAGAATCACATGCAATGAATTTGCCTGTTTTTAATTTATCTTTTCACTCCAATATCTCTTCCCTAGGTAAAAGGGACTTCAGACAACCCTGAAACGTGAACTGTCTTCCTGAGTCAGGAGAGCCTGACAGAGTGGTCCTGAGGATGCAGGCTCCCTCAAGCCATCTCAAGTCCAATACTGAAGCCTCATAAGTTTCTTCTGCCAGCATCTTATTCTATTGTACTATCGTCCACATGAAAAGGAAGCACACAAATACCATCGGGGAACCTTCACACACGGTCACAGCCCAGGCCCCCTGTGGCTTCAGGAGTGGATGCCCACAGCAAACCAGCAGATCTGATGGGAACATCTCAACCTGGTTTTGCTGTGGTTTATCCTACGGCATGAGCAAGTGAAGGGAGGGCACAGAGTTCAGTGCAGCACGCAACAAAAGGAGCCAAAACCTCAGAGGTACATGTTAAGGTGACTCCCCCAAATCGGGCCCAGTTGGCATATACATTTTGGCAAAGCCCTGTGATATCTGGCATGGCAAAATACCGAGATTATTCCACATCGTCTCAGGAAAAATCAAGGCAGTTAGTGGCTCTGTTGGGGAGCAACTCAGAGCAGCTTGGGAGGGTTCCCAAACTGTGTACTTAAGCAGAGAAGAAAATTTGATCTGGTAATTTTTAGGAGACTGTATATGCAAAACATGTTTGGTACTGTTGCCATGACACTATGTTCCTGTGTCTCAGAATGATTTGAAGACACCCTGGTTTTCCTCAGTTCTCCCCTTGCTAGTTCATTTCCTCCCAAGCCAGGGCTGAGTTCAAAGATCACCCAATTAGTAAAAAGAAATAGAAGAAAAATGTTTCCATCCTATCCATCTACCTTATCCATCTACCTGAACAAGACAGTTTAATATAAGACAAACTTTCAAAAGCTGTTACTACATGAGGAAAGTCTTTAGCCTCCCTACAAGGAATCATTTAAGGAGAATGCAAGTAGATTCAGATACAATCACACAGACAGCAATTTAAAGGTGTTTCTGAAAAGACAAGACTCCCCAAACAAAACTGTCTTTGTTTTGTTTTTTTTCCCCAGCATACTGCCCCAATGGCTGCAAAGAATATGGGTCTGGTTTTTTTTATAGTGATTGCTCTACTAAGATGCTTTTCCCTCCTTACTGTCTTCCCTAGTGCTTTTCTGCCAGCTCTGATAAATTAACATCCAGCTGGTCAGGTTGCTACTTTTGGGGTAGGAAGGCCAATATTATCTTGTCAGTGCTGCTCCCTAAGTGTCAGCAAATCTTTGGTTTATCACACCACCCTTCAGAGAGACTCTATAACAATGCACAGCACATATTTTGCAATTTACTTCCCCACTAGTTCAATTTATTTCCTTTCCTTTTTTTGTTTAGAAAAGGCAGTCTTCACGTAAACTCCACCCTGACCTAACAGGGAGCTATAACTGTGTTTGAAGTCCTCTGCACTTCTCCTTCAATGAAGCGAATGAGAGGTCACAGAATTGTCACTGCACATCATTAGTATGTTTTATACTTACATATTTATGTTGCTTGATAGTGTCACCCCTTCTATCATGAAAAATTCTCATCTAATTCCCAATTGGGAAACTGCTTCCCATTATGTCAGTTCACACTGCAATTTCTTCACGGGTATAAAACCGTGTGTTTATACAGAGGCTTCTTGGTTCAGGAAGAAACAGCTCTGGGTAACAGGAGGGCCAAGTTTCCTGATTATCCGTACACTTATTGACCATGCAGCATGAAACAACATACTCATAGCAGAAGTGCAGGTTGGATGTTTTTCAGCACACTGCAGCAGTTATTTTGTGCAAACACAGCAAGCTGCTGGTTTACCACTCTCTGATGGAAGAATTCAGAGTGGCAGTGCACTAGAGAGAGAGGAAATTAATTTAGATTTTTAATAGAAGTGGATATCAATTATATGTGCTTTAAAAAATATTGTTTGAACCTCGTGCTTGGAAGGCAAAGTGTAACAAGTCTTGATCAAGCTTTTTTTTACCCTTTTTTTTTGCAAGCTAGCATCGTACATGGTGCTTGAGCATTTAAAGATTTAAATTCAGCTGACCTATCTCTGCATAAACAAAGGGGCTATAAACAGAGCTATAAAAATAACTTCTTAGATTTAGTTTTGTCAGATTTTCTTAGGTAGATTGGGGATGTTTGGTTGTTTTGGACTAGTTTCAGCTTTTGAGGGAGGCTGGCTGCAGTCATCCACTCACTGAGCATGCAAGGATACTACTGACAGCAGAACTTAATTTCAAGGGCAGTTCCTCCTTGGAGTTCACACAGGATCAAATATTGCTGGTGGTATCTATGTGCCACATCCCTGTTGTTAGTGAATTGCAGGTGAGCCCTCTAAGTTGGCACTGAATAATGGGAAGAGAAAAGGAGCAATTACAAAGTCACCCCAGTCACTGAGTGCTCACAGTGATACCCTCTATGGGTGGAGAATCACTTTGATATCAAGCATTGAAAATATAGACACAGTGCAACATTTTAGATGTGATTTTTAGAACTATGAAAGGATAATAATACTAGACAATGCAATGAAAAGAAAAATAAGATCTTTGTAGCAAGAATTTTCTGTGCACCCCTGCCCACATGAGTGCTTGCTACGACTGCAGGTGTAACACTGAACTGAACTGCACATGCTCTGGTGGTTTTTTTTAGCCATGGGTACAGTAAGATTGACTGTATCATGTAAAAATGCCATCATTTATTATTTGTACAGTGACTGAAATGTACTGTGGGAGACCTTGACACAGTGACAGGCTAATTACACAAACGTATAAAAGCACAAGGAGACATATTCAGAAGACACATGAAGCCTAAGACAGTCTCAGGTGCTTATGACATTGTTTAAGTCCAAAAGAGCCACTTTGGGTCAACCAAACATTGCCTAGCTCTCTTTAGGGAGTCTAAACTGGTCCCAGTTGTCTTTTGCTTTTTCAAATTTTGGGGCCACAGCAGAGAGTCTGAATATGGCCCAACACTTCTTCTCCAACAAATGTGCAAAGTAATGTAAGATGGCACGTAACAATACAATAGCCAACAGCAGTAACGAGTAGATGGGTGATGAATCAAAGGAAACGTTTTTGCTCCCAGAGCCAGAAACACTCCTTCCAGAACAGCAAGGCTTGCTTGCACAGGATTCAAGGAGGGAGAATTCAATCTAGACTCTAGCCTAGGAGCCATCTCCATTTTCAGGGATCCTAGCATCAATGAGAAGCTATTCTGTAATCTTGTCTGGTAATCCTGTTTCAAACGAAACACGAATTGAGATACTCACAATTTCATCAGCATTTGGATTTATATTGGAGCAGGATTTATTGAGAGCAGGATTTATATTGAGAGTTCTACCAACAAAATGAATGTTTGATTTAATCTTTCTCAATAAGATGTTTTTCCCAAAAAAAAAAAAGTATTATCCATCAGCAATCATTACAGTAACTTTTGTTACTATTTCTCTTTTTGAAAACAAACCATCTTCATTTAGAAGGAATTTTGGAACTTGAAGGCTCTTCTGAGGTGTAGGAAAATCAAATATCAACAAATTACAATCCTCTGGAAAAAGAAATTTCTGCTCATTTCACTGTCCTTTCCTTTTTCTCCTTCCACTATAACACACAGGCTCACCCTTCATAAAAGTGTTAAACAATATGAATCTTTCTAAAAGCTCTTCAAACCACTATGCTTTCTGGCTGCCAGGACCACAGTGGCAGCAGAAGTGGTTTGGGGTCTTGCAGTTTCTCTCCTATCTAAGGATGAGCCCCAGCCCCTGCCTCACAAAGGTTCTGATATTCCCCAGGACAACCCACGATACCCAACACCCAGCCCTTGGCCAGGTCAGAGCCCATTTGTTGCAGAGCACATGCATTGACATCTTGCTGGCAGTGTAACTGCAGAGTAGGGGTACTTGTGGTATACTTGGGCAAGCTTCAGAGGCCGATTTTTTTGATGTGTGCAGAGAAATGTTCGGGTGTAGAGTACTTTCCCTTCACCTTGACTTCATTTTCGCAGCCATCTAAAGAGCCAGCCACATCTGCACAGCAACTTTACTGAAATTACCAGGGCAAAGACCTTACCAAATAAAATAAGTCCCCTGTCAGCTGTTTTGGTTTACAGAAAACCAAGAATACTCGTACTTACAGTCCTAAATGTACAGAACCAGAGGAATAATGGAATGAAGTTATACAGTGTAGACCACACATACATTTTCTCATGCCTGCTTTATGTTGTCCACAGGGCAAAACCATTTGTTCCACATTATAGAGGCAGTACCACTGCTTTTGAGAAAACACATCATCCTGTATCCCATATCCAATTAAAAATATCTGCTGTACATGCCTATTTGCCATTGACAATGTCTTCTAACAGCTGGCTGAGATAGGGTTATTGCCTTGATTATGAAGAAATGAAGAGGAAGCTAGATGTTTCTATCTGATTTGAGAGTGCCTGAAAGTGAAAGTTTACAAGCCTTTAAGAGGCTCATTGACCAGCTACATGATCATCACCTGACCATCATAACCTTGTCTGGGCCTTGTGCTGAGATTTGTTAGATAACTAGATACAGTGTGAAAGACAGGAAAAAAAATAGTTGTGGGGAGGAAAAGCTGAAGCTGGGAAGAGAAGGGGAAGCAAAGAGAGAAGGATTTTATTCTTAACAAACTAGAAAGCTACAAAGATGAAGAACTGACATGAAGCAGCTCTTAAGTTGAGGGGGTCCCATTTCAGAGATGTGATGTTGTCATGCCCAGTGTTCTATTCCACATGTTCGCCGTAGCTTAGGGGCATGTCACACACTTGTGAGAACTTTACCAGAGTGTTGATGCAATATCGTGTCAGTAACCGAGTGATTTGTTTTTCCTCTGGACATTGATTGAAGAAATTCTTATTACATTTTATAGCTTGCTTGGCCTTGGTACGAGAGTCAAGACATAAATTGGGCCATAAATTGGCCTGTGTCAGAATCTGCATTGAAACGACATCAAATACGTGTCATCATGCTGGCGTTTCAGCTAACAGCAGGAACCTGACACTCCCTGTCAACTTGATCAAATGCTAGACCCCCTCACATCTTTGCCATGTGGCCCACTTTTACAGTTACAGTGAAGGCTGTGGAGGCAACTCCTGCAATGATACTGGAGAATGCTGCAGTAGGAAAATAAATTGTGTCTGTAGACCAAATTGATTTGCTTCGACTTATTGCAAAGTAACAATCTCCACTGTGAGCGTTGCAGGTATATGCATATAAATAAAAATTGACACCAAAAAATATATAGATACACTGAGAGGAAAAAAGAGCATACATAACTGAGATATATTTATCCCACAAGCAAGCAAGACTTGATAATTCATGAGTGGCAAAGATGCAGTTGAGTTATGGTGATCTTTCCTCTGGAGTGAAATAAATACAGCATCTTGATTCAGCCCATTATATAGCGTGATTAATAGAAGTGAATGTTTTCAATAGGTTGGGGTTTTTTGAAACATTTAGATTCCATATTTTGCTCCTAATTTACAAACTATCAAAGATCTTCGTGGTGATATGAATTTAGAAAGCTGTATTTTGGTAATAGTGATTTTTTGCAGAGGGCAAATTTTTGTTTATGACTCTGCAAAGAGAAATCAAACATTTTAGTTGGAAACTGAAGTTTACTTAATTGTAAGTTAGTGGCTCCATGTTCATCAGAAACCTACAGCATAGCTATAATGTAAGATAAAACAGTGTAAGACAAAATCAGCAGCAGAATATGAGACACTGTTTTGGCTAGCAGATTTTTAGATGAGCATCTACACTGCATTCAGAGTAAGTCATCATTTGTCCACCACCTTCAGCACCACTCTGAGGACTGGCCAGTTCCCACCCATTTCACTCTGCATGCAGCAGTATCATCACTCCTCTGTAGCTAAACACTACGAACGCATCAGGCAGGAACACGGCATTGCCACAGCTGCACTGCTTTCCAACATGGTGCTAACAGAACAGCACTCTTCCCAGTGGCTTACACAGACTTTGCATACTGTCTTCTGTGAAGACAAATGTGGAGTACCAGCCATGGAAGGTGGCCCAGTGTTATTTTGTCATGCTCTCTAAGTCAGTCTCTTTTTCTAGCTTGGATTTCAGCTGTTACATACCATGCAAATGTCAGCACTAGTAGCTACGTGCTTATAACTGTAATAGAAAACTCTCAGTAATGTGCTTGTTCAACAGTCCTAAACCATGAGACCTTCCTGTGGGCCAAGACCCAGCTACCTCACAAAACTGCCAAAACCTTAATTTTTCCATTGCCAACACCAACAATGCTCTGAGGTTCTTTTAGTATAAAATTGGTAACATACAGAAAACTGAAAATGTTGAGACAGCAGTGAGGAGTAACACTATTAACTCAAGAGATTTGTATGACTGTCAAAAAGAGAAAAGGGCCAGACCTGCAGAAATCCATATGGAAATAAAAATCATAAGGATAATGGCATGTATTGCAGAACTAGATTGTATTTATTTTGTTCACTTGGTTCCTTAGAAAAGCTCATTTTCAGTTGAAGTCCATCAGAACATGGAAGAACATCTCAGAATTTTCCTTACCAGAGAACTGGACCTTATCCGTAGGTCTGAGAAAGGTGCAGTGAGGGATATGCCACATACATGGCTGAAATACACCACTCAGTAAACTGCTGATAGGAGAAAAGCCACTGGATATTTATGCTCCTCGAAGTTGTGTGCGACACCTCTGGAGTGAGGGACTTGTTTGTCATCTCTTTGACGAGTCAGAAGGAATTCCAGAGCAGAGCAGCACCTTGAACCCACTGTAAATCGTCAGTCTTGTTATCATTCAGTGATCTGCAGGGCTGCAACAGAAGAGATGCTATCTTTGTTTTACTGTTTGCACAGCTGGAGGAATTATGTCTGTGCCCACAAACATAGCTCTATTTAAGGGTCTTCAGGGCTGCTATCCCAAAACCAAGCTCGGAGCAGGAATGCTGAAATACAAAACATTTTGAGGATAAAGGCTGAAGTGAATCGTGAAAACAATTAATGAGGGCTTCTTTTAGAAACCTGCTCCTTGTGTCTCAGTGATAATAGAATTAAAATCTTTGCTCTAAGACAATTTTGAAAAAGAGGTCTGGATTTTCGGCCAGGCTCCCTTGCTGTGTTCCCCTTCTTCCTAAGCCCATATGCAACTATTTTTCATATGCATATTGCCTTATGGGACAGATCTTTTGCTGTTTGAACAGAAATAGGATCACGTAGATAGAACTATCAAGTTGTTCCACTCATCTCCTATTACTCTTTTGCACCTGTAACAGAGAAATTTATTGAAAACCTGTAATTTTGACAGCTTTTCACTGAAAAAATGGAAAAAGAGATTGAAAAAAATTCAGCCAATATTTTGTCTAACTTATAAAGGCCACTGTCCAAACCACCAAACAAAAAAAATTGTTTCTACTTAATGTTTCCCTAAATTAACTATGACTTAGAAATGAGTAACCCAGGTCAGAATTTAATCACAAGACTCACTGCAAGAATGTCTCCGATTTTTATTCAAGAAACTGAGATTTAATTACTTGCAGAAAACTGAGTAAAGGCTTGAGTACGTTCCTCTGCTAAGGTTATGAAACTTAGTGCCCTTTCTCTAATGAAGGTATGTCCTAAGCCAGGAAGTCTTTACAAACAAACAAGCGAGCAGATTTTCTAGATCCGTGTTGTCCACAGCAAAGACAGGCGTTATCATCAAACTCTCTCTGGCTCCCTGCTTCAGGTGCACGCTGCCTCAATCTGCCTTAGATCTGCCAGGAACCTTACTCTGAAAGGACATTGACATCTGCCCAAGTTACCTTTGCCCTGGAGCACTGTCTCATGCCCCATGTCTCCAGCTGCATTAGTCGATAGGCAATACTGCAAGCAGACAGTGTGACTGACCCAGAGCAATTCTCCAAGGACCTTGGCTAATCTGATATCACTCAGCATCCAAATAGACTTTGCAGTATGGTCTGACCATCACCATCACAGCAAAAGCCTTTTGTATCAAAAGTTTGGCATAAAAATCTGTAAGGCACTGCAATGATTCTGATGATTTCTCTGCAGGAAACAAGTTTCTATTAAGAACAATTAGAAGGCTGGTAAATGGCCAACACTTCACTTTGTAAAATTCCGTATTGAATTCTTCGTAAATCTGTCAAGCTGCAACATTGTAGACCAAAATTTTCCATGGTAGCTACCTTCTTCAAATGAAATATTAGTGGCAACTTTAATGTGGAAGGAATTAGGCCTTCTCTAAAATATGCTTGAGCAAAACACACACATGTACAGTTTGAATATAGTGCTCCCGAACCATGGGGAGAAGACCTAAAATTTGCCACAAGGGCCATATTAAGGGAAGGAGAGAGCTGGTGGGGAAAAAATTTTCTGGCCAGGTATTTTACAACTGTATCATATGCAAGCACCCATCTGTGGTAGCAGAAACAAGGTTGGATGCACTCCTATACCCTAATATTTCACTGCAATTTTACAAGATTGATAAGACACTTGAAGTACAATTTTTGGCGTAGCATGAATATTTTCACTGAACTTGGTGGTTGTTCTATGGGAGAATCAGAATGCAGAGAATTTCCCATTTCTCTTCCTGTACCAAAACCCCACTGCATGGGTTTACCTTGTTGGAAAGCAGAGGTCATGCTGGGACTATTCATATGTTTGAAGCCTGAAGGAACGTGACATCATGGCGATGACATCAGTCAGCAACCTTGGTGATAGATTTGAGAACAGCTTTTTCAAGTCAGGAAGGAGCAGGGTCCTTCAGAAACTGAAATGCACATAAAATTACTCCAAAGCTGTGCAGAATACAGTAAGCTGAGTGGGATGCACATTCTGGCAAATCCTACAATCATCCCAGGGAATACAGCAACAGATTCTACCAGTTAGCAGAGTGCAGAGGTGAGATTAACATTGGCTGTTAAATCCCACCTGACTCTTTCAAGGACTTCTCCACCAGGCCAGTGGCTCTGGTGGACAAGGGCCAGGGTTACAGCTGCTCCTTCTCCACATGTGCTTCCAGCTGCTCTCCACTGCCTGAGCCCTCTGCAGGCAGGAGGCCTCCAGCAAATGGCATTGGGGCATTGATTCCCACAGCTTCACTTCCAGAGGGTTTGCTGATGTGACCGCAATACAGCCTTCAGAGTCTGGGTGTGTGTTCTCAAGGTACACCGTAGCTCCATTCATTCAGCACCACATGAATTTAATGGCTCAAGTGAACACTTATGTGTAAATGAAAGGTGCTAGCCTTTCTTTTTTTTCTTTAATCTGCCTTTTAGAAGCCCTCCCACATACAAAAACACACACAGAGCACTTGGGTCTCACAAATGCAATGTCCTTGGCGATCCACTTTGGATGAACCAAAGGAGAGTTTGAGTGAAACTCACAGAAGCAAAGACTTTACTCTACATTCTATAATTTTGAGGCATAAAGCAGAGATTTAAGGATGCTATCTGAGCCTTTTCTATGAGTATCCTCACTTTTGTTAGTTTAAAGCTGTAACCAGTGCATTAGCTGAAGGGATTGTGTGTGTGTGTGTGTGTGGTTTAATACACATTTAATATAGCTCCTGGGAAAGCTAATGGAGTTGCCTTGGGGAGTTGAGCAACCTCCCAGTGTGCTCTGCATAAATCTTCTTTAGCTGCAGGTGAACAAAAAGTTATGTTAAGTGCAAAAGTGAAGGTAACAGCTGCTGAATCCCTTTTGCTGGCCTGCAGAGAATTGGTACTGCATGTTACCAGCTGATTGGTGATTTCTTAACCTCTTCTAACCTGTGAAAATAAGAGGAAAAATTGAAGCTTTGGGGGAAGAATTTCTCTCCTAGTAGAATTTCTTCTGTTCACCAAGGGCAGTGGGTTAAAAAAATAATTTGGAAAGAAATTCAGCTAGAAAATGGCCAGGATACCACAAATGCAGTTTTATAACAATCTTTCTTCTTCTTTTTCTTTCTTTTTTTTTTCTTGTAGAAGATAACTCGGTTTTATACTTTACTGTCTTATTAACAGAATGCATTTTGGAAGTCTGCCACTGTTAACAGTATCAGAAGGATTTAGGGCTGCTGAAATACACTTGAAGATTTAATTCTGCTGACTTCAGCTCTGATCTGAAGTAAAAAGTGTAACCATAGATTAAATGTTTAGCGCCAGATATTGCAATTGCTGCTTCTTGTCGTAAATCCTTGTGTCTATTGCTGTTTCAGACAGCTCTCTGCGGGCCCTTGGCTGTGCATGCAGCACAATGCTCAAGTCGTATAAGATTCTTCACCAGGGGCCAATTCCTGAAGTCCTCTCTCCATCCTTCCTCATAAAACTCCCAGTTGCCTCAGTGAGAGCCTTGAGACGAAGCAGTGCAAGGCTGCCTCACCGACATAATTCCCACGCGACACTGTGAAAACCAGGACCATCACCTGCTTTTTTAGTGCCCCATCTTTGGTTCTCTAAAAGAGCATTCCAAGGGTGGGGGGAAAGGGCCTTTTCAGACTTTATTAATCTCTTAGGAGACTCAACTAATAAAAGCAAATAATCAATACAAAATTAGATTGTCATGACGAAAATTAACTAATGTGGTCATTCATAGAGTAGAATATCTGGTTAAAAGTTTAAGGGCTACCTCCCTCTCTTAGTTCTAATTTTATAGGTCTCAGTAGACTCCTTTTTCGGACTTCAGCAGCCATTGACATTTTAATCTTTTTAATGCGGTCATCTGATTTACACGTGGGGTTTGCTTTTTCATAGTGGCTAGTTCTCCACTCATTGCTTATTGCACTCAAATAAAGTCATAATAAGAGTACATTTCAATAGTCCCTGGTCCAAAACTGGTGCCTGTCTTCCCTGACCTTGGGTAGATTTATTTCATTGTAAACCTCAGCACACAAGCTTTAATTATTTTTTCTACTAAAATTTTAATGTCAGGGGTATAACCCAAAATATTTTCAAGGTATCTCATAGCACCTATCATACAGACATGTGAGAAGATGCTGGTACCCCTACTCTTCTAATAAAAAAGAAACAAGGATGAAAAAAATAAAACCAAGGCTGAGAAATTGGCACACACTAGAAGAAAAAAAATGCTTTGGTGTCTCCCACACCACCACTGTAGCCACATGTAGAGATTGGGATGAAAGGCATTGAGTTATAAGCCTTTGTCTGGACTCTTAGGTGGTGGGCTGATGTTGAAATTTGTATGCCTGCAGGAAGAGAAAAAACCAAAAATAGGAAGAAAAAAATGAGGTCATAATGTTGACTAGAAGGTTAGCAGCACTACCCCAGCCCAAGTAACCCATAAATTAAGTAAAAATTGTTCACTCAGCTTGCTGGATATCTATATTTTACTTACAACCTCTGGGACTGGAAAATTCTGGCTTGTGTTTTATCCTGGTACTTGGAAAGGAGCAACTTCCAATTCTCAGAAATTTGGCTTAAACAAATTTTGATTTTAATTTGAGCTCGTGGAGTTTTGGCATGATGGTGTATTGATAACTTGCTGCTGGATTGTCTGGCCTGCTTGTGCAAGTTCACATTCAGCTGGAAGTTTCGACTGGTTTCTTGAGGCTTCTCATACTTCATCAGCTGTTTTTTTCAGCTTTATATAAGACCCATATAGAATAAAAGCATCAGACTTGTTTCGCATGGCTATGCCAGTCCCAAAGCATGCAGATAAAAGAAACTGCACAGTGATGCACTCAGCACAGCTCCAGTGCAGGAGGCAATCGTTTCCTTTGTTCCTCTCCCATGTGAGCAAACTAGTCTTTTATTAATTCTCTACCCTATCCCCATTTAGTCTTATAGAGAGTGCCAGGGAGAAGCTGGGAAT
Organism: Daphoenositta chrysoptera; assembly: GCA_013397915.1. Classification (NCBI taxonomy): domain Eukaryota; kingdom Metazoa; phylum Chordata; class Aves; order Passeriformes; genus Daphoenositta; species Daphoenositta chrysoptera. The sequence goes on along the minus strand of VZRO01007949.1, from coordinate 488,833 downwards.
ATAATGCTTTCCTCCCTTTTTTGCTACAGGTCATATAAAATGGATATTGCACTCAGTGCAGATGGGGCGACATTGTCATTCATCAGTTCCCCAAATTGGCTGCTTGGCAGACAGAATTATTTAAGTAAAACTGAAGTAATTTTCAAAATTGAAACTTAAGCTGTTTAGTGACATAAGCCAAGAGCAGTTTTTCTTGGACCCCCAACACTTCCTTGGCTCACATTCACAGTTCAGCTATTTTCATTCCCGTCAATTAGCTCAATCTCCACGGATGTGAGGAAGGGCTAGAGCAGTGCAGTTTCTTTGATGCAATTTCGTGTATACATATGGAGCATCTGTTACTCCAGGAGTCTTGCCGTCACTTCCATTATATGGAGGGTATTGGTAGTGATAGGAACTCAGGACCTGATGGGCCATTTTCTTCTGAGCTTCACACAGAAGTGCCTTGGCAGAGAGCCGCGAGCCAGGGAATGCCCCTCCAAACAAAGGCAACACGCCGTGGCAAAGCCCTGCAAAGGGGTCCAGGGAAAATAAAATGTGTAAGAGTGTGCTCCCTTCCTCCCTGCTCCACTCCTCTCGAGCTTCTGAGTGTTTGACAGCTGCAGCACCCAATTAACACTGACAGACTGGGTTTGAACACCAAGCTTGGGGTACTCAGGCTGGTCCACTCGAAAATAAAACACTCACGGAATGCACTTCACCTTTAACAGCCTCTTGCTATCTGGTCACTCCTTTTTTGGGGGAAAGGGGGAGCTATAAAAGGTTTTCTTCCATATTTCTTTCAAGACAGCATGTATTCCACTCATATTGATCTGCCAGAGGCTATCATTACCAACAACTCAGGTAAACATCTTCAGCCAATTATTAACCTGTGATAGAAAGATAGCAGTCTCTCTCCTTCTTGGTGTCTTTTATTTATTCTTAACACTTTCCAGGGAAATATCTGAGAGTTCTTGTTTTTCATCTCATAATTTGGTCAGGAGGATAGGTTAAGAGTCTAAGATTGCTGCCCCAAATCCCAGAACTTGGTTAAGTGTGATTTAAGTGGCAATTAAAATGTTATGATGGGCTTCAGAAGACAATGAGTTTTTTCTCTCATTTAGCACACCCACCCATTGCCTAATTTCAGAAAGGGCCTGACGGATGGTTGCAAGGACCGTTCAAGGAATATATGACAGGTATCTGCTCTGTTTCATAGATTGCCACTGGTTTAGTAACCACTACATTTCCAGCTTGTGTGGGTGCATAGTCTCCAAGTGACCTTCTTTGTAGGGAAAAGCAAACCATACTGGTACATGGTTAAACCACCTGCAGTCTTCAGGAACTCTCAGGTGGTCAGAAAATGCCACCAGTGCAAGCAGAAACCCCACACTCTCTGTCAGGGCACCTCGGGAACCCAGGGCTTGCCATCTTCAAGGAGGAATTGGCTACTTCTGCTCCAGTGCACACTGAAAATGAGAAGAGTTAAAGTTTCATATAAAAAAATGATTGAAAAATTGACTTAACGGACATGCACTGTTCTGATTTGAGCTATTTTGTTACAGAAAATTTTCTAACAGAGGAAAAAAATGCCTTTCAAAAAAAGAAAAGAAAAAAAAAAAGAGAGAAAAAAGTAACATACCATTCAAAAAAAGTTTAATGGAGTATTTCAGTTATTCTTTCCAAACAACATTTCACTGAAATCAACACACTGCTGCAAAAGTGTTTGTTTTTTATCAACTGACATTTTTCCTTCTAAAAATTTCCAGCCAGAACTTTTCTACTCATGTATCAGTATTGCAGCAGGAATATTTGTAACTGTGGTTTGAATTTATGCGAGATGCTTTTAGTCTGACTCTTCAACCCACTTAGATCGAGGCAGACTCTTTATAATTTGAAACATTCCACAGTGTTTATCTCTGGGCTGGTGAAATGGATTAGAAGGTCAGTTTTAAATTATTGCTTCATGAGTTATGTTGCTCCTATAAATTCCTGCATTTTCTCAAAATAGGTTAATTGTTTCTTGTCACCTCCCACATAGTATTAAATTATGTGGAGCTGGTTATGTACAAAAATACGGAGTTTGCTTTTTCCTTAGGGTTTTAAATATGTTTGTATAGTGAAATTCAGAAAGTATAGCAGAGATCCATCCTTAACTCTCTAACCTTTGATTCTGAATATGGAATAATTATAGCATGCTAGCTTTGCTATTTGGATTATATATATGCATCTATACTGACTGCTAACAGAATATGGAGAGAGAATACAGAAGGCAAACAGTGCCCAGCATTGGTTGTTATTAGTCTGAGACCTGCTTTGCCATAAAATAAAAATATGTTTCCTATTCCTGTAAGCCAGTTATAATTTAGTGGGTTAAGTGACTTGGAACCTGCCACGCTCTTTGGAGGCTGCAGTTCCAAAGACACATCTAACCCATCATTACAGCACCTTTGAACCACTGGAGTAGGTCTAGAATCTGCCCCAGTATGTTTCGGCATGAGCTAAATGTAAAGCTGCCAGATATAATCATTCATCCAGCTTCTTCTTTCCATGGACCAACATGTGGAAACCGTCTTGTAGTGGCCTTTACTTCTCTTAAATTACAAGCATCTGTTCCTGATCAGTTTTGAGCAGCACCTATAATTTTTAATCATTACCTGGGACTGATAACAACAGAATATTTGTTGGCATTCTGTTCTCTGATTTTAGGATTATTATTTTTCATTGATTCTTTTTTCGTTTGTTTGGAGTTTGGGGGTGGTGGGGGGGTGATTTGTTTCTTCTTTTTTTTGTGGTGTTGTGTTTTTTGGGGTTTTTTTGTTTGCTTGGTTGTTTTTTTTTTCTTGGACTTTTTTTTGTTTATTTTGAGGTTTTTGTTTTGTTTTGTCTTGTTTGTGTCTCCCTGGGATTGTCCACGAGCAAAATTATCTGGGAAACAACCTCGTCGCTTGGTTATGAAGCACCAATAAACCTGAACAGCATTTTTTTTTTTGTCTATACTGAATAGGCTTTGCTATGTAATAGCCCAGTGCCATTACAAATTCAAACCCTATATATATATTGTTCATGGCCCTTTGTGTCATCAGGAAATTAAAGTTTGCAGCTGGCCTCTTCATCTTAGTTAATCATGCAAACATGAAATCCTTAAAGGTCCACGCAATGGTCCCTGCAGGGGCCCCACTCAGCACTTCTCTGCAGCGTGACATTGTTTTTCAGCTGTGTTTTTATCTTCTCCCCTCTTCTGTTCTGAGCTCCTGCTGCTTTTAGCTTCAGTAGCAGACTGTCATGTGGCACTTTATCATGGGCTGTCTGGAGCACCGCAGTGGCCATGCCCCTCCACCACGCACCACAACCTGCCCGCAAGTCTAGCAGGTTACAGATGAAGCCTCTCCTGCTCTCACTACCCTCTTGTCCTGCCTTCAGCCCTGCCCTGCTGGCAAATGGGGAAAACCTTGGAGTATATCTTGTACTGTGTCTTATACAAGGTTGCAGGGTGATGGCTTAAGGGCTTAGTTTCTCCTGCCTGTATTTTATGCTCTGGTTGCTTGTTTTCTGAGAACTCGCTTAAATTATGACAATAAATCAAAGATTTCCTTCCAGATGTCTTTTAACATCTAGCATCATTTCCTCCAGGTCCTGGGTATGTCCTAGATTTTGGTTTCCTTAGGTAATTTCCTCTACTGGCCTTAGTGACCCTGACATGGGTTGACCTGTAGTTAACTTAGTCCCCGTTTTTGAGATTCAGTTTGAAGAAGTCAGTCAATACCTCATTTAAAGAGGGTGGGGGGGAGGTGGGAGTGAAGAAAAGCCTTCACTACCTTCTTCATTTTCATTTCCTGTGCCATTGTATTCTAACTTTCTCCCTGACTGATTTCCACTGTCTTGCAGATGACAAGAAAAATCTCTTCGTATTTGCTCTCCTACTTTTTTTTTTTCTTTGCTGTAACCTCTTAAAATTTTTTTATTAGCTTTTCCTTACCTCTTGATACATAACATACATGTGAAACACTTAAAGGGCTTTTATTTTTTACCAGATTGTTCCAGGGTTGTTAATATTTTTCTCTTTACCATTGAGAAAGCCATTTTGTCATTTTAAAGATCACAGCTACTTTTATAGAGCTCTAATCTTTTGGGCCCTAATCCAACAAATCTTTTAAGCATGTGCTTAACTTCAGACATGTGAGCGGTTGTATTGAACTCAATGGAGCTAGTCAGGTGCTTAAAGTTAAGCAGATGATGAAGTGCTTTGTTTGGCTGGCCTTGCAGAGCACCGTCCCCCAGGAGCCCCTCGGCAGCAGCCTGCGCTCAGCTACCCGGTGCTGGCCGGGCTCGGGAGACAGGCTCTGCGGCACGGAGGGGATGGAGAGGGGAGGGTCCCGCAGCACACGGCTCCGGGTCCTCCCTTAGCTTTTCGGGGAGTATCTTTTCAGTTACCGATTTTAATATAACGCACGCCTTTGCACATGGTGCCTTTTGACCTCGAGGTGTCTGCGATTTAAGTGATCCAGGCGTGGGCCAAGGAAGAGGGTAACCAAACCAGATGAAACGAGAGAGATGATACAAAGACAGCCGTACGGGTCTGATTTCACAAGGACTTGCAGCTTCCCCATTGTCTTCCCTCGCTGATTTCGGAGAGACCCGTGTGTGCTCAGTCCTTACCTGGCGGTATTCAGCATCTTGCAGGATCAGAACCTGGTCTTATTTACATATTTGTTTGTTTGTTTGTTTGTTTGTTTATGTAGCTTCCCTCTTTCAGCTGCCCGTATCCTTGGCATTGCTGCTCAGAGGCGGGAAGATGACCCACCCTCAAGTACTCAGTGCACCGCTGGCTGCCCCAGCTTCTGCCCAGTACCTGCAAGGTAAAAAGTCACTTTTACAACTGCTTGAGAGAAAGGGGGCAAAACAGGAGCTGAGTCCCCTTTGCCCCAAGGCACACAAAGGACACTGGCATGGCAGCACTGCCCCATCACAAATTTCCCCTGGCTGCTTCCACCTGCCTGAGAGGTGGAAGCTGTTCTGCAGCTTTGTGGCACCAAAGGACACACACTGACTGGGGAAGTTAGGTTGTTAGGTGCAGCTTGGGTGCTCAGAAGTTAACTTGAAAAAGAGACTGCATTCAAGCACCTGGGAAAGGCTTCTCTGGACAGATGTGAACCTCTTAAAGTGAAGGTTTGTAAAAGAGCACATGGTAGGCTCCTATATCAGCTAAACTATCTGGCTCTAGTCATGTTAGCTTGGAGGATGTGAATAACCTGGCTGACAGTTTTGTGTGCTCTGTCAAACCAGTTAAATCTTAGGACACGGCTTTCTCTGAGGCCTGGCCAGATGAAGAAAACATAATCACCAAATATATGGTATAGGCCTGATATAAACTATCAGGTGTTTCCTGGGACAAGTGATTTTGGAGTTTCTCACAGATATGGGCTTGAAAGTTCTTTATATAGAGGCTATTTCATGTCAGTCTCATTCCTGCCTCTTTTGAGGCATCTCTGCCTGTCAGAGACTGTACATAGAAAATGTGTCCTTTTAAGCTAAGGGAGGAATTCCCTCAGCTGGCAGCAGTCATAAGATCCCTTAATCATACTGGGGTGGCAGCCAGGAGGCTCTATCCAGGACCAAGGCCCATCACACAGGTGCTGCACAATCATTTCTCTTCAATCACTGCAGGAAAAGCTGTTAACAATTTCTATCCTCTTTTGGAGGTTGGCTGCTAGCAACGGGGAAAGACTTGGGTAATACCACTTTAAAATAATTTCTACTGACCGCAGACTGAAGAAGCCACTAAAGCAGGAATGGGAACAGGATGAAGCTGATGGTGACAGCAGCAATTTCAGCATTATTCCGGGAAAGATAACGTGTCACTCTTCTGCATTGGTAGGCTGGCATCTCTTCTTGTCGTGTGACCCTAATTAATTTATGTAGTATGCGTCATGGGGGAAGACAAGATCCAGACTGAAGCCTTTGTAATGGGATTTTACCCTGTGCCAGACAGAAGTAATTAACTATATCTATCTTTTTCAGTTTCAGTTGCTCTTCCCTAAAAGATTTATATTAGGAAGGTGAAATCATACACAGTCATACCTTGTCCATACAAGCTTTTCCTATCTCCTGTGACAGAATTAAATGCTATACTTTTTCTCTAGCTAACAGTAATATTTCTATGACTAGCACCAAACTAAAAGTCACTCTGAGCACGCTCGTTCTTTATGACATTATCACTGCTCTGATTGCTAGATAGCCTCTGACATCCCGTCTTCACTTACGTTTCCTCTATCCATATTTACTTCGATTTCTCCAGGTATATCCTATTGAATGCATAGTGGGTAGGGAGGTAGTTACACATAGGAGATATGTACACACAGCACCAAGCTCATCAGAAAAGAGCAGAGGAGGAGGAGAACACAGTTGGTCTTTTAACAATGAAAGGAGAACACAGCTTCACATAAAACACAGCAGAGCTGTGAAAATCCTTGTTGTTAAAGGTCTACAAGGACTAAAACCAAAATATAAATGACTGTCTTTTTAGCTCCCGAGTTTGGGAGGCTGGGAAATGCAGATACTTCCTCAACCCATGGAGGACTCTGGGCTGTGTCTGATGCTGTCAGGATAGAATTCAAAGGGAGTTTCTTTCTTCTGTCCTGGCCAAAGAGGATTGGCACCTTGGCACCATTTCTCTGGGGACAGCTTCTGTCGCCCTCCTCTCCAAACCCTCCAGCTCAACACGATCCTTCCCCAGCCCATCTTCATGTAGCCATCAGGCCCAGTAGCAAGCTGCTATGGAAGCTCACATGCTTCAACACTGGATTGAGGAGCCTGCATGAAAAGTTAAACTGGCTGGGCTGGAGCAGAAGTCAGCAGGCAGCTGGGGGTGGGCTGGGGGCAGCCAGTGCTGCAGGCAGCACGGCTCTTTGCAGTTGAAGTGTTTGGATACCCCTGTGGAGGAGGTGGTGGTCCAGCAGCAGCATCACCTGGAGTAACGAGTTCTGCAGGAGGCATAGTGGGCAAAAACTGCATCACCATGCAGCCTCCCCATCCCTGGGGGCTCCGTCCAGCCCTGCTGCCAGTACTGCTCCTGCTCACAGTGCTGAGAGCTGTGCCTGCCATTCCCTAAGTGCAAAATGTGAAGGAAATTTAACCTATTATACCAAAATTGTGGTCATTCTCCACACCCCTGGCACCTGTATTTTGTTTCTAATGACTAGTTTGTCCTCTCTCTAGCTGGGATAAACTACAGAAATCCCCTCTCAGAGGCAACACTTCTCTCTATTCTGCCTGACTTCTGTCTGTCTGAAGTGGTCCTGTACCACAAATAAAGACTACAGTACTAATTTTAGACTGCCTCACAATCACTAATATACCTCTTTAAAACCTATAGTCATTCATTTCTCTTACACATCCACGATAGGATCTTACTGTAGCATTCCAGGCTGCCCCTATCTCATTTAATCCTTATATGTCTTAACTTTTGTCCTTGGCATCCAGACAATTCTTCTATTCTCAGGATGCTTTCTGCTGAACTTCCTGTCTATAAAAATGCGCTCAGGGAGTCTATCACTCTTCCAGCCTATTCCTTCCCCTTCCCAGAGCTTCCCCTTCTCTTACCAGACCAAGCAATTATTCTTATTAATTATTCCAGCTAACAGTAATTATCAGCAGCATGCACCCCCAGCTACATTAATAACAGCGATCTCTAGGACACTGAGGAATTGGCTGAAAAGATTCACTTTGCTGCTTGGATTGCAGAAGAAGACAAATTCCTTTTCTTCCCTGTGTGTCTATTTTTTTTACTATTATTATTTTACTTTTTTTGGGGGGTGGGGGGGAGGTTCTTACCACTTTCTTATTTTAAAATGGGCAAAAAGAGGCCAGATGAAGAAGTAAGGACTTACTGCATAGGCCTTATTGCCTAAGAAGAGTCAGGAATAGAGATGGAATGGTTGGTCTGTGGATTTTCTACACAGTTTCTAAGCAATGTCATTAATTGATTTCATTTTTTTAGCTTCTGATATTTATGGGCCAAATACTGAAATTTCTGCTTGGCCTCCAATAATGTGGGGTCTGCCTCAGGGTTAGAACTTTGAATTGTTTTCATCCGTTCCACAGTCACGGCTACCATTCAGCAGTAAATGGAATAAAATTTGGCCATGTTTCATCATCTGTAATATGTCAATATTTTTCATCTCACTGCTGAAAAGCATTGAAGATTTTAAAAGTGATGTTTCTTTAGTGCAAAAGAAGAACAAACAAAAGAAAAAAAACACGGCAAAATATGTCTTAGAAAGAAATGAAAAAACAAAATCCTTCTGCAAAATGAGAGTTAAAAAATGCTTTCCCTCAAAATTGCTTACCATTTGCCTAAGCTGCAAAGTTTTTAATGACATTCTAGTGAAAATAGAGCGCTCTGGCTAAATTCCTTCAAACCCAATAAAGCAGATGACTGGGAACTGTAATGGAATTGATGCTGTCAAGTGCATTTGCTTTTTTAATGCTAACATGTTTTTGGTTATTAAGAAACAAAAAAACCTAGTGGTTCATGATCAACATAGCTTTTGACAGGGGCATTGGAACCCATCTGGCTTATGGATCCCCCACTTTTTTTTATTGGCTTGAGATTATAAAGTTGTAACACTGTAGTTTAGCTTCTGGCTTCTGCAATTGTAAATTGGCAAAGGGCTCACAATAAGGTGTGAGTTTCTGAAAACTAAAACACTCCACTGACCCTGTGCACACTACACAGGCCTGCAGCAGATGTACTGGATGGAGGAAATACAGTAGCACTGTTGAAATGTTACTGATGGGTTCCAACTGAGTGGCCCTAGATATAAACCAGCTTTCAAAAGGAACCGATGAGATGAAAATGTCAGAAAAAAAACCCATTAAAAGATGATGCCATATATTACTTAATGAAGTCACACAAGTCAAAAGTAAGCATCCTCCAGCAGTAATGGATGTACTTCATGAACATTAGCTCCAGTTGTCAATACCTGTGATGAAAAAAATACCCCTCTCAATCTTTACAGATTTCTTTGATTTAAATAAGCCTTTTAACATGGAGAGGATTTGTTCTCTCAGTGTGCTTCATTAGTGTAGCTTACCACCACAAAACCTGGTTGTATTGAGAAAGATTGCCCCATTATCAAATAATTAGTACTGCTTTAGCAGGTGCATACACTTACCTTTGTAATTAAATCCTTGTTAAAACACCAAAATCCAGAGAATTTAAATGGTTACCTGATCCCAGAGGAAGTAGCCCAGAAAGTTATTCTATAAGGTAGATGTCATCTGGGAGCAAAGATACTGAGCAGAGCATCTTTTCCTCATGGGATGTTGATGAAGCACATCTGCACACATCATGCGGTGCAATAAAAATTGCAATGACAATACTAGACAAACACCTACTGTACAAGAAGCCAGAGAAACCAAGCATAAGCCTGCACAGAATCATATGCTTTGTAATGGAGCTCTCACAGCTGCATTAGAGTTACAAGCAAAATTAAAGACAATGATCCCAGTTTTTAATAATTCTTTGAAATATTTGCTAGTTTACTGTAGTCTACGTTGTGACTTATTCCTGAATTTCCGTCTGAAATCTTACCATGGTGGAGCAACAATGGGTATATGGCTACACATATAGCTATTTTTGAAGAGCTCAGGATCCTAATAAAATCTGAAAGAAAATAATTAAAGTTGCAGTAATCTCAAACAGTCACAAAAAAAATCACATTTCTAATACGTTATAGATTCATTTATATATTCTTGTGTTGTATGTTCTCCACAATTACAGATCAGTGAATGTCTATATTAATAAAATATGCCAGCAAGTGGATTAGACAGACTATTACAATAAATTATCTCTACTCAGTTGGCACTCTCATTGTCCTCACCAGAACTGATCAACCATAATTAGTTACTCGCCTACAGAGGTGTAGCAGTGCTTTATTATAAAGAACACTGAGCAAGCTCCCATTATCCTGGCTACTTGTATTCAGACTCCTAGTATGGATCAGAAACCCCAACCAAACTCTAGTTTCCAAAAGCCAGAGAGGAAATGAACAGATTGGAATAGATTTGTTATCCCCCTCTCAGAAGAACTCTGCTGACCGAAACAGTAGGGACCAACATGAAAAATCATTTACAAGATCTGTGCGTACTCATTGACTTCAATCTGTGTTCAAAGTTGTAGATTCAGTGCTGACAAAAGTACCCTTATATTTTAGATGTGAAACAGCTATAGAACAGCCAGTTTCTGGAACGAAGTTCTTAGATAAATGGAGTTAGTCCTGGAAATCAATTTAGACAAAGCTGCAGCAGTGCTGGTATTGGAATTCACCAACTCGCTACATAATTTGAATAAATGGGAAAAGAGATGACTCCTGAGAGTAGCACTGGCAGCCAAAAGAATTATACTGATGGACTGGAAAAGCAAAGCCATGCCATGTATTGATTTATGGACTATTGCCCTTCTGGATATAGCTAAATGTGAAAGAACTCCCTTTATTCATACTAATAAAATGGACATAAATGCTCTCAGACAAAAACTGCTGTTGGAGTTTTATTGTGAATAGCTGGCGTGTGGGATGGTCTTCTTTCACTTGCCCAACACATGCTCTGTGAGCTGGTGAAGTTTGAGACACATAGAAAACAACAGGGACTTTTTCTAGAGTTGCTTCATTTGTTGGGGTCTCTTTTTATCCACTCAAAATGTTTTCCTTTGTATTTTTGTTGGTTTGGGTTTTTTTTCTTCTAAAACATCTTGGTGTAAATCACAACTTAAGATAGTATATTATCACTTAATAGATGTGGTTCTATGGTGGTCAAGTTTCAGCGTTTTGGATACAAGTGCCTTTTTTCCTGGCTTAGAAATTCTAAACAATGCTAAAGGAGCGTGAACATAGAGCATTACTAATCCTGCCCCCTCTGTGACAGGGTTATGACTGTGATCTCCCTGTCCTACCTGCCAAAGCTGGGTTCATACACATCACACTCAATATGAGAAGACCCCTACAAAGCAGCTTTCACTTCCTCAGCCAAACCAGCGCTATCCCTCAGGCCTCATTTATCTTTAGAGGACCCTCTGAAGATTTCCTGCGTCTCCATCAAGATAAGTAATATGGGGAGCCCTACTGCATCCTGGCTGCTGCCAGAATTTTTAATGCTGTATTGATTAAACTGCTATGAGTGGTATGAAATTATGTGGTATTAGTTGTGCTGGCAACTGGTTTACCTCTGGGATCCTCACATTGCTAGTGCTGGTGGAGCTAAGCCAGAATTAGGAACACTGGGAAATTAAAAAAAAAAAAAATTAAGCCGTTATGTAGACGTGACCTTGGTAGTTGAAACTTAATGTCACAAGATGAATAGACCTTTTGGAGTCTGGGACACCGCTGTGTGCAGTGACAGGCGCTGGTCTATCTTCCCAGCAGAAGGGAAGGAGCCCTGCCTAGGAAGCCCTGAGTCAGAGCCTGCACCAAGCACAGCTGAGAGTCAAGAAGAAAACCAAGCTGTTTCCTGCAGCTTTTGAAGAGCCAGTGAAATAAAATGAGAGGGTGTGGTCGATTCTAGGATGTGCAGGTAAGTAGCTTTGTCCTGTTGTTGTGCCCCTTTCTAAAATATTCCCCCCATCTGCTGTGAGAGACAATGGCCCTTTCTCCACCCCTTGCCACTCTGCAGTGACACTCCTGCACCCAAGGAACTGAGGGAAAGTGAGTCAACCTGCACCTGCAGGCTGCCTCTAGACCTGGCAAAAGGACTTGGGAGCAGCTCTGGGCTGAGAAAAAAAACTCAGTCCCTGGAAAAAGAAGCAAACACACTGATCTTCTGTGACTGTGATGACGAGACCACCTGTGAAGTGCTTAAACCTTCCTGAGGTGTTTACAGAACACAGTGTAGTCCATAAATGATTGCCCACTCACTTACTCCTGAAATGGTTTTGTGTTCACTTTATGTGCAGAGTTTATCACTGCTGTCCAGAGGAACCTGAAAAAGAGTTGCTACTGCCATGGTGGACTTGGTAGGGATACAAAAACACTTGGCCATCCAGGATTGCTGGACAACACGGCCTTCCACCCTCCTTGAGATATAATGGTCCAGTCTGCTTCAGGCTCTGACCCCAGGGCTTACAACAGAAGCACATTTTCTGAGGAGGGCTTCCCCAGGGCTCTCTGCAAAATGCAGGTGACAATTATCACTGTGTTCCAGACTAATTAATGTCACTAATGATATGACTTACAACGTGACTACTTCTAAGGCTACAATACTTGACCTGTGTGAAGACAGAAAGAACATAGCAGTTTGTTAAAATTAAACTGAGCATAGATTAACAATGCAATTTGTAAATATTGAACAAAGTTTAAGCTTCAGTCACACTGAAGAGAAAAAGGCTTTGCACTGAGGCTTTTATAAGTAGAAAAGAAAATTGAGATAATTGGATGATACCAAATACTTCCTACATTATTACTTATTCTATTGCAACATAATTTCAAAATGTCAAGAAAAATGCACCAACTGTGCTTTATAGATCACAAAGAGGGGGAAAGTCCAACATTTTTAATTTCTGTGTTGACAAAACCCACCTCCAAAATATCTGGGAGTAGATGGTTCCAGAATTTAGAGTGATATTGCAAAACCTGTCATGTCCAAGTCATTGGCTGAAGTTGAGCCTGAATGGCTAATGAAATGACTGAAAATTATTGCCAGCTGAGAGGTCTTCAGCGGCCTGTGACAATTGCAGTCTGTGATGTAGAACGGTGGCTGCCATTTTAAGTATACACACTGCACTCAGGGTAGGACACCCAAAAAGCAAACCACCCCAAACAAACAAAGAAACAAACCAACCCCACACCATTAAAAATTCATTTTGGCTGTAGGAGGGATGGATTGGAGCAGATGAAAGATGGAGATGGGGTCAGAGCATTGGAGTTAACATCTTTCTTTCAGCAAATGTGCCGCAGTATTGTAAAAAACACCTCAAGAAATCAGAAGCAGAATATGCTTTGGCAGAATGGTTCACAAGGCATTGCGAGGAGTGTTTACCTTCTGAATCTTGTAGTGGTTTAGGTCTGTCTAAGTTGTTTCCCAGGAAAAGGCTGGCCCAGCCCATTCCTGGTACTTTGCTTATAATCTGAACTGATGACACTAAAGCTGAAGAGTTTCAGTGGAGGTGATTGCAGAATGTTTCCATTTATCAGCCCTGATGCCCAAGTAAGCAAAGATATGCTGTCGTTTCGCTTCCTGTTCGTATACTGGAGGTAAATACAAGAACTTATCCTCAACATGTCTGAATATGTCTTATTTTCATGACACTACGCCTGTGTGGGACTTAACAATGATGGAGCAGAATCATTACGGTGTCATTGATTCTTTACAGTCTGAGAGCTTTTGGAAGTCAGATTGCTTTCAGACCTATACACTCAGGGTAATCATCTCTGCCACTTCCTGCATCAGAGCAGTGTTGTGAGATCTTGTTTAAAAATCTCTTCTCCTTCAAACCTTCTGCAAACAAAGCTGTGTTTTCCCCTCCTTTTTGGGTATGGTGCACAGGCTGACCCCACTACAGCCCTGTGCCACTCACACAACAAAAACACCCCTGAAATGTGAAGCTGCACAACCAGAAGGAATCCCCTTCCCTGGACTACTCATCTCCTTTAGTATGAGCTTTGCTGAGCTCTTATTCAGCAGATGGTGTGGAGAGATAACCTCCAAAACCACAGAGACAAATATTTGATTTGGATGAGTACATTAAAGATTACTCACTTCTCCCCTCAAATTATCTGTGTTTTGCAGAGAGAACAAAGAGGATCATCCCTTCTCTAATAGAAGTGATTTCCAGCCTTTGGGGCTGAGTTTTGAGGGTATGGTTCAAGCTGGTAGAGCCTAAGCCCAGTGCCTCTGGAAGGCAACGTGTCAGGCAGCTGGCATTTGCCAGGACAGAGCAGAAATGAGTGGATGCTGTGAATGGAGCAGGGTGTCAGCTCTGCCTTCCCTCCCTGGGCAGCACTGGCCCTTGCTCTGGTTCTTTAAATGCTCACGGTGCATCCTAAGGAGGGCTGGCAATGCAGGGCTGGTCATTTGGGGAAAAGTCTCAGGGAGGCCCATCACCTACTCTGGGCACTCTGTGCATGTGCATACACACCTGTGTGCCTTCAGACTGGCCTGTCTTTAAGATTTATCTCAGTGCTGACAGCTCACAAATGTACTTGTCTGTTTTCCCCATGGGTCTTTGTACCTGTCTTTCTGGTAGATTATTGTCATTAAATTAAACATATTGATAAAAGCAAGTTATTCTAGGTTTTCTTCCTGCCTCTGCCTTCCTCACTTTCTGTTGCCCCCTGCTACTGTTCATGCCATAACAAGACCATCTCCAAAACCTCTCTTTTATTTCTCCTAGACTTCAAGTGTCTCAAAAACATTTTCTGTGACTCTCTCCAGAAATTACATTACTTTCTTTATGATGACGTGTTCTTTTCAATAACCACATCCCTCGTATCTGCCACCCCTTGCTTTGTTTCCTCTCTGCAGCCTGTATGCAATTCACCTCCTTCAAATCTTACTCACCAATATTACCTTGTTTAGGCCACTTTTACATTCCTTCACAGTACCTGTGAGCACAGCTTCCAGTTTCTTGTGCCTGACTTCATGAGCGCTCCCAGCTCCATGCAGGACTATACTCTGCATTTCCTTTCTTAATGCCTCCCTCGGGGTACTCTGTGGCCCTACAATGTTGCTTCCTCATTCCTATGCCTCTTCTCATGCTCCTGGTCTATGCACGTTCCTTTTTAAAGTTTTACAAAACTCACTGTTCCAATTCACACTCTGTTTCAACATCATAAAGGAAGGAATGAAAGAAAATGTTGTATTAGTCTTTCATGTAGACTGCTCCAAACTCATGTGCTGTTACTGATCTTTCAAATTTCCTTGGGATAGAAGCTGTCTTTATTTTTTACCATCTAGTGTTCCACAGGAGCTGCTAGGAGGAAATAATAGATGGCAAAAATTATATTTATCTTTCCATTTTACTAATGATGCTCTCATCCCTTCTACACACAACATTGAACGTAATAGGCAAGCACCTCTACTATAGCTGTATTTAACATAAGGAATGCTTTGCTCCCAAAAATAGGACTCATGAACATGAAGCTGCAAGTGCAACTGCTAATAAACTAACTGTGAATATTAATCCACTATTCCCTTTGTAATCAGAAGGTTTCATCACTGCCCCATTTGCTTTACAACTATGAAAAGTAGCGAAATGTATTCAAGGTAAAAATTAAACAGGTTTTTTTTACAGTCTATGCTTTATCACTACTTCATTGATTTTTCAGTGTTTTAGCAGATACAGCACAACTGGATTAACTAGGTAGGGAACCTTTCACTCTTAGGTCATCAGTTCACATCTGAGACAGGTTGGTACTGACCGAAGGTCACTTTAGCATTATAATTTTAATAAAGACCGAGCGAGAGAGGCCTTCAACAGACATAAAACAATGTTTTAACTTTCTTAAGCTGCCCACAGCATACACAACTAGACCAACTTTGTTGCCTGCCAAAGTCAAACTGATGGAGAGTTAGACGGTCATCTAGTTGCCAGATGTCTGGCTGTGTAACTTTCTGGCACTAAGCATTATATAGAGACAGATCTATGGATTGGATCAATTAGCATTACACTTACCATCTGACAACTGTTTGGTCGCCTTCGCCCAGTTCCTAGAGGACAGGTGTTCGCATCACAGAAATCACCATCACAATTGGTACGACTAATTGATACGGTTGTTGGCAGTCACAGCAGAGAGGACAAGGGCTGAATTAGCACCGAGACCAAAGCGCTGTTTCACCCCCAGAGAAGGTCTCTTCAGCTCAGGATGTCCAGGGCGTTTGGAGGATGCCTTTCTGCCACTGCATGTGTTGTGCTGAGCAGAATCTGTTCTGTTTTCGGATCCAGTAAAATTACCCAGCACTAAATTCAATGAGCTTTCCTGGGGTACAAGGGAAAGAAGGGGGCAGGGCACGAGTGTTAGATATCTTAAAAACGAGATCTTCTCAATGATTTTTTTGCCCATTTCATCAGCATCTTCTGAGGTTTCTTTTGTCTGCAGGAAAAAAAAAAAAGAGATTAAATGAGTGCAGAAACCTTAACAGTATGAGTGTTGTACACAATTTTGAGGGAAAAATGAAAACGTACACTTGCAGAAATACTCAAGCATTTACAGTAACGCTAGTGCTCCCTCATTTCTTCTGTTTTACACTCCAGACAGTCATGTAAAGAGCTTCACGGGTATATTCTCCTGTGGAGCTTGTGGGTATACTTGGTGATTAGACAAATGGGGTTCTGCTTTGGCAAATGTCCATTGCTTTCCCCATCTGATTTACAGAATATGCTATAAAATGCAAAGGAAGGCAATAAACCTCCCATCTGCAGCTGAGATTTCCACTTTGCCAAAGACCCTTTTGCTATCAGCACCTTTAACTATGACTTTCAAAGAAGAGAGAGGTATAATTTTTTCTGTGGAAGATATTTTACTGCATTCACTAGCAGCATCATCCCACCCTTATGTGAATTGATTTTGAATGTTAATCTAAGAATGGAAAAGCCAATAATTGTGTAAAATATAAATAGCTCTTTGGGCCATTATTTCATCTAAAAGGAAAGGCAAGAATTTCAGCTGCTTTCACATTCTTTTTGCACTCTAAAACAATTCTACCTTTTTATGGTCTATACGTCAACTGTGCTTTATTGATTTTTAATACTTTCAGCAGATACAGCATTATTACAGCCAATAATGCAAATACTTGAAGTGAGAAATGCAATTAGAAGACACCAAACACTTTGCAAACAGGGTCATGGAGAAAAAAAACTTGTTTCAGTACTGGGATTTTCTGGTCTTGGCTTTGTATTCTTCAGAGGTTAGCAAAACCAAGAGGAATTCTACTCTCCTATTTCCAATATTAAAGGATTAAAGAAGAGCAGACATGAGTCAAAGGTATTTGCCCCCAAAAAGCCCATACATAGCAAACAGTTGCTACAACAGAGAATGTTCATTGACTGTAGCCTGAATTTGAAAGGTATCATTATCATTAATTTTGACAAGTAGCTTGTCCTTGGGGAATCCACGCCTGAGCCATTCAGGCTTTTCCTTCAGCTCAGGTAAGTAATCCCTATCCATGTGAAGAGCCCAAGTGTGTTTCCTTTCACCTAATGAGAAGATCAAAACAGCTGCTTTCAGGTTGATGACTGACTACAGAAAACAATCAGGAAATAACAAATAAAAGATAAACCTTTGCAAAAATAAAGAGAAACAATGTGCCCGGGTTGCTGCTAGCAAAATGACTCATCCCACTGCTTCCCATCAGGCATGCCAGGGCACTTCCACCTCCCACCACGCAGCACCTATGGACCTGAACTGAGACATTTCCTCCCCTGCTCTGTGGCTATACAAGTGTTACTCATTGGAGGGGTCCCAGAAGGCTCACATGGGTACAAAAGTCAGATGCTGATCTTTCCTTCTCCTCCTGCCTGCCAGGGATCTTACCTTCTCATACCAAGGGACAAGTTAATTCAGACTCAACAGTGCAATGTCTCCTCTTGTATAGTTCCCTGTTGTAGGCATTTTTAATTATGGCAGCAGAGTGTCCTCTTCCCCTTTCAAATTTAATTTGCTTTATTCCAAGAAAAAACCCTCAATATTCCAGTTTTTCTTAATTCAGTGGATGAAGCTAAAGGAGATTTTCTTATTCTGTAGCATGGGGGTAATCACTAAACTGCTCTGAAAAATGCTCTTTAAATTTATTTCTGTTGTTTTTTCTTGAAGTAAAAACCCAGCTAAGCTGTGAGTTGTGAATTTACCTGGTTTCAAAATTTTTATTGTATTTTTATTATAATGCACACTATAGTTTTAATTTTTTTCCTCCACAGAAGTTATTCAGATTAGGAGAGAGAATTGTAAAAAACAGTGATTGCCATGTCCCCATAGCTCAGAAAGCTTGCTTTACTTTCTATAAATTCAATACTAAGAATCTCTCCCAGCTGCCAGGTACTGCTCATCTGCAGATGCAAGACAAAATTAAATAGTTCAATTTCTGATTGCTGGTGCTAGACCAGACCCAGCAAATGCCATCCTTGGGTCCTACTTTGAACTCTCAATTCCAGGATGCCCATGGCCAAACATGTTCCAGGTCTGCCCACAGAGTGCTTGCCATGAAGCTCTGCTGCTGCCTGGGCTCTGGTCTTCCTTCGTTTCACTAATTTCCATCCCTCAACCCTCAGACATTAAGATGCATCTGTCTTCTGAACTGCCAGGGAGTGGGTGGCAGGAGGATTTCCTCCAGCTCCTCCTTGCTCTGAAAGATTGAATGCTCTCTCTGTAGTGATTTCCTGGTTGACAATCCCAGAACTGCTAGACAAGCATGTAACCAGGCATCACTGAGCTAAGAAAAATACTCTTTTTCCTATGGACACCTATGGGGAGAAACTTCTTACCCCTCAGGCAAAATTCTGACAAGTGAGAGCACCCTCTGCTGGGATCTCTCTCTTGTCCTTGTCCTCACAGAACAGTGCCTTTTTCCTTTCTAACATATACTATATTTACAGAAAAATATTCCTTGTCACTATTTCCTAAAGCAATCAATTATTTATCCCCAAACTTTTTTTCCCCTATTCTCTGTTGCATTTTATATGATGATAAGATACCTGTCGTCTGTGACAGCCTACTGTGAGCAAAGAAAATGAAGTTGAATGAGGGACAGGCTGGCCTCCAGAAAACAGAACTCTGCCTTTGAAGAGAACAAAAACACCTAACTTGTTTGCCATATCCTTTCTTCTCTGGTGATACAACCTTTCATCCACATGTTCTTGGTTCCTGAGGAATCTCTGCCTTTACCATGACCAAGGGACAAATCATGTACTCCTTATTCAAGTGACCACTTGCAACTCATATGAGAGGTTAATTCCTTATTTGTCTTGACATTTTAAGCCACTGTGCTACCTCACTGTTGTGTTATTTTGTTTTGACTGACTTCTCCGTGTGCCCCAGGTTTACAAAACACTCTGGATCATTTGTACCTCTCCAGAGCCTCCTTCTTTCAAAAAACCTGCTTCCCAGTGATATAAGGCATAGAAAACCAATGTTTAACTGGGTCAACAACTTGCAAATTTATTCAGTGATGCTGACAAAGACAAAATGACAAATGACATGAGTAAATCCTGACTAATTTCCAGTCAAATCAATGTTATTGAACTTATCAGGAGAACAGTGTCGTTTACACCCTTTTTTTATTCTTTACAATTGTGGACAGCTGGTAGAGGTATGGCACGTTTAGGTCATGTTCTCCTCACAAACCACATGAAACTGACCATGACAGGAGGCTGCAGGGTCCGCTCCTCCCTGCCTGGTCCTGAGTCTGAAGTTGTCTGCTTTGTGGAAAAAGGGTGTGTTCCACATTCAGGCCAGGAGGTATGGTATGTTTAATGAAATTCTCATCCAGAAACAATCAAGAATCTACCCCAAAGTAAATATACATTGTGTGAAGTCCTCTCTATGTCTTGGCTGTATTCTGGATCTGTGCTGCCAGGACTAAGAAACAACTGCAGGGAGTATGGGTAGCACACAGGCTCTGGGTTTGTAGGCAGAAATGCCTGACCTCTGGCAGATCTCTGGAGATATCCTGGTTCCCAGATCCCAACTGCTTTGCTTGTTCCAAGAGGAACAGGGGCAGGCAAGAGATAAATATACACTTAATGCCTTCCTGATGGAACTGTCTGCAGAAAATTCCTCGAGGGAGTTTCCTGTCCTTTCTTGCTAGTTGTTGTGAGTAGGGAATGAATTGACCCATTGGTAGAGTTATTAGAATTTTTTTCATGCAGAAAACTTAAATGAATACAGTAAAGCTATTTATGGGCTGTCCCACTGTCTTAAAATAATATTGCAAATAAAAGAGTTATTAAAATAACAATGAGCCAGAAAGGGAATGAAATTGAACCAACAGCATTGTTTATGAACAGCAGTGGGTCTCAGACAAGGCTGAAACTTTTCTCTGAAGGTGCAGCAGATACAGGGTATTAGTTTCTTCCATTTAATGCTTTTTCCAATACTAAGGCAAAAAAATCACAAGCCTTCTCCCAACACATCTGAGTCCAGCATATGCCCCAATACTGGCCTGTGCAGTTTTAGCTTGTAGGAGAGCTATTGTACTCTTGTAACAGGAATTCTGCTGTGCTCCCCCAGCACAGATGCAAACACATCAGATATTAAACCTGAGAGGATAATGCTGATGCCCTGCATTGCAGGCTTCCTTTGATGGCTCCAGGGGATATAGAGGTATTTGGCCGTTTCCTCTCCAGAGGCATCTGGTTTAGTCAGGTGGTTCACAGTGCACATGGTCACATTTATTGTTTGGTTCATTCTCCATTGTGCTTCTTCCCCCTCCCCAGTGTTTTATCTGTCCTGGCCTTTCCCAAGGACTTTTACACAGAACTGAAATATTTGTTTATTTCTGGCATTTCCATCTGGTGTTAAGAGGATGAGAAGCAGGCTCATGTCACTGACACTCCCTGACCGTCAGAAGGACTTAAAACATCTCACAGATCTGCGGTTTTATGTGTCTCCCCACCTCTAACGTGTTATCAAACATAAGTGCTACAAGATCCTGTGCAAGTCCTGGTAAATATTCCCTTGTAAAGGCACCATTTCTTTCACCAAGGCCCAGCATTTTACAAATCACATACATCCATTGTCACAACACATTCTGCATACCCTAGAATGTTATAAATGAAAAAATAAAGCTGAGTTAAACCCTAAAAGATGTTTTAGTTCGCAGAAAAGCCCTCTGTTCTTGCTGAACAGAGCCACAGATAGGTTATCATTTTAGGTAATCTGAATGCTATTTTTTCCATTTCTATCTAATGGTCTTTCTGTCACCTGCTTTACAGAATCACAAAATCTCAGAATTGTTGCGGTTGGAAAAGATCTCTGGAGATCATCTAGTCCAATCCCTTGCCAAGGCAGGGTCCCCTAGAGCAGGTTACACAGGAATGTATCCAGGTGGGTTTTGAATGTCTGCAGGGAGGGAGACTCCTCGACCTCGCTGGGCACCTGTTCCAGTGCTCTGCCATCCCCAACATAAAGAAGTTCTAACTCACTTTGAAGTGGAACTTCTTGGGTTTTAGTTTATGGTCACTGCTCCTCATCCTGTCACTGGGCACCACCAAAAAGAGTCTGGCACCATCCTCTTGACACCCACCTTTGAGATACTTATAAGCATTAATGAGAACTCCTCTCAGTCTTCTCTTCTCTAGACTAAACAGGCCCAGTCTCTTCCCCTAAGAGAGATGTTTCAGACCCCTGATCATCTTTGTGGCCTCTGCTGGACCCTCTCCAGTAGCTCCAGTAGCATTGTTTTTTCTTTTACCTTCAGTAGGACCAGGTAATGGCTAAAAGACCTTCATAGGCCCCAGCTGAGGCTGAAACTTCATTGAAGCCTTGATTACAACTAGATGTCTCCTGTGCAGGCCCCAAGGAAGTACATTCTCCAGTGACTACACTTACAGGAGTCTTTAGCTGAGATGGCAGTTGCAGAGGTGTTGGCCAAATGCTTTAATTCCAACACTAATTCTTTCTTGCCCTACTTATAAAACATTGTTTTATCAAAGAATGTTTTGGAGATGCACTGGACCTATGCTGGGGATCAGTTCTGTATCACTGAGCATCTGCTTCTCCGGCCTGCATGGAAGGCACCAACTTTTAATTCTCAGCTAGGTCAGATGTGGGTTACAAGCAGCACCTGGGGGTCAGAACACTCATAGCCTTCCTCTGTAGGACCACACCATAGTTTTCATGTTTAAATCAAGAACTCCTCCAGATGTGAGCACTTCCCATCCATACAGAGCTTCATCTCAGAAAAGTTTTTTCGTATGGCAAGACATCCTTGGCAGTTTGTCAGAATTTACTAGAAAATCTCTGTTATATTGTCTCTGAAAAGACCATGAAAGCACCTTTTTTTATTAATATTTGAATAGATTAGGATATCTTAGAATTATTCCTCTCAACGTAGGAACACGTTTTGTACCTGTACAAAAAAAATGAAATGTATTCCCTGTAATTTTCTATAAACCAATAATTGACATCCAGGGGGAAAGAAAACACAAAATAAAACTTAGCAGAGTTGGCAGAATCAAGAACACACAGAGTGCCTCCACTTCACTACTTAAGATAGTATTTTGTTAAATACTTAGGGCCCAGGAAGTTCATATCTAGCTGAGTATGGCTACGTACTGCCTGTGTCTCAGTAGGCACCCTCAGATCCTACAGAAGATGGCTTACAAGGCCCAGCACACCCAGAAATGCTGAGAATGTTTACAGTTAATACAGAAATGTTAAATGATCCTTTGTCTGAAGCCAGGCTGAGGAAGAGAATGTTGGTTGGTGATAAGCATGCAAGAATATCAGTCCTGGTGGCAAATCACTTCTACCGGTGAGTCACCACGGCTGGGGCTTGTTCCTTCCTGGGGGCATGTCCTTTCTGCCCTTTCTCAGACAAATCTGAAGCAGACTTAAGCTTTACTCCTTACAGTATTTTCTTCCATTTGCTCAAAAGGTACTTTTTTTCCACAAACTTTCTGGCAACAAAGAATTCCTCAGAATAGCAGAGGGAAATGTAGGAGAAAAATGGGCCGGCAAGGTTACATCAGCTCTTAAATTCTTCCAAAACTGAATTCACAAAACAATAGTGAGTTAGTTGCCAAGCCTGGGTTCAGAATGACTGTAAATAAAAGGGAATCTATGCTGAAAAGGGATACGTTGGGGATACATGGCATTTTTGGGTTGAAATATTAGACTACTGCACAGTAGTTCTGTATAGTAATTACATTTACCCTTTCTCTTTACATTTCCTTCTACTAACGGAATATAACATATACAAATTTTTGTCAGAGAAAGTGTAAAGCGACATCTCCCTTTGGCTGAGAAAAATCTCAGCTAAGTTAAAGAGATCACAGTTTGATCACCGATTTAATCATTTAACAGTAGACCTTTGTTCATGAAGATGATTGTATAGGAAGTAAAGAAAGGTGTCAGTGGCTTGAGGCTACTGAATAAGTAGAACCACTAGTTGCATTATTAAAAGAAGTTGTGTCTCTAATTTTTTCCTGCGGCATGTAAAACCAAAAGATAACTCTCAAATGTCAAAATGCCAGGGTTAGTAAATGTAGTGCAGGAGACAAAATTCCCAGTGCTACTACAGGTAAAACAAATTTTAAGGAGGATTCTAGCACTTTCGTAATGATGGAATACAACCTTAGGCAATATAAATTCATAATCTCTCAGGACGAATGGCCTTTAAAAATGCAACAGATTACCCAGATCACCAGTGAAAGAGGATTTGCTCTGGCATCCTTACAATGCCTGTAATACATACTACAGAACTTCCCATTAACATGATACTGGCATTATCTTTGAATTTTCCATCCAAACCTGATAGACTGTCAATAAAGTTGTGATAACAATAACCTCGGCATTAGCCTGGGTGTCTGAGTCCCTTTCATTCCTTCTGCTTCCTCCTTCTCCCACCGCCTCTCCAGGTAGAGGGTTTATGCAAGCCAGGCAGAGCAGAGCAGCTGGGGAGCTGCCTCAGTCAGGTGCACAGGAATTTTTCCGCTGTTACTTAATTGTGCACAAAACAGTGTGTCTGGCTCTGCACTCTCATCCCTCTGGTGGCTGTGTCCCTCCTGAGGGGGCTGGTGATGATGGTATGGAAGCAGGGAGGAGGGCAGAGCTGATGTATGGGTCAGAAGTCGCAGAATCACAGAATGTGCCAAGTTGGAAGGCACCCACAAGGATCATTGAGTCCAGCTCCTGGCCCTGCACAGCATCATCCCCAAGAGTCACATCATGTGCCTGAGAGCACTGTCCAAACACTTCTTGAACTCTGCCAGGCTTGTGCTGTGACCACTTCCCTGGGGAGCCTGTTCCAGTGCCCAACCACCCTCTGGGTGGAGAACCTTTCCCTGATATCCAACCAAAACCTCTGCTGTCACAACTTCAGGCCATTCCCTTGGCTCCTGTCAGTGGGCACCACAGAGAGGACATTACAGTGTCTGCCTCTCCTCTTCCCCTCATGAGGATGCCATAGACTGCAATGAGGTTCTCCTTCAGTCTCAGCTGCTGGAGCAGCAGATCCCACACAATTTCAGGGTTGACTGGGAGTTGATCATTCTCACAGTCATGGTCCTCCAGCTCAGGGCACTAAGACCCACTTCGCTCATGAGATCCACACTGTTGACAAGCAGCAGATCAAGGAGGGCATCTTTCTGAATCAGCTCCCTTAGCTCCTGTTCCTTCATAAAGCTGTCCTCCAGGTTTTTTAGGAACCTTCGGGCCTGGGTTATACTAGCTGTGTGATGCTGCCAGTTAATTTCTGGCAAGCTGAAGTCCCCCGTAAGGACTAGAGCAGTTGACATGGAAGTGTCCCTTAGGTCCTCAAAGAATAATTTGTCTGCACCATCGTGCTGACTCAGAGGTCCACAGCAGGCTCCCACAATGACAGCCACATTATTTGTTTGTCCCTTGTTTCTTACCCAGAGGTTCCCAACTGTGCCATTGCCAGCTGTGATCTCCATACATTCCATCATTTCCATTTCATGCAATGCCACCTTCACCCCCTCACCTCCTCTGCCCTGCCCATCCCTCCTGAAGAAGCTGTAACCATCCAAAACGGTGCTCCAGTCACAGGACTCCTCCCACCAGGTTTCACTTATGCCAGTGATGTCAGTTCTCTGGGCCTAGCCAAAGCCTCCAGCTCCTCTTGTTTGCTCCTCATGCTGGGTTATTAGTGTAGAAATACATTTCAGGTGTGGTACAGTGAAGCCAACACCTTGTGAAGCAGATTGAGGCACCATTCGTGCTTGTTTCCTCAAGTTTTGTCTCACCATCCCACCACTCATCACTAGCAAGCCTGGTTTTATTCCTTTCCCCCATCTAAGCTAGTTTAAAGTTCTGTCAACAAGTCCCATTAGCTCCTGTGCCAGAGCTCTTTTTCCCCTCTGAGTGTGTCCCATCAGGTATCAATAGACCAGGTGTTGAGTAGATCCTTCCATGGTCAACAAACACAAAATTTTTCCACGGACATCAGCCTTGGATCCATGCATTGACCTGATGGGTCTCCCCATTCATATCAGTTATATTCATTGTTACCAGAAGAATCAAGGAGATCACTACCTGTGCTCCTGATCCTTCTACCAATCATCCCAGCACCATGAAGGCTCTTTTGATTGCTCTCAGACTTCTCTTTGTTATTTTGTCACTGCCAGCTTGAACAACCAATAACAGACAGTAATCAGAGGGCCTTACTAGGCTCAAGAGTTTTCCAGTTATGTCCTTTATCTGAGCCTCTGGGAGACAGCAGACTTCTCTGTGAATTGGGTCCAGTCTGCATATCAGGCCCTGTGTTCCCCTCAGAAGGGAGTCTCCTATTACAACCACCCTTCTTTTCCTGTTGACAGAGGAGGTCTTGATGCAGGGTACAGGTGGTGTTGTTTTAGGAGGCCCCATTATCCCAGCAGGACCTTCACCCATGTCATCAGTTGTCTGGCCTTCTACTTCCAGAGCCTCACTCCTGTTGTAGAAGGTATCAGGAAGCCCCAACAACTTGCACAGGAAGGGATTTGATCTGCAGTGGGTTTTCATGCTGGTTCCCAAATGATTAGGTCTTGCCTCTTCAAATTTCTTACCTCTGACTTCAGCTGTAACAGGCTGACATATTATCCCAAACTGAAATATTTCTCCTACTTACATTCATTTTAGCAAGCAAAGTTTGATTTTTTTTTTTTTTTAAATTTAAGTGAAACAAATGACAAAGCTTAAACTGGCCTGCTTAATTGTGAATAAAAGGCATTGCCACTGGACGGATGGCTGACAGCCTGTGTGAAATAGGTTTAATGGTTCTGCTTCGGTTATAAAAAACAAATGTTCACCTCACGCCACCACTCAAGCGCACAGCACAAATTAGCATTATCTTTGTAAATATCACCATTACTTTTCATTATTAAATTTACTTTTTTCTGTCTTTTCTGAAAGTGAGAAAGATGGGATGAAACCCAAACCTTTTTTTTATAACTGTGTCTTTTACTAGAAGGACAATTTACCCAAACGAAACCTTATTGCATCTGGTCTAAGAATGCTTATGCCAAAAATCTGATGAGACTTATGTAACAGCCGTGATGCTAAGTCTTCAAAAAAACAGTCATAAAGGAACAGATTCTTAATTGAAAGCAGGCTGATAATAACAGTACTCTTTCAAATAAATGTTTGCTATCAAACTGAGTGGTAAAGTAATGATTTTTCTATGCACATAGATTATAAATTTGATAGGTTTACTCATTTAATGGTAGTTCTGCATATTCAATAGTGATGAATTCATATTTCACCCTGTATCATTCTGTAAGAGATGTGGTCACTGTACACAGGTTTGAAAGAGTTAAGATTGAAAAATGAAGAAGGAAAAGCAGTTTAGGTTGTGTTCAGCCTACACAGAGCAATATGAAATAAAACCTGATATGCTCCTCTATATTTTACCTTCACTCTTCTGCCTGGAACAATTTAACCAGATGCTCTACTGATTACCTTTACCACTGTATAATGAATTTTACTCTGCTATACATTGTGGACATTCAAGACTTAGTAAATCTTCAGAGAAAAGTCCGGGTCAATGTCTGTGCAGTGCAGATTTAAGGTCCTTTACCTGGAGTTCTGATTAGCTTTCCTCAGATGCTCACTCACTTCTGTGAGGTTTGGACTTTAATGCCGTAACTGTAAAGCACAGCTTAGCTTGCTTGTGCAGAGCCAGCCGTCTCCTGAGGTTTCTCTTGCAACTGCTGGAAACCAATTTGCCTCCGTCACTCCAGCTCCTCATCTCAAACTGGCAAACTGACTGGTTCACATCACAGGGTGGCTCTTTTTTCTTCTTTTTTCCTTTTTCTTTTCTTTTTTTTTTTTTT
>VZRO01007949.1:433833-461869 GCA_013397915.1 Daphoenositta chrysoptera | reverse complement strand
TTTTTTTTTTTTTTTTTTTTTTTATATATATAGCTTGTTCGTGAGAATAAAATATTAAGTGCCCTAGGCCCACTTTGTGTGTGTGAGTGGGTAGGTTTTTTTTCTTTATGTGCTCCCATAATGTACAGGAAACAAAGAATTCTGACTTTGACCAGCAAAGACATGCAAATTCAGGGAACTTCAAACCCTTCCCCTACAATACACCTCAGGAAGGAGCAAGCCAAAGTCATTTAGGAAAAATCACACATGGGAAGGGGCCTTGAATTTTTTAAGAGCTTTCTCCAGTTATCTTTTACCAGTCATGCTCACCTTATTCCCTAATCACTGATTAGCACGCACCAATGTGCAAAAGCTGATCGTGGAGACAGTGCACACAGTGAAAACCTTTGGACTAAATTTGCCATCTTTGTATAAAAATATCCACCAATCCACCTGTGCTAAAATCGCATATTTAAACATTTTTCCCACTTATTTTTGACTAGAGGAAGTACCAGCAATGAAAGGTTAAATTTTCAACATGTCTCTACCCACCTTGTTTCCTTGTGCAAGCTCTGGTTTGACGTTGGCTCATTTCGGCAATGTGTGGGGTCGGAATCTGAACTGGCATAGACAACCTGGGGAGGAAAAGATTAGTACAGATATAGCAAAAGAACGAATATGATAATTCAAAATGACAAAAATGGGCATGAAGTTGCACTGCTCCAACTTTGAAGCATTTGACACAAATGTTAAAAGGAGATATTTCCATGGTATCTGCATTTAGGAGAGTTATCTCCATGAATATTTCCACCCTTATTTAGTATATTTTTCATAGCAGAATGACATTATTCCCCTTGGGCCCTCAGTTTTTAACGTGGCATTGAAGGCAGAGGTAAAAGACGAAGAATCCCCTTAACAGGATTAACTTTACATAGAGATGGCAAGGAACAAATCATCACCAACAAGCATGTAGGTAAAACAGGATATATTTTCAATACTTCTTTTTTTTTATTTACTAATGCACTGTACTTTTAAAACAATTTCTCTATTGAGTCTGTCAAACAGTCTTAGAAAAACAAAATCTTAAACTGAGAAAAATCAGTTTGTAGGAGCAGAGAACTAGAAAAAGATGTTTTTGGTCACTCAGCCTTATCCCCTGTGATAATTATAATCAATTATTGTCATGTAGTTCCATTTCAGAAATTTATCAGGTTCCCTTTTAAAAGAAATTAGATATAGTTTATAACTGTGGACAGAATACTCTTTCAGAAACACAAGTCTTTCCTGGTTAGAATCTGCTTCTAATATTCAGCCTAGATTTATTCAGCACATATATATGTGTGTGTGTATGTGTATAAATATATATATGTCAATATTTACGACAATATTGTCCTTTAGGTGTAATACCTATTTTTTGTTGCCTAACATTTACCCCTTTGATGTTTTTACAGGGAACAATTAGTTCCCCTTTCAGCCTGTGTTTTACTAGATTGCACAGTCTAGTAAACAGTGATGTTTTCATGTGGCCCCTTAGCCAGATGCGTTCTTGTTTCCCTTCATGTCTTGTAGCCTTTCTGTGCCCCTCTCTCAGGAGACAGGTCCTGGACACCCAGAGCTGCTCACTGAACTTGGAAGAGGGGCCTAGTGCTGCTGGCACTGCTGTGCCTCTGTGGAAACTATCATCCACACAGGGGTTATGGCTACCATCTCCATCCCTTTACCAGTTTAGAACCACTGCAGGACCAACAAGAACTTCTTAGTCTTTCCAATGCCATTTCTAGCTGAAAAGAAAATGTTTGTGCAGTGTTGACCTCCAAGTACACAATTCTGCACTTTGGGTGTGGTTCTGTTCTTCTAGCTCTTTCTTAATTTATGATGTCTCACTGATTTTTGTGACCAGCAATTTTAATTTTTTTAGTGCAGTCCTACTTTTTGCACCACAGTTTCAAAATGAAGCTCACATATAAAGGCTAGGTCCTAGTAACCTTGTAAGCCCACATCCTGGCAACAGGTAACCTCATTCCAGGACTAAATCTCCCTTTTCAACACAATCAGTTGACATCTCCCTTTAGTTAGTTTCTTATCCACGTTATACTTTTTGAACTAATTCCCATCTTCTTCAGCTTAACTAATAATTTCCCATGTGGCACCTTATTACCTACTTTTCACAAGTCCATAGAGATGAGACCTACTGCATTTCTTTAGTCAAGAAAATCTGTTATCTCAGAGAAGAAAGCTATCCAGTTTCTCTGCCACAATCAGCCTTTGGCAAACTCACCTTGCAGCCTGTCCCATCTTTCATTTACCTCAGTGCCTTTCTCCTAGAGGACTGCATACTGTTGAGATTATATTAAAATAGGGCATGTAGTTACTGCAAGCACTTTCTCCCCTTTCTTAAAGTGGGTGTTATGAGCACTATATTTGCCTTTCTTTCACGATAAGGCATATGAGGGTATAAGCTAATCCTTTTTTTCACAGATGGTGTGGGCAAGGAGCACACTGACAACTACCCCCTCTCAGCTGATGGACAGTAACATCTTACCAGGAACTAGTTTACCTATTGCAATTTTCTTAAAGTAGCCCTGGGAGGTCCCTTAAAACATAAGACCTGTGTAAATACCCACTGGACGGAGAAGCCGAGAGCAAACCAGGGAATACCTTCTGGAAAGCCTAGAAAGAGAGCCTCATGTGAAGTGTGTGGGCTAGTAATAAAGCCAAGCCCTCAGAAGGGGTAAGTTTGACCTTATAGTGTCACGATGAATATATTTGAGGCAGTGTAGAAACACCACCTGCTCACACAAAGAAATTCAAAGCCAGTCTGTCCTAAATCATGCCACTGTGTTCGGTTATTGCATATATATCCCCCAGCACAGCATGATCTTATGTATTATATATATTGCAATTAGACAAAATGGTGTGACTTAGGAATGAAGTGGCAGCCTTAATTGCTGTTTTCATTTGTTAGGAAAGTTGTAACTTGAACACCGAGGGTAACTTTAATTCAGGCAAGCCAGTTCAGTCGGAGAGGAGAGAAAGTAGAAGGGAACAAGGTGCCTCCTCATTAACACACATTGGAGGCTTTCAGGCCTCCCTGTGGAAAGGACACTGGTGGGAAAGGACCTCGATGGGGAGAGCCCAGGCTGTTGGCAGGACCCGCATCCCCATGCTCCTCCTTGTACTGACCAGCTCAACGGAGAGCTCGCTGCAAGCAAAACCAAACCAAACACAGGGCTTGGAAGACTCCTGTCCCAGAACCTTGACCGGGAAGGGCACCAAATGATGAAGCGCATGGCTGAAACACAAAGTCTTTTGTGACAGCTGCTTCCATGCAGGATAAAAAGAAAGGGTAAGAATTATAGGCAATGGCAGTTAGGAGTCAAAGAAAAGGGATGCAAAAGAATGGTTTTGTTAGGCTTAGGAGGGTACAGAGCATCTTCCCTGTGGATCAAGAATGGACTCAAACAGGAACGTGGCTGTTGTTACACTTGGTATTGGTTCTGGAGGAACATAGCTATGGAATATTTTGTTCCTTGGGAGTCTGCAGCTATGCAACTGCCAAAACATTTGGGCTTGTCTTGGTCCTTGAACTAACTGAAGTTTGCTTGTCTAAAGACAGAGTTGAGGCCCTGGGACATAGCCCCCTCTTAATCTGGTGGCTGGTACAGAAACTTTATTTTCCTCCAGAGTGCCTCACAGTGAGCATGCTTTTAAAAGTTCTGCACAAAAAATACACAAAGTAGAAAAAAACAAGTCTGTAGTGAGCATTCTCTCTGCAGAAATGATGTCTATGCAGCGATGAAACTTTTCATTCATTTAAGCTCATTCAACTCCGTGACATGTATTTCTTTTTACATGGCAGCTTTGGTAAACCTGTAGCAGTGTCACAGCATATGCACATTAGACATTACTAGCAATTAACTGAATGTTGCCATTTAACAAAGAGGAGAATAAGCTTCAGATTAAAAAAAAAAATTAATGGGATTAGAAAGAACTACAGATACTCTGTGATTTTTACAGTTGCACACTGTGTCAAGAGTTCGGTAATTTATAAAACTTCTTGATAGAAATATATGAATATACCAGTCAAAGTAATAATTAATTCCCTTGAGAAAATGCTCATTAAACAAAAACTGTAACAAAAAAAGAAAATTCTAAGAAGCTAGGAGATCACAATGTAAGCTAGCTGCCAATTAAGCCTTCATGGGGCTGGGAAAGGAAAATGAAGGCAACAATATAGCTTTCTGACTGGGGATTTGATCTTCCAGATAACCTCCGAATTGCAATGTTTCATTTACTCAAAGCTCTGCTGAAATACATCCTACCTGATTATGCCATAATACCATACATTTATCCTCACATGTAAGGAATTATTCCATTACTCATAAATGTAGTTAGTTATGAATGGTAGACAATAGTGAGTCTGTAAGGAACTAGAGAATTTAATTTTTTTTTTGATGCTATCCTGTATCTCAATGATGTCTTTTTTTTTTTTTTTTTTTTTGAAAATACAGGATTACCTATTCTGCAATGGGGTATTTTCTGTGATACTTTGTCTATGTATCATTAAACATTTGTGGGACTGGAAAAGTGAAAGTGTAATATGTAAAGACAGTGCAGAACCTGTGTCGAGCATGGCAAGACTATAATAAAAGACTAAACTCTCCAAGAAATATAATTAGTTCAATGAAGCATTTCAAAGCGTTCACTGCTAGCCACGTTGAATGGCCGAACGCCAGCAGCTCTGACTGCAGAGAGCAGGGGTCTCCATGACACAGCCCAGAAATGCCTGGGTCCCCAGTGGTGCGCGGGTCACCTCCGGCATCCGTATCCATCACTGCAATTTCTACTGATACAAAGCGCAGGGAAACTTTCACGAAATGAGGGAGCTTGTGCTAAAAATTGTGTGTTGGGAGAACTCCTATAAAGTCCAGGTGGTTCATATTTTCTGTGTATTTGTAAAAAATTAGATCGAATAGTATTTTTTTAGAGAAAGTGAAATTTTTACAAATGCTTCGCAGACATAGGCTAATATAACTTAAAAGCTTTCCTACAATAGAATCCAATTTTGCAACCTTCACTCACATTGAATAATACCTCCTCACACATGTTCCCCTGATGTCTAATGGCTGTGACTCACAAGCCCTGGTGAATCACATTGGGGTAAGGAAGAAGGTTACCCCCAGGTGCCCTGCCCCTCTTCCCCCCTGGAGGAAACTTCAGAAGCAGCAAAATGCCTGTGTTTGCCCTCCCTCAGATGCTGCAGTTCATTGTCCAATTTACTCATTTAAAGTGCTGTTGATTGAAATTTACCTTAATCTGCTGGGATGCGACTTGTGATTTAGTGGAGATGGGTAAGAGGCTGGCGAGGCAGCAGAGCAGTGCTTCTGCCATCACTTAGTCCAGTACAAATTGAAGTCAAGACAGGCAGAGTGATATCTCACTGGCCTGGGCACAGTGAGAACCAGTGGCCCTCGGCTATTAAATAAGTGTGTATGAAAATGCACAAAAGCAAACACTGCAAATATCCTGCCAACACCGTGGACACTTTCATGTCACAGAGCAGAAACCCACAGGTTAAGTTGGCCAAGTGCAGAGGAAAGCTGTTTTTTCACTCATTTGTTTTTAACTGTGCTACCTATCTTTGGAGTCATCTGGATACTGCTGAAGATAAAACTTTACTTAGATTGTACAGATTATTTCAAGGCCACAACAGCACTGTTCCCTGAGGCTTCTAAGTCTGTGGAAGCCCCTAAGATACAGTGGTCCATGCCATGTCCTACTACCTCATGCACACACAAGGCACAGGGATGTTCCTACGTATGCTGACTTTGAGCATGTCAAAGTTGGATGGACGATTCTAATTACAAGGTGTCAGGAACTGAGGTTTTACTCACGTATGGGATGACTTTGCCATTTTTTTGGTAGCCACATAGGAACCGACAACATTTTGTTCCTCATATTTATTTATCTTTTACATGGAATTATTCTCCCCCTTCAAAAGTAGAGCACAATTTATGACAATGAGAGCTGAGTATGTTACACAGTAATAAAGGTAAGCACTAACAGAATAAAGCTGTCTAAGGGGTGCTATAAATGTATCTCATTAATTTGTATGCAAAATATATTTTGGACTCTGCTTAGAGCTTTGCAGGTGAAGGCTGTGTGGGAGCCAGAAATTATGCATCCTGGGTCCCTGAAGCAGCCTTGGCCTGATCCTGGACTCAGTCTGAGACTAAGCATCAGTATAACCATTGGAGATCCCAGTGGCTCCCCTTTATACCGCCGATGGCAGCTGGTGCACAAAAAGCATTGCTGGCTGGAAGGAGAAGAAGAGAGAACTACAAGTTCCAGCCATATTGTTACAACTCAGCACGATAAATAGGCTCCCTCTTAACAGGTTTCTTGCTCCCTTTGTTTCTTGCTCACTTGCTCATGGCTCAACGCTGTTGAGCTGTTCCAGTCATCCCTGTAAGGTGCAGCACTCGTGGGTGTTGAGGGTTCAACAACATTGAGGCAAAGGAGGTTTTTTGTTAGTCACTACTAGGATTAAGGTCACTGATGCAGTACTACGGGTAATATCTGACACTAGTTGGGTGTATACCAGTATTTAAAATATCTTTTTACATTAAACCCCCTTAGGCTGGCCAAAATATTCATGACTCCCATTTCTCTTCTGTGGATCTATGGATTGACTCAGAGTCCAACGTGTTAATGACTGCTTCAGAATATCTCAGTTATTTCTCTTAGAAGTATACCCACAACATCAATGCTTGCACTGTGCTTGAAATTGCATGTGTGGGCACTGTGCAGAAGTGAAGCCAGCAGAGATAAGATCCTTCTGCTACTGTTGTCTTTCCACCCTCCCCGCCACCCCCCCCAAAAAAAAAAAAAAGCAAATCTGTGTTTTCCGCAAGCTAAAAAAAAAAAAAAAGGTGAAAAGTTAATCCTTGTTTATCTTGTGGAACTGCTAATTTTGCTGTGAATAGAAACTACACTCCCCCCACACACACACGTGCACAGTTTCGTCTCAGTCCCACAGAGGAGCTACAGCTAAGCAGCTACACAGAGTCACTTGAAAGCCAGCTGAAAGTACCCATTGAATTTGTTGAGGATTCCCCAGAGGACACCTTAGCTGTTCTGCTCTTACAGCTCAAGGAGAATTGGTCGTTCCACAGCCACGGTGTCGTTCTCCCTTCTCCCCAGACGAGAATGCCTAAGGGTGACTTATGGTTGCTGCTTCCTAACTGGAGCAATAGCATTTTTTTCACCTTCAGCTCGTGCATCAGCTGACTCACAGACTCAGGCATGATACAGCGGCCCAGGCTGCCTGACATGTGCACATGCACACAAACGCACACAAAAACTGGCACATTGTAGGAACCTCTGTGTTCACACTGCGGGCTGAGGGCACCGTGAATCTGAGTGTGTCTATGTTTCAGCATACTGAAATACAGCACTTACCATACTAGAGGAAGCCGTGTCACTCCTTTGCTGATGTCTCTAAATCAAATTCAATAGCACTAAAAAGTTAGCTTAAGAACAAGAGTAGCACAGGTTGAAATGATGAATGGTCTGTAGCATGTCAAGAAACTCAAGTATGTCCCTAACCTGGAAATGATAAGTCAGAGTCAAACATGTGTCTTGTGATGTGAAAAGCTTTCCACCCTGAGGAGATGCATGACTCGTGCCAGAAAATGCCGTAGCCCAGTTTTCACTGTACATAAGTTATTTTCATTTAGTTCTTTTCTCCTCTAATGCAGACATCTGAAAAAAAATAAAAAGAAAAAAAAAAGAAAATCAATAAAAGCATTAAAATGCATGTTGTGTTTTTGTGAAAATGTGTTAGTCTTATTCGAATTATATCCAGATTATGTCATGAATATTTGAGAATTAAATCCCTATATCTTAAATATAGACCATAGAAAATGTCATCATCCCTATTTGCCATTGAGACACTAAGCTGTGAAGCAAACTGACCCAAAAGAAAAGGTGGAGTTCCATCAATTTTTCCTGCTGTGTGCAGGACTTTGCATTTCCTCTCCAGTGGAGGTGCATCTTAATGTAAAACCACACAGAAGCACAACACCTCCTGCCATTCTGCTGGAAGAGGTTCAGACATTTTCATTGTTCATACAGAATGAGTCAGACCCACATACTGTTTTTACTGACAAACTCAGAGATAAGCAAGTAGGCTGATATTAATTTGTGAATTATAGTCACTTTAGGACTTTGGGGAGTATTATGGTAAATACAGCAGTGTTTTCATATTGTAAATGCACTCTAATAGTTAGAATTATTTCATTTCAAAAGAAAAGATACAGCTGAAGGGTTAAAAATAATAAGCAATGGATGAGCAGCAGCTTGATGAATCCAAGCAAAAGGAGAGGAAAAGTGCAGAAATGGCATTCTTCTGTAGGTGTTTCTTCTGGGGAATTATCTCTAGTCATCGCCTAGTCATGAGACAAGTTTTTGCCATAATTACAAACCCAGGCCACTGTGGCTGGGCATAGTCCAGGGAGAAGGGCACTGGAAACAATGGTTAAAAATTATGGGGGAAAAAAAAGTGCTGAAAGACAAAATGAAGGTTTGTTCATGAAAAATATTGGGGAAGCAGCTCCTTCAGGATCAGGAAAAACAGTTCGGGAAACATAAATTATTTGCCAGTTCCCATGTTATCAAAATCAGAGTGCCTAAAATGTAGTTTTATTACAGGAAAATCTGACTAAATACACAGACACTGACAAAATTCCCCAGTGCAGAATCCCTGATGCCTGGTTTCTGGCAGCAAACCTGCTCGGAGCCCTGACTGGGAACCCCCGTTTTCCTCCTCTTTGTCAGCCGGGGCGGGAGCCACCTCCTGCCCTGTCCCCAGTCTCCCACAAAGGCAGCACCTTGCAGGTTATCCAGGCATCTCTCTTGGTACCTGCTCATGAAAGAAGTGCCGGGCTCTCCGGCTGCCCGCCCTGCGGCGGGTCAGGGCACCGAGCCGGCATCACCTCACCGGGCACTCGGAGCCCAGCCCCGCCCGCGGCCGCCCCGCGCAGCTCCGCAGGGCCTCAGGCAGCCCTGGTGCAGCGGGGAGGCAGGAGGACACGGCTGCTGCTGACCTTGCCGGCTGCTGAGGGGAGGTGCTGTGCTGCTTGGCCGCCCGTCCCCGCTCACAGGCACCCCGGAGCTGGAGCAAGGCGAGAGGGCACCCCCGCTGCTGCTGCTGCTGCTCGCTCCACCGCTGCTCGTCACTGTCCATCACCGCCTCCACATAACCAGTGCCTCGCCTTCTCCTCCCAGGCCTTCTCCTCCCTTACCTCCCAGGCTTCATTTCCACAATGTACACCCCGCACTTCCTGCCTGTTCCTTGCACTTCACTCTGTTCCACCTGCCCTTTTCCATGGAGGCCGCAGGACCCTGTCAGCAGAGATCCTGGTGCATTTGTAGCTGTCCTGCTCTAGTGCTTACCCACGGCAGCTTAGAGCGGTAGCTGCTGCTCCAAGCGGCACCAATCAGCCACCAATTCCACCGGCTGATTTATTTCCCACTTACCTCTGGTGTCACCCTGCCAAGCTCACTTTGTTCCTAGAAACATCTGGAGGATATAGGAAGCCATCCATGGGAACATTAGCAACCTGGCAACTTAGTGTAAAAGGAAGGATGGCCCCACTCCTTAAATCTTTGAACAATGAAGGGGAGAGAGAAGAAAAAAACCTACCAAAAACGAATGCCAGTGATAGAGTTGTGTCCCGTTCCTAGTGGCAAATTTTCCAAGTGGAAAATTTACATTACTTTTTACAAGGGCATGTTGTGACAGAACAAGAGTTTACTTAATGAGTTTACACTGAAAGAAGCAGGTTTAGATGAGATATTAGGAAGAAGTTCCTTACTGTGAGGGTGGTGAGGCACAGGAACAGGCTGACCAGAGAAGTTGTGGATACCCTGTCCCTGGAAGTGTTCAAGGCCAGGTTGGATGAGACTTTGAGCAACTGAGTCTAGTGGAAATTGTCCCTGTCTATGGCAGTGGGGTTGGAACTAGATGATTTTTAAGGTTCTTTCCAACCCAAGCTATTTTATGGTTAGCTGCCAGGGCACACTTTTATGGCTGATTCAGGATGATTGCCATTTCCAAGAAGCCTATCCTGCTGCTCCAACCCTCAGTGCAGCATTGGAAGCAGAATGGGAGTTTAGCTGGGATGAAATAGGGACTGGCAGCAGTTATATCAAGCAAGACACTGCTGCACTGGAACAAGTAAATAATACATGTAGATTGATAG
The DNA here is from genome assembly GCA_013397915.1 of Daphoenositta chrysoptera. Lineage (NCBI taxonomy): Eukaryota > Metazoa > Chordata > Aves > Passeriformes > Daphoenositta > Daphoenositta chrysoptera. Next base: position 451,625 of record VZRO01007949.1, on the reverse strand, counting down.
ACTGGTGAATTGGCTGGGTTAGATGATGCCAAGGTCATGCACCCTGGATACAAAGGAGTCCTGGATTTTCACCCTGTCAGAATTCCCTGGTGATGGACTAGCTTCCTTTGTGGCCTTGCTCACACATTTCGGGTGCTGAGTCAGTGAAATGAATGTCACAAAGTGGTCTTTTTTCTGTACCATATTATGACAGGATATATCACAGCAAAGGTCATCAAGCCTGGAGATCATCCATGAAGTCTGTTTCTACAGCCTCTACCAATAATAATGGTTCCTGGGAAGATCAGTCCAAGAGATGCTGTGACAAAACTTGAGATCAATTTCTCAAAACAGACTTGCCCCATCGTTGGCAGTGAGACAGAAAACCCTTCAACACGTGTCTTCCCTTCTGCCTACTGTATTTGGGACCACCTGGACCATCATCACACTGACAAGGCACTGAGCAGCCTCACAGACTCCAAGACAAAACATGAAGCTCTTACTGCCTGCTGGGATGGTGTTACAAGAGTGAAATGCATGAAATGCAGATGGGTCTGGCAGATCATTAGTGTCATTTATTCACAAGGGTAGGGGATTAAGTGTTCTGCTTGGATAATACCACGCCATCTTAATTGTACTAGGTATTTGCTGCCTGGGGTAGGGGTAACTATGTGTCTGGGCTGTCTGTGGAAGAACTGATCGAAAGGTTTCATGGGTTTGCAGTTCACCCTGTAATGCTAACATCCCAATGACATGCTGAAGGTGTGAACACTGCTTGTGTGACACTGGTTACATGAAGCTCCGTGTGTGCCACCTAACACTGGTTTTGCAGTGCGCAACCAGAAAGCAGAATGCCACAGTATTAAAAGATCAAAGACTACACAGCTACTCCACTGCTCCACATGAACTGCAATGCTTGCTGCTGGTTGGTATTTATTCTTCCTGGCTCCATCCTTGTCAAGGTGGAAGAACAAAAGAGCCCCAGCTTGGTTTGCTGTTTTCCTTCCTTCTGGTTATTTCTTTGCCATGGCAGAAGTTACAGTTTGGAGTGATGAAGCTGGGTCTCTTTCCCTTTCCTTTTCCTTTTTTCATGTCTTGCTTCTCAAGCATCTTGCATAAAAGGTGGCACTAGCACCAACCACACATATTCCTCTGGACAGTCGGAGGGAATGCAGCTGCTGGTCTGGTGGCTCTCCCACCCACCAGCATTAGCCAAAAGCTGGGCGTTTGTCCTCCCTTTCACAGAAGGGCTTGCATAGCCTTAAGAGACATTCCTTCTTAACTTACTCTCTTTTTTTTTTTTAAGTTTCTTTTCCTCACTGAGCACAGTAGAACCATTAATTCCAAGGGTTCAAAATAGTCATTAATCCTTTGCAGACAATTTTAAAGTTGACAAATTTATAAAATCCTGAATTTAAGAAACTCACTCAGAGATGAGCAACAAATTCAGCACCTAAAATGAGAAATCTGGGGTTATCCCTTGGCTTAGATTATCTCGAGAGGCGTATGGCTTGAAAGGTAATGAAATAAATGAGGAATTGATCTGAAAATATCTTTTCAAACCTGAGCTTGCTAGTTAAAAGATACTCATAGCTCTTTTTTTCCAATTGGTTTCTTTACTGTTTGACATACCTGGAATTAGGATGAGCTACATTTGGATTTGGTTTTGACTGGTTCTTACTGCTGAAGTGATTTTATGAAAAAAATAGCCTACCGTATAGATATACTTGCTATAAAGCACTGCAACATATATTTACCCTCCAGCTACAAGTCCAGGAAACAGGCATTTGAATTCTCTTTCTTAAGCATGCCAATATTAACAATATTATGCAAGAAGGATAAGGTCTTCCAGATATTGTGATTGCTGAAATATTTTAAGGGAAAATCTTATTTTCAGTTGTAATTTCAAATCTACATGACTCCAAATAAATACTGGGCTGAAATCATATTGAATCAATTTTGGAAAGTTTCTGATGACATTGTAAACCTATAGCTGCTACTGAGGCTAGAAAATATATGTAGATTTGCATATTTGCACATAGTTGTGTGTATTTTCTGATTATACCTTGTCTTTTTTTGAAGCTCTGCTGTCATTTGGTTTTGAGCTGTGTTAGGATTTTCACAGAGGAAGGTGTCTCTGTGTTAGGAATGTGCTTTTTCCTGTTATTATAGGAACTGGGGTTAATGGCTGTGGATGAAGGGAGGGAAGCTGGAACAGTTTTTGAGTCAGGGCCTGGCCAAGCAAGGAAACTGGAGCTGTGAGTCAGATGGGAGGAGACTGGGGCTGGCTGGACTCAGAAATTGCGTTAGGAACCATCGGAGAGGGAAGGTGAGATCACAGGGCATGTCAGGCTGTGTGGTACTTGTCCATCATCAGAGCTGGGAAAGGTTTGGGGTGATGGTGACACAGGCCCAAGCACTCCAGAGCTGCTACATGGCAGAGTTACCTTCTTCTACCCTACACCTCGGTATGGTCTTCCACCATACCACCACAATATTTCCTGTATTCTTCATCAAGCCCTTGCCTCATTCACTGCACAGAGTGGATGCTATTCATCTGCTTCATTCTCATTATTCACTGTAATGGTCCTACCTCCTATTTACTGCTCACTATTCAAACCCTGTTCCAAAGATAGAATAATTAATTTCCTCATGGGCTGTTCCTCATGGGCACTCATCATTACAGTACTTCATAAATAGTAATTCATTCATTTTCACAACACTCATGCAAGAGGTAGGTTGGTGTTATTCCCATTTTTCAAAAGGGGAACTGAGGCAACAAGACTTTAAATAAGGCCTGCATTCACGTTAATTCTAGAAGGCCAAGCTAAGCCACCACAGGCCGGGTTGTCAGAGAGCTCAGCACTGAGCAGCCCCGTGTATTGTCAGTGCACAGCTCAGATGGAGTCACAGGTGGCACTTGGGAAGAAAGGCTGCTGGAGTGCCAAGTCAAATGCGCTCCAGACATAGAAAGTAACCATAAATGAACAGCCTGGTCTTGGTATTTCCACAGCATTGCAGGTGAGGAAAAGGCAAGGACAGACCCCTCTGTGTAGGACAGTATTCAAATATATAATCTAGGAAGCCCTCCCTTCTCTTCCTGCATACTTGCTCCTAACTGTACAGCCTTGAAACACATCATATGTTCATCTTTCACTGATGCTTTTCCTAACGGTTGTCAGAAAAGTCCATCCACATCTTACTGCAGAAAAACAAAAAAGGGGAGGACAAGTTAGGGCTGCATAAATAATTTTAATTGTTCCTACACTTTGAAAGCTTTATTGTGTGATATTTATCTTTTAAAGGTTTCTTATGTACTATCCTACAGCTTTCTCTAAAAAGATAATTTGAAAACCCCACAGAAGTCCCATCATGGTGGCTTAGCTGCAGGACTGAAATCTTTAGACTTACAGGGCTTACCTCAGCCACTCAAGGCAGCAGAAGGTGGCTGATGCTATCCTGCCTGCACACCAGCACTTCAGAGGATGAGCCATTCATTTTGTGGGTGATTTCTTGGGTGCATAAGACATAACCCCAGATGACTGAGGTCCATCCCAGCTCCTGGATACAAGCAGCCAGTGGTCCATTCTGTTCACTTTCCAACTCTCCAGCATTGGTCCCAGTACCTCCTCCCTTCACCGCCAGGCTTTTCTCACTGGATTTCTCACATGCAGCTCGCTTTTTATCCACCTCAGAACCAGTCCCAGTTTCTCATCCCCTCGCTCCCATCCTGCTTTCAATCCTTCTACCATCCCATAAGGCAGTAAGTCACCAAGCTGCTCCCCTGGATCCCCTTCTTGAGCCCCCTTTCCTTCTGCACACGTGCTTCTTGCCAAGCCAGGATGGCAGTCTTCCTCCCACACTCTCAAATTATTGACATCTACTCCCAGGTTTCTGCCTCCACTTCCCTGCAGTCCTGCATCCCATGCTTAAACACATGCAGCCACAGAATTTAGGAGCAGCAATAAGAGGGCAAGTTTTGCTCAGAGCCTGCAGCTTGGGAACTGGAGTGTGCTTGGTACAGACAGAGACTTTGGAGGACATTGCTGCCAAATTCCTGAGAATGTCTACTGAACTTGAGCAAAGGCTAAGCATTTAGCCAAAGTCGGTCTGTTTTCACATTCTTGACACCAGGCAGGTCCTCTTCTATGCCAAATGTAATGTCCAAGCGCCAAGGGATGGGTATATTAGAGTTAATCGATTGAGTGGTTGCAAGGACTTTTTTTTGATGTGGGCAAAATAATATAATTTCTATAATCTTGTTCTTGGAAATTGCTGAGCTGTTTTTCACTAAAATTTTAGAGCAACAAATAAATCAAAGTGAGGCATTCATCCAGCAAGGGGAATTTTAGTCGAACACTGAAAAGTCTGGCACAGTTATTTGCAACTGAAAAAAGGGTTTTATAATGGGAAGTGTCAAGCATTAAGTATAGGTGGCACTTCCAACTCCACCTATAATATAGATTGGATTAGATGCCTGGTTCCATTCCTAGGGCATTCTGGATTAAACCAACAGTGGACTAGGAAGAAGTTCTTATTTTCCCCAGGCTAATACATTTGCATGGCATTTTTTTTTTTGTCCTTAAAAGAAAGAAGGGGGAAAAAAGTGTCATGTCATTTATCTAGAAGATTTATTTATTTACTGGTATTGGCAAGGAATGCATAATTTGCTGACAATATGGAATGAATGATTACGGCAACCAATTTTATGAGAGTCTTATAAAAAGAGAGGCTTAAAAATAAAATGTTAACAATTATAGTTTAAAAATGAGTCAGCTACAGAGAAAATAAGACAAAGGCAAAAAGAAAAAAGAAAAACCTTTCAGAGCAAAATGTTTTATTTCCATTTATTTCCAATGCTTTGCAGATGTGTGTGGGGCAAGTAGGAGGCTAATATATCTCACTTTAGCAGTACTAATTGTTTGCATTATCACAATAATCAAATGCAACCATATTAATCTCTGTGGTTATTAACTTGATTTTTACACATTAAGATTTAGATTTAATCCCCTGGGACCATCTATTAATGCTTTTAAAGTTGAAGGGTTTCAACAGTTTTAAGTTTTTTTCCCCTCTTTTAGCTGCAGGCAGTAAAATTTGAACGTGTGTGGAGTTTTGTATTTTGCATTCCTGTGGGATTTTCAGAGACACTGCTGTCAAGGACCATGAATCATGTTAATACATAGCAACCTCTACAGCTATTAAAATGTCTGCAATAATGTGATTATTTTAAAACGGAAAAACTAATATCATATGTATTACTTAAAGATCAATCCTTTTTATTTTTTTTTTAAAGTCAATGGAAAGGGCTGCTTCTGGGAGGGGGGAATGGAAATGTTAGTGGGAGTCACTAAAATGTGAAATGTCTAATCCACTGAGAAAAGAAACTTCAGTTCCTTTTACAAAGCACATCCTTACTGAGCTTATAGGCAATGAAGTGTAAAAATGGCCAAAAAAATCAAGATCAATAAGCATGAAAAGCCATTTTATTTTTGTTTAGCCAAACCGTAGTTACACCGACCTGGAACAGCATCTGGTTTCATGCTCTCATGATCACTGAGTGATGACACCCAAGCAGAAAACTGGGCATGGAGGTGTTTTTATGAGATGTCAACATGGAATGTAGTGCTAAGATTTAATAATGACATGAACTGGTTAAAAACTCAGTTTTCAGGGTGGATGTATCAGATACATCATTTACAACTTACATAAACAAGAAAATATAGAAGAGTGACCCCATGAAATCAGGGAAGTGTCTTGAAGTGTATTACAGCTCTAGTCTTTAAATATTAACTCCACAGACAGAAACTCCAAGATGCTGGTTACAATGAGAAAGAAAATAGTTCCTCAGATGATTTAATTTTATTGGAGTTAATTGTGCATATCCATATTGTCTTTCCTCAGTAACTGTGGTCTTGGTTGTCCGTTTTGTTGGCCAGACACCCCTTGATTTCACATCTCCAAAGAGGGTGCAAAATCATGAAAACTTCTACAGCCCATCTGTCTTTTCTGTATGTGCCTTCCTGGATGTGCCACGGCCTTCTCCTCCAGTAAGTGCTCCAGCACCTCATGTTGTTCAAGAGTTCAGGGGTTTGTACTTGAGTGAAGCACCACAGAGGGAAAAAATGGTCCATGTCCTGAACAGCAACTGAAAGATATCATGGGTAAATTGTAAACATATCAATAGGTGGGAACTTAGCTAGTGACAAGTGTTTGAGTGGCATAGGGTGTTAAGCATATCTGAAATGTGGAACTCTGCTCTTTCAGTATACAAATGGCCAAACACCACGTGATATTTTACTGGGTGCTCAGAAGGACACTGTCATGAAAGAATGGGCTTGAGTGCCCTTGTTCAAGGTCAGGTTGGTTCCTCAGACAAGCATTTTTAGCAAGCTAGTTATTGGCACCACACAAAATAATTTCAGGTCATGGAAGCTATCAGCTCCATTAGCATTGTTTTAAATTGCATTTTCTGTTTTGTAAAATCAAAAAGGAAATTTCATGGGGAAAAGAAGTCTCGCATTCATGCAACATTAATGTTTAGGGAATAATGTGGTGTTTTGCCATGTTAAAAGAATTATTACAAACCCTTCATTGAGAAGCTCTAGAGATCTCATACGTTGGAAAAGAGACTTGATAATTGGATGTGCAGGAGGGGGAGGGAGACGTATGGGGAGGGTGTCACTTTTGGTGACAGCAATGAGCTTTTTTTTGTTCTTGTGAAAAAAGACCCCGATCTGGCCAAATTAGAAGCCTTTGAAAAATCTGAGAAGAAGGTAGCTGCAGGTTAGCGTGGAGCAAGTAACTGGAGCTCAGGATAGAGTGATTCACCCGTGGCCTCTCTGCTTCCCTGAGCTGAAGGGATAATACCAGGAGCTCATGCACTTGCAGGCAAGAATACTTGGAGGAAGTAAATTGAATTCGTACATGCCACTTCCAGGGAGTGCATCTTTTTACTTTCATGGTTCTTTTTTATATTACCTGAGCACCCTGGAAATCTTGAATGCTATCAGTAAATATGGGCCAGCTCACATCTTCCAGATCTCCACACGGAGGTGATCTCCTTTCCCAGAGCCACAAAAGTCGTGGCGATGTTCACCCCCCTCCTGGCTTCGCCAGCCCCCTGCCCCCGGGAACAATGGGGCTGAGCTGCCAAGGCGTCAGGGTGAGAGGTCACGGCATCCCACCGAGCTGCCAGATTTGGGGGCAGATCCCACGGCCTCTACCGCACTGAGCCAAAAGCAGGTCTTCTCTTGCCCCCTGCAATCCTAGCGGGGCATCTCGGCAAGAGGAGCCTCAGAGGGATTTCTTCTTCAAAAACTCACCTTTCACAGCCTTTTTTTTTTTCTTCTTCTTTCTTTTTTCTTTTTCTTTTTTTTTTTTTTTTTTTTCCACAGAGAAAGGGACAGGACCGTATGGAAAATTAACTGCACTGGTTTACGGGTCACGTGTGTGAGAGCCTGTGAGCGCTTGTGCACGGGGTCATTGTTGGATTTTACAGCGGTTGCTTTTATCCTTGGAACCAAAGCTGCCACGTAGCTTGAGATACCTGCTTATTTTGTAAAGCTAGATCTCTGGGCAGAAGAACTGAGGGAGTCTCTCAGCTCCACTGAAATATCTTGGACTTGGAGAGCTGAACAGAGCGACAGACGGGGAAAAAAAAAAGAAACAGAAAACATAAACACGTAAATGTGACATCTGCGATTCCACTTTACAGAGCTTTTTACATGTGTGAAAATAGCTTATTGTCTTGCGAAAGTGAGAACTTTGGGGTTGAAACTGATGACAGAAATTAAGGGGACTTAAAAGGAAAAGCCCAGCTATAGAAATGAATTTAAAAGAAGAAAAAAAAAACAGCAAACCCCCCGAAAGGCTATGCCAACATTTTCCTGAATGATAACAGAGATGTGTGCTAAAGAATAGGTGTTGACAGAAGAGAAACACAACCCTTTTATTAAAGAGGTGGGCAGGCAAACATATGAACTGCTGAAATTTTAGCATTTCAGTGTCCTGTGGGTAGAGAACACTGGAACACAGGAAAAACAATTAGAAAAGATCTTAGGAAATCCTCACCTCCTAAAATTTTCAATCATTTTAGATGCCATGTCACTTGAGAAAAGGAGCAATTTTATACATACATACATATATATATATATATATATATGAATTACAAAGAAAAAAGAAGACAGGCAGGGGGAGAGGAGGCAAAGACACATTAATGCTTTGACTTCCATTTCAGATATCCCCTGCACTGTGTCATAATAAATCTTGCATCTTGCTGCTCAGCTGAGGGCTCTGCTGCAACATTCCTTGGTCGCTTTGTTTCGGAGCGCCGTTTGTGTTGAATTTGGGGAGTTGTCTAAGCAGCTGTTACACTGTGATATTTCCTCACTATTTCCTAGCAAAGTATGATCCAAACCCACACTTTTGGGGAGGAGACACTGGGGAAGCACTGCTTTAGGGAGCTGTGACTCCCTGAGCCTGACAGCCTCCTGACAGACACTAATATCGGCAGAGTGAACGTGTGTAGTCTCCTCACAAGGTTTCTGACCTGTTTTTGATTTCCTGCCTCAGAAATGCATTTTGGCTAGAAAACAAGAGAGCCATACGATTCCTTTTCTTGCCATACACATATCAGGAAATTCTTACTCCTGTACCTCGTTCACATTAGGTAATTGAGCTGCTAACAGTCAGGAAGATATTTTTGCTCATAGGCTATTCAGTTGTGCAAACATGAGTAAAAATCATGGTTTTCATGAAGAATGTGAACTCTGTGTGATTCTGTCCTATTTGAGGCTTTGTAAAGGGTGTTAATTTCCACAAACTATGCTTTATTTGTCTTTCTCTTAGCTACTTCTTTCAATGCCTTTATTCTCCAGGGGTCATGTCATTGTCTTCTGAAATCTTCAAAGATCTTGCTTACATGTGAAAAGTGGCATTTTATGAAATGCACAATTTCATAAATTAAAGCTAATCAAGACACCTTCTGCTTCCAGGGCAGTCAATTGGTTGTGATTGTTTCTGTGTGTTTTTCTTTTTTCACTTTAATATATGTAAATGGAATGGGAAGAGACAACATCAAATTAAGAAAAAGTATTGCTCAGTGTTCATCCAGCAGGCCTGAGATTTGAGATAATTTCATGGACAATCCAAAATTTTCATAGTTTTTACTGTGTAACATCCTTCTAAGTTGCTGAAGTCTTCTCTCTGTGTTAAAATTCTCTTCCGAATATGCCTTTTTTTAAAAGAAAAAAAGATTGGCTGACCAGAGTCAAAAGATTTTAAGACAGTTGCCAGAATATTTTCCAGAAATACAAGTTCTTAAGATTAAGTCCTTGATTTTGAAGTATGATGCAGGCTTTGCCTACAGTCTCCAAGTAGACAAGGGACTTCACAGAGCTACAGGCATCCCCCTGCCTTACCAATTCTTGATGGATTTGGAGCTTCCATCAAAAGCAAATACGAATTTGCATTTATGTTGATTAAGAGTTCTATTTCTGTTGCAAGAGGGGAAGAGAAAGAGGTCACTTTTCAATGAAGATGTGAGCGTTTCCACATGGTATTGTGGTAGAAATTGACCAGAGGTAGTTTCCCTCGCTTATTTTGAGGCTTGATCATGACAAAAGGCTTGTTTTCATTGTTACTGGTCAGACTGTTCATCTACTTATTGTCTGATAAATGCTACAGAACATCCTCCAAGTGCTTTCTGGAAGGCCAGATTTCTTATATTAGAACCCAGTTCTCCTCTTTGTTATATTGTTTACTCTCTGACTTCTGTAGGAGCCAGCAGAATTAGCTGACAATGAAACCTTGAAAACACACTCTGATGCAGGTTCTTTGAGACAAAAAGGTACTTTGAAACATACAGTTGATCCTAGCAATGTGCTTTAGAGTGTAGAAAGTCACTAAAATGCATGGCAACAATGACCATGAATTATTTCAGTCCTAAAGAGAAATGGTTAATGGATAAAACATGTCACTGACCAACTTTCAAATTCAAAAACTCTGCTTCTAGATTTCTCTGTTAAAAAAAAAAAAACATTTAAGCAAGTGATCCTTCTTTTTAACATCCCAAGCCCCTGGAATATTGTCTTTATAGATACACTTCAGAGTTCAGCTAAAAGATCATATTGCTTTAAAATGGGCACAGTAAAACCAAGAACGCCTGGAGGAGAATTTGTAAGCACAATTATGTTTGCCATAGAGTTGCTAGGTCAGTGGGTGGTATACGATGCACCCATCTTTCTAGGAGCAGTAGGATTTCCTGCTGTTTTTTTCAGTAGTGACCTAGAAGGAGGTTAATGATTCCAAAGAATGACTTTTCCCTTAGGGAAAATTTAATCTTCTGACCTTTTTCTCTATCTGTCCATTCCTTTTAAGTCACAGACCCCCTTCATTTAGCTTACATCAAGCTGGTTTATTTTCTTCAAAAACATGGTTGAAGTGATTGCTTTTGCTTTCATTTAACCCTTGAACTGGATGCATTTTCAAACCAAATCATTGCCCAGAATACAGAATTGCTTGTAAGCATTTCTTTTAGATTTCTATATTTGTCTTAAATGTGATTGTCAACCTTCAGGATCACTTTGACAACTGACTAACTTCGAAAATGCATGCCTTTAATGTACTCTTGCAATCATCTCCGAGAGTTGCTTTAGAAAAAGAACATGACAGGAATAAAGCAGCTATTGGATTTTTTTTTCTTTTTTTTTCTTTTTTTTTCTTTTTTTTTTTTCTATCAAAACGCTGATAGAACCAGAGTAATGCAGAAGAAAATTTCATTTAAAATTAGTTCACCAATAAGGCCATCATGCCATTTGGGGGATTAAATTTGAGCACATAAAAACTATCGGCATTTTATAGTCAAACTGTTGGAGTGTTTTGCTTTGTCTGAACTGTGCAGACACTATTGAATCAAATCTGTTGTCAGAATATGGTAAAATAAAATTGTAATTACTTCATTATTCTCAAAGGTGTTGACTCTGGGGTGCAAGGAGTTCTGGAGGGTAACTGGAAACAGAAACCACCTTGTGCTTGAAGCTGTCAACTTCCTTTTACTCTGCAGCAGACACTGTTTTTGTCTTTATTGCATTACACGCGGTTATTGCCAACATAATAATTCATGAATATTCCTTCATTTTCAGAATTATAATTAATGCTGGATTTTGACATTATGACAAAGTAGGGCGGCTCGGCAGCAGAAACATGCAGCCCTAAGAACAAAGGAATTGCCATATTGGAGCAGAGCAGTGGCCCATCCAGCCTGGTATCTCTCTGCCTCTCACACTGGCCAATGCCTGAGGCTACTGAGGAAGGCATAACCCCCTCCTAATGCACCTAATTGCAATACTATACCACAGAGGGAAATTTCTTTTCGACCCCAGCTGGTGATCAGCTTATGCCCTGAAGTATGAGGATTGATAGCCCTTATAATTTTTATTCTAGCTAGTGTGGCTGCAGATGCTACACTTAATCAAATAAATGTCTAATACTTTGATAAAGCTAAGTAAGGGCTAAATACGCTGATCTCTCGGGAAAAATCCGAAGGAAGAAAAAAGTGCTGAGAAATTCCACAAGGAGAATCACATCGAGTTCCCACTGCTTTCTCTACTCTCTGGGGAGTACAGTTTGCATGCTTGTGGAGAGGCTGGCAGGGCTGGAAAGGATGTCAAGCAGCACAGTCCTAGGCTTCATAGGGGAGTCAGGCTCCAAGTTTGGCCACTCTTTTCTCCTGCCTCATTCTGTCCCTTACCCCGGACCAAGAGGGCTGTCCAGACTGAGCCGTGGGAGTTAGGCAGACCTGTAGCAGCAGCTATTTGGATTTCTGCCTGAAAAAGCAATGGTTTCAGAGGGAAAACCATGCTGCATGGGATGGCTATTTCTCAGGTCTTCCTCTGCAACCTGAGATGCCCTTTCCCCAAACCTGCATATCACTGGCCATTTTTGTGTGGAGGAGCAGCTGAAGAGTCTCAGGAAACTGGAGGACATGACAAAGAGTTAGTCCTCCTCTTTAAATTTCCTTTTGTTTTCATTTTCTAATTTTTACTCCCTCATTGCCCCAAAGCTCTTTTCCTCAATCCTATGCAGAAGCAATAAATCCCACAATTTAACTACATATTCTGATGAAATAAAAGCATCTCCATATATTCGATTAAATGGGCGTCCCACTTATTTTTTGTAAAAAGCAAGAAACCAAACAGGAACACCTAAGCTCTTCTGTACCAACTGGAATTTTACGTCGTCCTAAAATTCTTCAAAAGTCTTCTACCTCTTTCTGTTTCTAAATTAAGTGTTCTCTTATTTTAAATCTGCCTTCTTGGTCCTTTCTCCTGTTTCATCAGTCATGTTTACTGCATTTCTCTGTATGTTTCTTTGGTTTCCCTTGTCTTGCTTATAATCCACTGACTAAAATACAACAGAATATCTGGAAATGCAGTTTTTACTCATGAAACTGCATAGTAATATTTTCTGTTTAACCATCTTTTTGTTCATACTGAATATCTTCTCTGCTTGTGCATGTTTTCTAAGCTCCTAAAATATCCTGGATAGCATTTTCAGTAAAAGATGCTTAGATTTTCCTTTGCTAATTAATAGCCATCAGTTCTTGAAAATATTTTCCAGCGTACACTCCTTGGCATTGGTCTGTTTAATTTTGCATGCCATCATGTCACCATTTTATCTTAGTTCACTGGCTTGCTCTGGAATTTCTTCAAGTTTTGTCTAAATTCAGTTAACTTAATAAACGGCCAAATACCCCCATGAATTTTCCTGTTAGAGCAATGGGCACTGGGTTTAAATACCAGAAAGCAGGCTGTGACTGTTGCAGTGAAAACAAGTTTTACATTCTTTATTTCAGAAGCTTTTTTTTCAAGCTTTCTAATGATTAAGTTGAACAAAACCATCTTTATTGCCACTATTGATCCCAGGGGCAATTCAGAGTTAACCTCTTTCCCTGCTTCAACTGACCACTGATTCTTCTGCAGTACCCAGAGAAAGGGATGCTGTCTGGTCATCTAAACGCAGCTCTGGAACTTGGGTGCTCATGAACTGAAGTCTGGTCTGGACACAGCTTGCTTTTACAATTATAGGTAAGTTACTTCACCTCTAATATAACCAGCTCATTAGGAAGTTGTAGTAATCTGACAGTGTTTATAAAACGCTTTCAGAGGACAAAATTCTAGTTCTAATAGTTCTGACATTTTGGGGTTTGTTTTCCCTCTTTTATTCAGTACTTACAACATAGATGGATTTTAATTCTGGATATGCTGTGTTTTTCTTTTCAGAAACCTTACCATAACATGTTGGAAGCACTAAATTAATTGTATCTTCTGGTTCTACTTTATTGACTACTAATTAACTCTTTTCTGTAGTTCTAGGAGGGTTGAGCAAGCGTAGGCAGAAACACTGCAGATTTTACTTTCTATCTGTGTGCCTAAGCATATTATTTTTACTGATTCTCTGAACAGTTTCCTCATACTAAAGCAAGACCTACTGGTTTATAATTCCCAGGATCATTATTAGCACCTTTTTAAGAGATAGGTACACCCTCGGCCCCTCTCCTGTCCTCTGGTACGGTAGCTGTTTTTAATGATAAATTACGTATTTTTGTTAGCAGCTCACTTGCGTTGGTCTCCAGTTCCTTCAGAGCTCTTGGATGAATACCGTCTGGTCCTACTCATTGATTGCAATTTAATTTCTCAGGTTGAACCATCACCTTTTCTGATATTCCTGTTTCTGATAGGATCCTGCTCTCAACACTTAAAAAGAATAAAGCCTGTGTAACACCACATTCTCTTTGCTAAAGAACAGTGGGAAGAAGACGTTTGGCTTTTTTTTCTTTTTTCTTTTTGTATTTTTGTTTTTCGAATGCAACTAGGCAGAAGCAAAAACAAATTGAGAGGAAACACTATTTTCGTTTAGAATAATCTTGTTACAAAAAACAAACAAACAGACAAACAAACGTCTAAAGATGTGTCAGAGGTTTTTGGGGTGACGAGAGTGTCAGAAGCCCAGAATTTCAAGTTCATTTATGCTTTCTATTAGTAGTGAATCATACTTTTCAGTAGACTTCTGTGGGAAAACTGCCAAGGGAAGTATATATAACATTTTGGGGGATTTCAGTGTTATTTGCCACAGCTGAGCAGAAGAATAAAGATGTACTTATATTACCTATAGTACTAGAATCTAGTAGAGAAAAAGAAATCAGGAGAGCTTCTGCAGTGGAATAGCTCAGTGACAAGCAAGCAAATAGAGAAAAACAAAACTATTACCATACTTACACAAAAACAGAACAAGGAAGAGAAGTATCATGATTAGTGTCAACTGGTAGAATATTCCTCAACTCTGCATATTTCTCTTATGCACGTCCCCACTATTCCCACACTCTTACACAAATCTCTCCTCTGCCTGCTTTTATTATTCACAGTGCTCTCTGTCTAATTTACACTGTAAGCTCCTCCTCAGGTAGGGACCTTGTCTTTTCATACGTCCGTAATGTTAAATACATGCCAGTCAAACTGTTGAAATTATAATAACCGAGGGTTGTATTTTTTCCTTTCTTTCTTTTGTTAACAAACGGTAAGTTAAAATCAAAGGTAATAATTAGTTTAAAACAGCCCTCAGAGGCAGTCCCAGAAAAAGTGACCTTTTGAGCTACAACTAAGCTAACCAATTTTATTGTGTCTTGAGGTCAAGGCTCTTATTTCACATGACTTGAGGGTCTTTATGTGCATGCTACCCTGCAGTAAACGACACAGAAAGTTATGGTCAAGTAGACTTTGCACTCCAGACATCTATTGAGGAATAGCAACAAGATTCAATTCAATCTAAGCCAAAAGTAATCCAGAACCAGGCTCAGGAATGCAATGGAAAATTCCTAAAAGATTGGAGATGAGATTAAAATACAACAACAAAACAAACCAAAACGCAGAAGACTGGCTAATGCAAAGCGAGTGCATTGGACTGATTTTGAGTGGGCTGGACCCTACAATTATAACTTTGTCACCACAGTTTGAAATCTATTAAAGGGATTTATGTTTTGCAGCTGACATTTAAAATTAAGGACTTATTGGACTGGGAATGAATATTTCTTCTGCAATTAGTCTTTTGGAGGTCATATTTCATAAACTGTTGTTTTTCTGTTTAATCTACTGTAGCAAGATTTTGTACTGTTAGAAAATGTGAAAAATATAAATGCAGGAACCATTTTATTCATTGTAAAGAGACTCCCATCATGAAATTGCCATTGAGTTGCACCAGGTAACGTTTTCACTAGGTACCTAATATTTCCCATTTGTATATGCTCTTATAACGGAGCAAGTGAAAGTGAGTGATATCTGATACTATATATACTATACAGCTCATGCACCAGTAACAAATGGAGAGTCTTAATTCAAGATATGTTTTTTTGCTTCTCGTATATGTGAGCCTTTATAATTTGCTTTTTGGAAATTTATGCACGCAGTTCTGTGTATTACTAGAAGCCTATGAAAAGTGGCATGTTTTTCCATTCTTGTGCATTTACAGACATGAATTAAACTTCACTGCAGCTGATTTTTTGAATTCTTGAACTGAAATTAATTACTGGGAAAAGGAAGGGCATTTTTCAAATTATGACAGTAATTAATTTAAGACGGTTGTTTTCCTTTACCGCTATTCTAACCCAGTCTTCTCAAAAACAAAGAAATAAAAAAGATCTTATAATCATATTGACACAATTCCTATTTCGGTGTCTTCTGTGTTGGAACATTCACACGCAGCAGCAGGAAAGAAAATCAGGATATATAAATTAGAAGCTGGAGTGCGATTTCTGAAAGGATGGGCTCTGTCGTTAAGGAACAGAACTGCGGAAATCAGATTCCATTAATGCCTGGAAAACTCAGGTTGTTATTTGTGCGGGTCAGACTGTGAAATGTAGTAGACCTTGTGTTACAGGTCATCTTTGAGAAGGCATTGCACGTCCTGTTTAACTGTAACTTCATTTTGCCCGGTTCCAACTTAAACTGTTGCACACTTCTTCCACAGAGGGAGTGAGAAAGGATTGCTGAAGTAGCCTAAAAATAATTTAAGAAGTCATTGTATGCTCTTTGCTCTGGCTTGATTTTCCTGCGTGACACAGGAATGGAAATAAAGGGAACTTAAATATGAGACTGGTCTGAGATGGCTTAACAAAGCCTTGGTTTTGTTGCATCTGAGTATTTCCTGAGACAAGGTAACTTCAGGGAAAGACTGCTTCTCACTTTGGCGAGAGTCAGCGCTGAAGCAGGAAATAAAAAGGATGCAAGCAGTGGGGTTTTTTGTGCCTCTGCAATGGGGAGGGGTGCAGGGGGGAGAGACAGAGAGGGGGAAAGAAGACAATATAAATGTGTTTCTATTGGCCAAAGCAGGGGGGGAAAGCCAGCATTTGAGCAAAAAAGTGTAGTAGGAGTAAGCACAGAAGAGTTGTTAGAGATGTAGGCAGAACAGAGATTGGTCTGCAGAAAAGTAGGGAGAAGACGGACGGTGACCACGGAGTGCTAAAAACTTTAGAAACGCAGGCTGCTTTTCTGGTCTGCTCGAGAAGTCTGTTTTCATTCATGCAGAAGCATAGGTGTAGATTTTATCAGGACTTTGGGCTGGAGCACCCGCAGCTGTGGATTACAGATGCTTCCTGTCATGTATAAACACAATCATTATGTGAAAGCATGGCACCCACACGGCTACCTAAACAGCCATTCCTCCGGACTGAAGCGCTTTGTTCTCTTTGGAGTTATTTTTACGACTACAAGCAGGACTCTACCCAAAAGTTACTAGCAGCAGCCGTGTTTTTTTATGTCAATTAAATGGATTTTGTTACTTGTAAAATACATGTCCAAACACAACTTCATTCTTCAATCACAAAGTATGTTTTCTTAACACACGGTGATATATAGTGACACTTGTTTGACTGACAGCACGAATGTAAACCCTAGTAAATACCACCTGTAACTTTGAAACTGGTGAAGCTCGGTTAATAAAAATAAGAACATCAGAAAAAAAAAAAAATCAGGGGCTTTTGCACTACACTGCTACTTTTAAATATCGGATTTCAGCATGGATATGAGTTAACTCAGTGAAAGGACTTAGCTGGGTTAATGATGCTGTGTGTTAATGTCTCCATGTGCATGTCTCTCTCCCTTTCTGTGTGAGCTGAGATTGCCTTGATTTCCAAGCACAGAGCAATGCTTTCTCCTCATCGTGCTTTAGATACTGACACAGTTAATCATCCCACTTAATTTATATTAAACCTCCATACAGCAAAATGTAGGTCCCAGCAGTTTTTAAGGTCCTCTGTTCATAGCTTCTGATGTACTGTATGTCATGTATATTCTCTCCAATCAATTAGTAAATAAATAAATACCCTTGCTCCGCAGAGTGAATCACAGAGATGGTTCTTGTTGGGAGGAGGGGAGTCTTAGTAAACAAAACTGTATCTGGAAAACAGTGCAATCAATTTTAGAAACAATTCTCCTGGTAATATAATATTTAGTTACCGAGAGTAGCATGCTTCCTTACCTGTCACAAAGAGCTTTTAAAAAAAAAGTTATTTCGGGGGTTGCCAACCCGTGGTAATTTAAACGGCTTAACATTTTAAAACAAAAGGTGAGTGAGTTGTAAAAATATTCATTTTTAAATCATATTGGAAAATCCTTCAGCACCAGACTCAAAGAGACTTCCCCCTCTTGAAAACAAAACAAAACTGCCTTTAAAGTTAATCCGTAATGAGTGAGACTTGGCAGGTTAGCTGCTTTACAAACAAAACCGCATCCAGCATCTCTAGGACAACACTGGGGGGG
>VZRO01007949.1:385536-430748 GCA_013397915.1 Daphoenositta chrysoptera | reverse complement strand
TACTTTTTATTTTTTTTAAACTCTCCAGATACTTTAGAAGGGAATAAAGGGTGCCTTGAATTTACTGCTTTACCTGCTGCTGCCGTCTGTATCTAGTTTACCGAAGTTTGTGCAGTTCAGTGGTGCTTTTGTTTGGCATCTTGTGAAGAACAAACGAGCCGCTCTTCCCTTTACCTTTTAAAAATGATACCACAATGAAAGTTCTGTTGCTTGGGTGCACGCTTATATCCCGAGCTTCCCAGGGAGGTATTATTTATGTGCGCATAAGAGTTTTAGAGCCAGTAGGAGAGCAACCAATTAGCCACATTTGCAAAAAATATGCAGGAAAACTTTAACTGAGGGGTAGTCTTAAACCTCCAAGTATTTAAGTGCAAAGGAATAAAGGTTCATAATTAATTGGTAAATAGAGGAAATTGTTCTCCTGTTAGACATTGGACGTGTTTCACTCGTGGTGATTTGTTACATGTGTTACAGAGAGAAGGTTTGTTTCAAATCTTTTCCTGTAAACATCACACTTAATTTAAAACAAAAGATACAGCTTCCATTTTATGTGGAGGTATGGGCTTTGCCTTTCTTATGTACCAGTTGCCTGAGAATACCTAAAATGAGAAAACAGCAACATTGTATGTTCAGATGGAGTAGCTTGGATTTGCTGACAAAAAACTACTGACTTGAGAAAAACATTTAATGTTCAGGATGGAGATGATAGAGATTTCTTTGCAGAGTCTTATTTACTATTTTTCAACTAAAACCAGGCTGTAAATCAATCATCATGTGTAATTATTGCTGCAGTAATTACCTTTGGGGAGTAGGTTATCATTCTTGGTGGCCTTTGTTCAAATATCTCTTTCATTTTCCCTGTTTTATTTTTCTTGAATCATGTCAGTTTTTGAGTGGATTAATAGTATTCTGAAAGCAGTCCGATTGTAAGATTTCTGGAAGGGCTAATAATGCAATTCATCTGAGGAGCTGAAAGATGCTTGCATAGACCAGCATTTAAATTCATGGATAAGAGTTTGCCCATCAATTATTACATCTTCATTTTTAGTGAGCAAACAAAAGCTGTAAGTAATCTTGCAAGGAGAATTTCAACTGTTCCTCCAATGCAGCACTTATTTAAATTTCTGATTTCTTAAGTATTACTGATTTAGTCAGTACAAAATGTAGTTCTACAGATAAAAATAAACAGTATTTTAAATAGCTTATTTGAAAAACTATTCTTTGAATGTATGTAAATGAGTTATTTAAACTCATGAGTGCTGTTTTACATCTAAATAAAATATGGAGTTACACATTACATTTCCAATTTGTCATGTACTTAGCAACCCTTTCTGGGGGGAAGATATAAGAGATATTTTTGATATGTCTGTCACTTTTGATAACTTAATTTGAAACTTATATCTTAGGGGAATACTGATACAAGGCAGGTAAATACATTAAAACAAAATGACAATTGAGTTTTTCATATTGAATGCATGAAACTAATGTTCATCTGAAATGGTGGGTGTTAAAAACTAGCTAATGACTAAATTTCTTACATTTCTTGAAAATACACTTTTTTGAATTACCCTGGTTTCTGTTTACATTCCTTTTATATTTCTTTCTCTCTATCCTTCCCATTTATTTCTTTTTTTTTTTTTTCCTTTTCCCTCCTCTGGTTTCTTGCCAACTTTGGTCTGACTGTCCCCCAGCACTTGGTGAAGATCGCATCTCAGGTTTGGACCTAGGAAAGAAAATAGGCATGGCTAATGTTAGATAAACCCCTTATAGTTAAGGAATAATAAAATCTTCTTTCCGAGGAAAAATAAGATTTAATTATTTTCTGTGACAAACAATGTCTCTTACAAATACACTGCAAGTTTGTGGCAAAAAAATAAGACTCAAAACAGAGTAAATGACAACTTTCTCAAAAACTGTAATTTCAGTATCTTATTTTTCTTTAGAAAGGAGGAATTAAAGTTGAACTGTAGGGTACTTTAATGGCAGGGGAAGTATCAGTTGCATCAAACTCATCAGTCCTGACCTATATTTCATTCTACTGATTAATTTATCCCATTTCCTTGGCTAGTTTCTGAAAAAAAAAAAAATCTATTAAGTATCATTGACCTGATCAAAATCACCTAATGCGTTTGGTGAGGAAGGGAGGGAGGATAGCTGGAGAAAAGCAGGTGGGGAAAGAGAAGTCGGAGATACGATACTCGTGTGCAAGCCCCGAAAGAGGCACTGTGCAAGTGAAGGGTATCAAAGAGGGGCAATTGTTGTGAGTCCTTAAACTCCTGACATCCAGGGGCAGAGCCGTTCCCTAAGTAAAACTATGGCAGAGACCCCTGTGATGAGAAAGCAAGGGAGGGGTGGGAGAGCAGCTTCTTCTATCTTGTTTAACTTGGCCATTTGAGTTGTAAACCTTTTTTTGTGACTTGGCATCCTTTGGAGATATCACACTTGGGTTACTGACTGCCTCCCCCCTTCCCTCCTTTCTGGTTTATGGGGTTTTACTTTTAGGAGGGCATGAGGTTTTTTCTTTGCCCTTACTACCGGCTTTTGATGAGAAAGTTTGTTTAGGAAAAAAGTTACAAAAATACAGTCACTTGCAAAGAAAATGGAATTCTTGATACAAAACTGAATGCAAATGTAGTTCTACTAAATGTTAAACACAGGTTTCTCTAAGCTAAAGCCAGGTAATATTCATTATTATGTTCAAAGTCACCCATGAAAAATCACTGAAATGGTAGTTGTTAGATAAGCTATCACAAGGAAACTAGTACAGCTACACATGTTTAATAGAAGTGCTGATCTCTGGTTTGTTTTTGGGGAAGAAAAACCAAACAACCTGTGGTTTTACTTCAAAGTAAATTTTTACTCAATGCAATTTTGTGTCCTACATGCAGAAATAAAATTACTAAATGTTAGTTCCTAGAAAGATGAGCGGGATGCCTTCTCAGCTGTATTTTACATAGCCATGCTCTGCTTAAAGAAGGCTTGTATCTTGAAATAAATTGCCAAGCCCAGAATGTCTCTTGAAGTTGTTCCCTGTTTTTGAGGAAGCCTAGGTAATCTTTCCATCCTGAATGAATTTACAACTGCAACTCAATTCATGCAGAGTATCGGTGGACTGAGCAAATGTATCTGTGTTTTAACGCGACCTGCTTCCTCATCATAGATTCCGAGGGAAAGGATGTTTCTCATGCAGAGGTGCAGGTTATGTGGTGTAGTACCAAGGAAGGTAGAATAGTAGTGGATTAAAAGAGAAATGTTATTAAACAGCAGAAAAGGTTCAGAGAGAATTTGACATTCGGATCCCCTTCCAGCAGTAGCCTTTACATTTCTCTGTGTCTGTCAACTGTTTGAATGTTTGTTTGCAGCCCCAGCTCTCCCTGGTTTCCCAATTGCATGGGCTAGACTCAAAAGTCATGAGATTGTCTGCTGATTAGACTATAATCAATCCAGCATAAACAAAACCAGCAATTAGTATTGGCATTATTTCTGTGAACTTGACTTAAAGTTTCAGTATTATTGGTCCAATCAACTTTTTCTGAGCGGGCTGTTTTCAGGAACTGTGTTATTTTGGCATCATCATTTTATAGGGAGGGAACAAAAAATTCATAAGATTCCATTTGGCCTGAAAAGCAAAAACATCTGTTTGATGCATGAGTAAATTGCTGGCTTCTATTTGGCCGTCCAAAAAAGGGCAAATATTAAGATACTGAACATAAAAGAGTGCATAAAAAAAAAAAGAAATTACAAAGAGGATTTAAGATTAGCATTTTATAATGTGGGCTATTTATAGTGTTCTCTTTTGGACTTGCCAAAGCATGCCTTTATGTATTAAAAAAATCCGCAACAACAAAAACATCCCTAACCTTTAGTAATATTCATTGACTTTGGCAATGCATAGTGATATTGATGGTCTTGATTAGCTGTAGGATTACAGTAATGCTGCCCAGTCATTTCTGGGGCCAGCATGAGTTATATTGACCATCACTGTCTGCTGCTTGGGGTTAGGTACTGTTAGAAGTGAACATCTAAACAGCTACTGGTTGTACTGCTAGTTTCCACAAAGGTGAAAGCTTGTGACAGAGATAATATTAAGAGGTTTAGTTATGCTGCTGATGTGTTTGGATTGGTTTGATTTTGTTTTCCTGAGTTGCTGTTAACTTGTGTAACAAGGGAAGCTGTCAGTATGGAGGCACTTATCTAACATGTGTAGGATAACATGATAACACCACGATCTAAGATCTCTTGAAAGGCTTTATGTTGCTCTATAATTCATTCTGTCTAATTTACAGCTGGTTTAATAGCTCTCAATTCTTTGTTCTGAAACACGTTTCAATATTTTCAAACCAGTGCATTTTGAAAAAAAGAAGTCTTCATTTTGAATAACTGTGCATGAGGAAAAGATCCAGAAAAACTGTTACCATTTTATGTAGACCATATGGATTCAGTATTTTTTTCTGTGTAAAAGAATTAAAGTAAGATATTTGCAGGGGATTATTTTTAGATTGATTAAAATACAGTATAAGTTCCGATACCCTAAGACAACCTCGTAGCAACTTTTCCTAGCCATATTTTACCTTTTCCATCGGTTTCTGCAGGGCTACCTGAGCTCAGAATCAGACCCAGTTGGGGGTTGGGAAAATACGTTATTTCACCTAAATCAGAACTGTGGCATATATATGTACATATATATAAATATTTCCCTGAAGGGACAACATACAGATCTACAAAGAATTTGGCCTGTTTTATTTGGTGCTGTGAAAATGTACATGTCTGCTTTCAAATACATTTTGCAGAGTGTTACTACAAAGCATTAAAGTTTTCCAGTTGCTGTCTTTATAAAAGTTGGACAGGACAAGAGAGGCTTTTAAATACTTTTAAATCGTAATGTAACATTTGGCATAGGACTTTGACAAAAGATGGATATGCAAAGACCAAAAGAGGTGGTGAGGTTTGTTTTTGTTTTAAAATTATACAACTTGGGTTCTATTTTACCTCAAGTATGAGTAATTATGCTAGTTTAGCAATTATTAGAGATGAAAGAAATTCTGTTAGATATGAGTCTCCTAAACTTCAGTAGCTTTAGTTTTAGCCAGGATAATGATCAAGGAGTAGTTAGCCATATGCCTAGGGACTATGCTGTAGCAAAAAAGATAGGGCTGATCTTGGGGGTATCCTTATTACAACATGTTATAATTAACATTTTCATTCAGCCCTCCTACTTTCCAAAAAAATCTGCTTTTTATTTTTCTGTGCACACATTGGTAAGGCTGCACAAAATTGCTCTCTTCCAATGAATTTTTGAACCAGGACAGTTGTCTTCCATATTTAGAATATTAGTTAACACTGGTCACAGGTTTTTTCCCCCCATTTCATGTTCCTTTAGTTTCAGACACATTTTTTCCCCTCTGTAATTATTAAGAAAAAAGATGTAGAAGATTTTTTTTCTCCCCTCCTTTTCAGGATTTAGTCTAGGTTATACATGTCCTTCTGGGGTGTGCACGTTTGGGGTTTAGATTTTCCTTTAGCTAGAGTGATGCTGTGCATGCCATACTGCAACTGTTCTTTGTACAGTTGAATCCATATAATGTTTACTCATAAGGGTTGTAGGGTTGTTAGTTCCAATTCTGCTCAATTAACGCCCAATGAAATTTCAGATTTTGGGAGGTTGTTTTCACTGTGGTCCCCCCCCTCCTTTTTTGTGTCATGGGAGTAAGGCAGAGGGATGTTTCTTCAGTGAGTGATTCAGTGTCTGATACTTTCACTTTTAAAAGTAGGTGAAATTAGGTGCAATTTTTCTCTGGAAGAGTAGGATTTCTAGTCTTTCAAGATTTCTTAAAGTTATATATATATATATACATCTGTATATCTCTGTCTATCTATCTGTATATATTAGTATAGTGACATTCCCCCCTTCTTTATTTAATGTGATATGGGCTTACTGTGATTCTTGAAAAATGCAGTATAAGTAACTAGCTAACCTTCTAACAAATTTGGAAGTGCTAGTCATTAGTTAGACAGCTGGCTGAAGCAGAACACCTTTTTGTCCTGAGGAAAAATGGACAGCATGTTGATAGTGAGGATTCTCTGTGTTTTCCTTCTGTCCCAAACCCCGTTTTTGGAGAGCTTATTCTCTCATGCAAAGGCAATAAGCTGGAGCATGAATTTTGTCCTTACCTAACACGAATGCAAAACCGCTCTCCAGTTTCTCGTAGAGATGCTCAGTGTTCCACACAAATGTGGAAAAGCTACAGCACTTCTAAGTTGCAATGTCCCGGTTGACTGTAAAATAGATGGCTTTTGTGTACAGTCCCCAAGACCTGTTGTACCCTTACTATTTTTACGTTGTGTTTTGCTGGAAAAATATATTTCAAACAATGAATTCCTTGATAATTGATTTTCTAGTTTCATTTTTCTGGTGTTCACTCTTTTGGTAACGTATCAAGTTCAACTTCCATTATTGATTCATTCACTTTTTGAAAGAAGCTGTAAAAACAAAAATAAAATACCTGCTCTGTTCCCTGACTGGATGATGCGATGTAGTGAGGCAGTGTCTTTGGGAAGACCAGGCTGTGCTTTGATCAACAAAAACTTTCTCTGGCACTGAATTATGATGGCTGGGTTTTTTTTTTTTTCCAGACAGAGTCAAGTGACTTTCTAACTTTTGACAGTGGCAGTAGGAAGGAGGAGGGGGTGGGGAAGTTAATTATTTTCCACCTCCAAAGAATACAATTGTGAGGAAGGAACTTTCTGATTCACTGATTCCAGGACAACAGGATGTCAAGATCCATGCCTGATGTAAGGTTTTCACTCTGAAGATGGGAGGAGGAAATGGGTTTGTATTGGTCTCTGCGTGCAACCACTGACTGGGAAGGGATTGTGTTATGTGACTTATAAAGAGCTAAAGCACAGGAACAGATTTGGTTTGCAGTTTCTGGTGAATCTGTTGAGGAGGAGACTTGCTTGTCAGATGCAAATGTAAATCAATGGAGAAAGGTCAGAAATCTTTAGGGCTAGGTACAAAATTAAAAAAAAAAAAAAAAGCTTGCACGCTGCAAGAGGTTTAGTGCTTAGATGTTGCTCTGCTTAGTTTATAGGTGACTGCTTGCCTAGTGGAATATTCTGTATATAATTCACATNGGTGACTGCTTGCCTAGTGGAATAGTCACTTTGCACCTAAGTCTTGGATTCTGTATATAATTCACACGTGCTTAGGGGTTTATGAATGTTGTAGAGTATAAATTATTTTAAGGAGACAGTAGGAAAAACTTGGAAATAATAATGTGTCTTAGCTCCTCCCCTGTTCTAGATGTGGGCATCTTAGTGCAACAGGGCATCTCATAGTAGTCACTTATCTGACTCTGGTTTTGGAGATAAAGATAAAATTCCTTTCCTCCCAGGCTAGAAGGAACTGAGGTGGTGTGCTGCTGCTCTTCCTCTCTCCTTTACCGAAGAGGGAAAGTTCTTTGCTCTGCTGGGATGTGAGAGGCAGGGGTTCTGTTCTGTGCTTTGTCTAAAGGTGTTTTATCTGTATCTCACAGGGAGGACATCAGTCATTACACAGCAGCATATTGTGTTATGAGCATGAGTTGCCCTGTTATTTTTGTCAATGATGTTTCCCTTTTCAAAAGTCTAATTAAGTATTTGTTGGACAAGAGGGTGAGAAAGAGCATTCATACATGAGACTCAGGGCTCTAATAGCTTGAGTACTATGAAGAAAAAGGGGAGACCTGGGTCCTGGTCTGCCGGGTACTTACTGCCATATTACTTCTGATTAATTATTTCGGTGCAACTAGAATTGGAGTCCACTTATCACACTTGCTGTGATGGTGCCCCAACCATAAGGATAAAATATCATGCTAATTCTTCTTATTTCTAGTTCAGTGAATATTGTAGATGAAGTATGGTAGTTTCAACAACAATGAATGAGCGCACCTCAAGTCTGAGGGTAAGTGTTCTTTGTTAGGAAGCTCTCGACATGAGTACTAATCCTTCTGATAGAGGAGAAAGTTCAGCTGGTGCCACCCACACCCACGGTGAGTGATCTAACCAGTGGATGTGGGCAAGAGGGAAAAAGGAAGATGTATTTCAACCCACACATTTTCTGCCAGTGTCTTTTAGCAACCAGGGAAGGGTATATGAACTCTGAAGAACCAGTGCATAAGACTGCATCCAAACCCAGGACAGAGGCAGGAGAATGCTTAATCTTCCACTATCCAGCTGAGGTGGGGCTTCAGTTTGATTTCAGCACTGAGAAAGCCTCGGTGGTAAAACCATAGGTACTGCCTGACCTCAGTGGCATCTGAGCAGAACTGCTGACAATTTAGATGCAGCATCCCCTCACTAGTTTTTGGCTTCTAAGCTCCTCTGTGGACATAGACCAGATTGCTGTTCTACATGATAGAAACTCATCTAGAATAGAGCAGAGAGTCTGAGGGATCAAAAATTACCTTATAAAACCCTGGTATACAATAGAAATATATCTCTCTTAAATCAGGGATAATCTTAGTTGAAGGGAAGTAGGTGTTTGGTTTGGTTTGGTTTTTATTGACTCAGATAAATGTGTGCCTTTAAGTAATAGAGCTAAAGCAGGCAGCTGTATTTTAGTTTGGTATTCGAACAGTGTCAGACAGCCCAAACTCCTCAATTTAAGTGTCCCATTTTAGGCACATAAATAAATGACTTACCTTTCAGAGGCAATGATCATCTACAGTAACCTTTACTGTAAGTCTTCATAGCCCGTCTTTATATCACCTGTCATCAGACTTGTGTGATGGTTGTTACTTTGAGGTTCTGTGATCCATGGATCAGTTTGATTCCAGTTACTCTCTCTTGCTGAGTTTAGACTTTTGTAGACCCTGCTTAATGAAATTTCTGTTTTCTAAACACAGTTGAAAATAGAGTCTGTAGGAGCACCAGAAATTCTTATATATGTTGCGTTGAGTAAGAAAGCTGAGGTGATACATAGCTTCAGGATACTGAGAGGAATTACTCTGAATGCATTCATGTTAAGTACTGGACTTGGTAATTAGGGATAAAGTTTATCTTAACCTCTTAACTTCTGTCTTCCTCCAAAATGGACTGGCTGCCCACAGCACATTGTCAGGAATGGAGGTGGAGTACTGGGTTTAAGACAGGCAGCACAGCTGAAAGTCCTGACCCTGGTACTAAGAACTGGCTCCCTCTTGCTTTGCTAATTCTCACCATGGTCCTCAGTTTGACTCTGAGATCTATTATAATCTGTTACATTGCATGATAGAGAGTCTTAGGGATGACTGAAATTTACTTGAGGTTTATAAAAAGCTCTGAGATTCTTTGGAGAAGAGTACTTTTTAAAATATAATATTATTAGTTTACTTAACAATAGAAATATGAGTATATGTAGACATAGTTTAACCTTGTAAAAGGATGCATGGTTATAGAGTCAGAATTTTGGACAGGCTTAATTAATCTATTGCCTCAGCTACCCAGAAAAAGATATCCTCCCTCCCCCTACCCAGCTTTGGGGTCTAGAATTATCCCTCTGCTGCTGGAAAGAGCATCCTCTGCCTTTTCTGCACACAGTGTTATGTAAAACTGGACGTCTTTAGGCTGTCACATTTGGATACGGTCATCCTTGAGATCAAGGGTTGGAAGAATATCCAGAGGATTTCTTAAGCATAATTTCTTTCCACTTAAGTATATTTATTACTTTTATGTTTATGTGCTGCCTAGGAAAATACTTTATTTTAGCATAAGAATAATATTTTCCAACCACTGCAGTTTAATTGGGAACTCCTAATTCAGTCATTCTAGAAGAAGAACATTAGGGGGAAAAAAACAAGCTCAGTGTTGGGATAGACTAAAGAGAGGAGTGAAAAATATGAGTGCTATGAAGGACTTTGTCTTCTGGAAAAAGCAAATATAAGAGGAAAGAATGCTTTATATAACAGGAATCTTTTAAGGAAAATAATTTCCAATGTCAAGAGAATATTGTTACAATGCTGGGGGGGGGAATAGAAATAGGAAAAGGGGTATGTCACAGCACAAAGGAAAACAAATCAGCCATATTCATGCATATGATTAATTGGATTTTTGTAAAGTTGTGTCTACACACATAACTGATTTTAACAGAGTTCTGGAATGTAGGTATTTGAAATGTTTATATGCCAAGGCATTTCTTTTTCCAATTCTTCTAACACTAATGTCTTTGGGAGGAAATACATCTGACAGTCAAATTGGTAATCTGGCTAGTAGGTGATACACATGAATTGATGCTAGGTGAAGCTGTTCAGAAAACAATGCTTTCTCAGTAGTTCTGAGCTTTTACAAACGCCAGTTATCTCAAAGGCCATTATGAAGCCTTCTGAAATATTTGCTGAATCTCAGAAGTCACCCCCTGAATTGCTGCTCTTACGTGCCACAGCCAGGTGTGAAATCCTGTGCTGGCATGTGTCAACCAGAAGGGTTTAAAAGGTGAGTCGTAGACACCAGTGGTACCTAGGGAGAGAAGAAAGCCAAGAAAGGTGTAGCCATATCAGGTTGTTCACTGACACGTGATCCTGAATTTAATACTTCTCTGTAACTTCTTTAATTTCAGTTTTGCATCCTGACTGAACCCTTGTGGAGATGTATTTTCACATCATGTTATTGCAAAGTGTGAAACATCTTCAGAACCCATTGACTTTAATAGAACTAGAGGATACTCAATGTCCCCTGCAACTGGCTTTTAAATTTGCCTTCTGCTATATGATTAATCTGTCTGCTCATACTTAATATCTACCTGTAGATGGTGGCAGTATGAATGTTCTCTTGGTTTTTATGTGGCCACAAGGAGAAGTGGAGAGATACTTCCAGAAATTACAGTCATTTGTAGATACTGAAATAATGGCACACATGTTTTATTTCTGTTCTGTCTCAGTAACTCAGTAAATTGTGTATTGATTATGCTAATACAGCTAGTGTCTCTATTACTTGTCTGCAGAAATTATTCAAACATGTAGATTGAAGATGCACTTGGCAAAGTTACCATCCTAAGAAAAAGGCTTTTGTGCAAAGATGGCTTTAAATTGAATTACTAATCTTATGCTAATGGAAGTTTATAGATCAAGTATTGAATTGTACGAAATGCAAAGTGCTAGGTAAAAATATGTATTCGAAACTTCCTATCCTGACAGTCTTAGTTGCTACATTAGGTTTACTTTCACATCTCTCAAGGAATACATTTTATGAAGGGATAAATCAATAGCAATCTATTTTTATAGTTTATTTTGGGATATGTAGCTTCTCCTGCTTTGTCTACCAAGCTGAAGAGAGGCTCAGACATTTGGGACAGTTATTTTTTTTCTTTTTTAAAATTTATTAATCTACCTAGACTAGAAGAAAACAGACTTTTTTCAATTATCTTTTGCTTTTATTTTATTATGGTTTGTAATAGGTCAGAAACCATAAATCTTAGCCAGAGTTCTCCAAAAGGCTTCCCTTTCAGTGAAAGTGTACTTTTCCACATTTCTAATTTTATCCATTTCTTATCTGTACAAGTTTTTTCCAGCCATCAACCAGAAATTACTTGTGCTCTTCCTTAGGGTGCTAAATCTACAGATTAACTTTTCAGAGAAAGGGGAATCCTGGTTACTCAGTTGAATATGAATAAGAGTTTGCAAGCTAGAGAATCTGTATATATTTTGTAGCAACTTTAGAAAGTAATCTTCATCCTCTAAGGTCTACCCATAAGTCCCAGGAACAGACTAAGCAAAAGGGGTGAAATCCTCACTGATCAGCAGGTGTTGCTGTAGAGCAGTCAGGAGCTTAGTTCTAAATTTAGGACCTCTATATCAAGATTCCCACAGATTTTCCTCATTGGCTGTCCTTGAAGGTTCTACTTGATTTGTTGCATTGGTTTTTTTGTTTGTTTGTTTGTTTTTTCTTCTTTCTTTAGAAAGGAATAGTTGGTCTTAATGTTGATGGTCAGCAGCCTAAGCATGAGCTGTGCTCTGAAGTGTAACCAGGGTTTGCCCTGGACACTGGCTGTACCAAAGCTGAAACATCTTAACCTTTCGCATGGATACAACTTCAGTTTAGAGATACTTTTTTCTTTTTTTTTTTTTTATTAGTAAAATGTTAAAAACTGGTGTCTGTCCAACCCACAGCCTTTATAATGGGAGATAGAACTGACACGTTAGATTTCTCTTTTCCCTTACTGGTATTTTTTTTTAAATTGCTCTCAAGAAGTGAGGTGCCACAGTTGTAGTGATCTCATCCTTTTTTGAAATTTTTTTACTTGGGGTTCCTGTTTTTGTTTCTCAAAAGTTGTCCTGAGAAAATAGGTAGTAGGAAATTGATAATTTGTTGTTTTAAGGAACAGATAAGTCAATTGAGAAGTATTGCTACAGCTAACAAAACAGGTGACCTGTGGTCATAAACACGTAGTTGTAGGGACAAGTAATATTGTTGCTTTTGTGACAACATGTATCTAGAAGTTCTGTTCAGCTGTAACATCACTTATTCATACTGGATTGATAATGTATTATTCTGCTTTCCTGAGGCCTCTCCTTCACTGCTATTCTGGCTTCATTACACAGAATTCATCTTACCTTATGCTAGGATGTGGTATATGCTATAATGAAGGTGACATCTCTGTGCAATTACAGTCCTAGGATATCAATAATTTTGATGTTTGAATTAATAATAGTGCATAGATGCTACTCTTTTATTTGGATATCATCCTTGTTCCTTTTTTTGTTGCATTCCATGCTCATGCTAGAGAAAGGGTTTTGGTTAGCAAAATTAAAATCATCCCTTTGTATAGATTCTGTTTAAAGGTGTCTTCCTCTTCTGAAAGAAAATGGTGTAGTTAATGTTTAAGGGTGGTTAACATTGGCTGCATGTCACACTGCCTTTGATAGTCAGCTGAGTTTAACAGTGGCCTGAGAGCTGAAACAGCACTGAAGTTTTCAGAACCTGGTTGTGAAAAAGTGTTAAGTGCTAATCGAGAGCTTATCTGATGCTAAGAATGTGCAGAATACCCTTGCAAGTTGGAGGAAGGAGCTAACTTAATGCGAAGGAAAATGAGATGCTGTTTTGTAGGTGATTTGTGCTAATGCTAAGATTTCTCTAATTCAGTGGGGTTTGCAAAATAGTTTTCTTTTTCTTTTTACCATATTTCCTCCTAAATATGTTTGGGTTTTTTTTTTTTTCCTGGCAAATACGTCAGTCTAGTTGACTGTTATTGGGAAGTCTTTGTGTCATGGCCTGTTGTTATCTACTTGTTTCTGTTGTGACTGAGAATCCTTAAAGGGATGAGCAAGGGTTTAGAAAAATGCTAACCACAAAGTTACCTGCTTTTATACTTGTTTCCTTTTTTAAGTGCATTAAAGGCATAGTGGTCAGCCTTTGTTGAAAGCAAACCTCAGCTCTCACAGAATTTTTGGATCCCAAAATAGCAGGGAAGTTGTAAAATGTTTGTTTTCACTAGGCATACGCTGTCATGTTTTCATGGTACAAAACTGCATACCTGGAAACAATTTGTTAGGCAGTATCCATGTTCATTTTTTCCATTTTAGGAGCTAAAAATGTTTAGTGTACCTCTCAGTCAGCAGTGTGAAGCTGAGTACATTTCACTGTGCAGTCACTTCTCAGGAGCAGTGAGAGATTCTGGTACTGCAGCTGGTGGCAGTAGACATTAAGGACAGAACAGCAGAAAAAATTAACTCTTGCATTTTGGCTTACACTGAAAAGTGGAGATCTTGTCTACTTCTCAGCTGGTAGCCACTTGGGAATCAGTTACTGAAAGGTTCATGTTTGAAGACCTCAATTCCATCTTGAAACTTCAAAAATGGTAGAGTTCTTAAACTGCTTTTTTGAACTGAGTAGTGACATTTATCATGGTTGGGGACAGCAGATACATCTACAACTAATAAGGCTGATTAGTGGGTAGTGATGACCAAAGTGAATTTACATCTTGAGGGATGGAAGAGTGGACTCATTTTCAGTTTTAGAGCTTGTTCTTGAGTACATTTTTTGGAAATACATCAACAGCTAATGATGGGCATAAATAGGGTCAGGTTGGGCTGCTACAGAGGTTTTCCTGGGGGTTTTGAGGGGGTCTCAATAGATGGTATTTTTTTTTTTTTTTTTTTTAATTTATACTAGTTTTATTCATTATTTTTCTTGCTTTATTAATGAAACTTACTGATCTGTGCTACCTTAGAGGAAAATCTTTCTGTTTAGCTTAGTTTGCATTTGACCACATGTTCCCCAAAACTCAGCTTTTCATGAGCTTTTCCCACTGCTTTCTTTGTCTGACCGGTTTCCTTCAGCTGTGAGGACTCTGGGATGACTGCTTCAGTGTAACAAAGAAAATCATACAGCATTATCACAGCTGAGGTACTGGTGACATCGTGGTGCAAAACACAAGTTCAGCTCGTAAATTGGCTCACAAAATCACATTTTGTGAAATACTGGACTGACTTCAGGGCTGGGGAAACTTCTGTCAGATCTCTGTAGATGTGAAGAGTTTGCTTACTAGCCACAGCTCTGGGATAGAGATAGAGATTGTTTAGAGTCCTTCAGAGATTTTACTTGACTCTTTCTAATATATGCACTGTGTTACAAGTTTCTGGTGTCCTAAGAGTGTCCTTATGAAAACTGGTGTTTTTTTTCTAGAAACTCAGATTCTAGAAACAACCAGTTGTATGAAGCCTTGGGGTTGGCGGAGGAGGAAAAGAGGTACCTGTGGAGTGTGTATATGTATCTCTTCTTTTGCATATATGTCTAGATTTATATGTGACCCCTAAGTGTTGCACTCTCTTGTCCCAAGAACCAGGAAAAATACCTCAAATCTTTGGACTTTTAATTCAGTTGCATGATTATTTTTTGAGGCCTGAATTCTTGGGAGTGGAAATGCTGCAGAAGTGCAGTCTTTCCCCTTTCAGCTTTTTCCCCTGTGGAGGCAGAATGAATTCTTTTCTCTCCGCTGTTCTCTAACTCAAAGAACTCGGTCTTTGGGAGAATAAAAAGGAAATGGTTCTGCCTTTTAGCTCTTCCCTTACTTTTGCTTTGGGAGAGTCAATCTTACTTAGGCATCGTATGAGAACATATGAGAACAGCGCTCTCTAATTTTTCAAAGTAGCAGCAGAATGGCTCTTGTTAGGTTCACTCACCCAACAAGTTTTGAATAGTGAATCTGACAAGAATTGTATTGTTTTTAGTTCTACTGCTCTGGAAAGCTGTGAGCCAAGGGAAAGATGCTGGCATGGTATATACAGTAAAACAGCATGGGGTTAGTTCTCCTTTGCAAGGCTGTCTGCACTGCTGAGATGTTTGCTACTGAATATAGGATTATTATTATTTTTTAAAGCTTATGTATGAATTAGCACACACACCTCTCCCATCTGCCAGGAGATGGCTTTCTCTTATCTGTGTGGAGCAAGCAGAATCTTAAAGCCCATAATTGTTCTCTTATTTAGATCCATAATCAAATACAGTAAAGTGCATTGAAGACAAATATCCCAGAGGAAATTCGATTTGTTTTTTTAAGCTATGAAAAAGATTTGGTCACTCTGTGCTCAGATTTGTAGCTTCCATACAGCAATGTATTCTGTCTTGGTCTGGTCTACACTTTCGCACTTTGCAGTGCAGCTTTTCTTGCCCGTGTTGTGCAAGCATTGCTGGCTTTCAGAACTGAGGCTGGTGTAAAGATGCTTGAAACACTTCAGCTACCGACCTAACATCTTTTTTGTTTGTTTTGTTTTTGTTTTGTTTACCTTTTTCTGACAGTAGAAGAAAATGAAACAGAGGACCATCAGGCAGGTGTGGGACACTCAGCCGCACAGACTGGTAATGCTGAATTCCTTCATTAGTGCTTGCTTACCATTTGACAACAGTGTGAGGGATTTTTGTGCTGGGGTGTTTTTGCAGAGCCTGCACTCTTCTTTCTCTGTTTCACCTTAGAATGCATTCTTGGGGCTTGCAATGGAAAATAATGTTCCTCTCCCCTTACCTTTCAATTTCTGACAATTAGAAATTCTGCCTTTTGTAGGTCAGCTGACTGAAAGTGAGATACTTCTAAAGTGTTCTAAATGCTTTTATTTTTTCTTTTTTATTTCCTTTTTTGTTAAATTTAATCCTTCTCTACATTCCCCATGTAACCTCCCCATGCCATTTCAGATAACTTTATTATTCATTTCACTTAAACTATTTCCGTATTTGTAAAATATGTGTGTAGGGGTGATTTCTTTAAAGACTGTTTGTATAATTTCTTGCCAGAGATTAAATAAGGGCTCTTTAATTTTAGTAAGTGAGATTGAGTGGACAAAACTATTGTTTGAGTCAGGATCACAGGGATAAGTATTGTTAATAATCATGAAGAAATTATCATTAATTCCTGAAAACAACAAGGACCTCTTTATTCTCTAGCATGGTTTGGAGAATGCAAGAAATAATTTGTTTCTGTCTTTGGTACTGGTTTCACAGAATTTTATCTGAAGAGAAGGACTGACTCATCTGAATAGTCTTATTCATTCAGCTGAGGTCACCTTTTGGAGTAAGGGCTGGCTCCTTAAGGGTATTCCTAGAATGCTAGTCATCTCTGAATACGTGTAGGTAATTTGTTTGAGAACAGTTGGAGTTACTCCTCTTATGAAGGTGAAGAATGCAGTTAATTTTTTCTTCAGCTCAAAGACTTTATATTTCTGTGTGTCCTGTGGGTTTGTGTTTGGTACCTTTTATAGATTCTAATGGCTTTCTGCATAAAGTAGATTGTTCAAAAAGAGTAAATAAAATTGAGGGAGTTATTTGCCTTTTTAATGGGAAATTTCTCAAACTCTTCTCAGTGTGCATTTGCCTCCATTTAACTATCTGCAAATTCTTTAAAAAAAGCAAGCTTATCTGCAGATTCTTAAAAAAAGCGATCTTGTCCTGCTATAGACACATGAAGTTGAAAAATAGGCAAATGCAAAACCAGAGATCAATGTCAAAGAATGGTGGCTCTTCTGCATGTTTTTCTTAAAATAATTAAGTGGTTAAGTTGCGTTGCTAGTTCTTTATTTCCCATCACGTCCTGTGTTGTTCCCTGTTTACTTCTAGGCAGGATTTAACATTCTGTTTTTCTCTATAGCAAGTATGCAGTGCCGATATTTAAAAACCAAAAATCTGATAGAGCAAGCAGTACAGAAGGCCTGCACTGTGTACACACTGCCAGAAGTTTTTATAGTAATACTTTGTATCTAAGCTCTGGCTCTAACCATTAAATGTGCTTTTTATAGAGTACCAAGTTATAATGTAGTGCAGCTACGGCATATTAATCTTACTGCAGAGATTTAATGAGGCAGTTGTTTTGCGATGGACACTATTGGGAGCAGAGAGCGACAGAGTTTTACTTTACCACTGAGCTGAAGAAATATTCCTTGCCTGGTAATAATTACAACCACATGATCTAAGTTTTCCTTTCTTTTGCCAGCACTTTTCCATGCAGAAGTGGCTTGGAAGGAGGTCTACTGCAAGGCAGTGAAATGGATTGGAAAGGAGGCTGTTTTCTTGGTGGTTTGATGTTTTAGTTGGGATTATCTATGGATCCTTGCAGCATAGGCAGAAATATGTAAGATGAGTTTCAAGAATACAGAAAGTCTTTGCCAGTCCACTGAGATGACTTTTAGATATTCATTACTTTTACTTGACTTTTATATGGGTTATAAAAAGTAAATGTGGTGAAACCTCATTTTTACATGGGCAGAATAGAATTTCTGCTGGTTGGCCTTAAACCGCTCCCATAGTTGAAATTAATTGAAGTCCATGCCTTTATTGCCTCCAACACTTTTAAGCCAATGCAATTTTTCATTTTCCCCAAAGTTGCAGTTTTACTAGACCAAGTTACAGCAATAACATCCCTTATGAGAAGGAGGAAGAAGGGAAGGGGAGAACCACCTGCCAGGGAACATAGTAATGAGAAAATCATGCTTCTTTTAATTTCCATTTATAAATAATGTTAACATAATCAGGAACAGAAGACAACTGCTCTTTCTCTTTTTTTTTTTAAAGTGCCTAAATAGGCAGAATTTATTTCTCTTCCAAAAAAGCAGCCTTTCATTCATTTATACACTAGATAATTTCCAGTGGTATCTGAAGGTGGAAAGGATGTGTGTGTATTGTTGCTGATGTGTATTGAAAAATTTCAGTTGGTGCATGGGCAGCCTCCAAAATAGGGCAGGGAGGCCTCTGGAAACCACAGTGGTATTTGCAGATGTTGGGAAAAGCAATTTTACTATGAACACCGTCTTTATTGAGAGAACTGCGGCTGTGATTGTTGCAGATACTGGGGAGAAAGAAATGTGGGAGATGAATGACATTTGCCCTGAAGTGTATATATGAGCCTGAGCTTTGAACAAGAGGTTAAGGAGAAAGTACAGATGAATGCATATTGCATTTATAAAATATTTTATTCTAGTCTTTCAAAAGAGCTGCTCAAATAAGGCAGCTTATCCTCAATTTAAGTAACTGTTTAAGATTAGACCAGCTCTTGATGGAAGTTATTTGTTGTTGCAACAGAAAAGCAATCTATATACAAAGCCTCCAAATGATATTTGCTCTCTTTAAATATCTTTTTATTCTGATGGTGACATCTCTTCACAGAAGCAGATCACAGTGGAAATGCATTCATTGAGAGGGGCTGAGACTGCCAGAACTCATTTCACAAAGCTGTCATAGGCTAAACTCGAACCTAGGTCCCAGAGGGTCCCACTTAAGTGTTGACCTAAAAACAAATGTGCCAGTTGGCTAGAGCATGTATTCTAAAGTTGCAGCAGAAGGGAATAAGCTTGACTGACTTCTGTCCCTGTAGAGTTTATATCTGCAAATGCAGAAGGAGAAGCAAAACATTATTAGTCTTAAAATGATTCTAATTTTAATAACTGGTCGCTAAGTATGAGGCTTTAAATTGAGTGATTCTTCAGGCTTTTGTGCACTAAGGGGTGCATGTGTGCCTACGTGTGTGTGTGTTGCTGAATTCCTGTGAAATGCAAGTGTTTCTGAATACTGAGTCTCGAGAATTCCCTCCCCTCCCTTTTCTTTCCTTCAGCATTGTACTTAAAGCAGAGTCAGACACTACCCTTATTTTAAAACAAACAGGTCTGTAAACTTTATGTGCAGCATTTAAATACTCATGTTAAAATTCAGACCTAGTGCCCACATTTCCCTGAGTGCTGTCAATTTTATGAGATGAAACTGGGAGCTTGAGCTGAACAACTAATAGTATGCAGCGTGCACATGCTGCCTTCCAACAAGTGTTTAATGATGTTGGGGTCAGTTTGCAACAGTTAAAACCATTATTTCATTTTCTGCACTGTTTAGAACCTGGTGATCTCCTAGCTACTTTTACTAATCTTTCAAAATATTTTGGAAAATGAAGTGGCAATGGAAGTTATTAGATTTAGACTATTCAATAATGGCTAAAATGTCATAAAGTCTTTTAATAATTAGCATACCTTTTTTGGTTTGTAAATTTGCAGGCTAGTCTTCTATTTGGAAGTAGCTGCCCAAGTGGAAATTTCCACTCTTGAAAGAACCTTGTGGATGTAATTTGTCATATAAGGACTTAGTGTATAGGCAGGGCTTTTGCTCAGCAAATATATTTTTGCTTTCAGAATGTGTTTTTTATTTTTAAAAATTAATCTGGTTTCTCCCTGTAATATAATTCCCTTAAAAATAAATACTGCCCTTTACCCCTGTCAAAGAAATTCCTCGGTTTTGATCACAAGCCACATGGCATGAGAAAGACTTCCTGACATGGGTCATTTCCAGTTTCAGCTTGCGGGTCCATCTGTGTTTGCACAGTTGAAGGGCAGGGTGCAGCAGGATGGACCAAAGGATACAGAGAGATGATGAGAGCTCTGACCTTGGTTGTGGGCAGCAAGAAATACGGGAATGGCTGTGCCCAGATTATTGTAGGGTGCTGAGAGCGGATATCAGTGGTTTAAAGTGGAATTGCCTTCCTGTTTCTCCTCACACACCACCCCACCCCCAGTATGAATGTAGTGTTGGCATGTTTTAGTTTCTCTCCTTCCAAGGAGTTTTGCACGATCTAATCAATTTCAAGGCTAAATAAGGTACATTAACAGATAGCACCCCTCTGTTCCCCTGGCCAGGGAGCCCACTGCTGGTCAGCCACCCACTTGGCTAAAGAGCATAACATCTTAAAATGTACTTGCACGATCTCCTGTTATTATGTGAGTTTGTTCTTGTTTTCTAAAACGACTTGTTTCGGTCTCTGCTCTTTCAAATATCTGAAAGGAAAGATGAGGTGGCCAAAGCAGAAAAGGGAAAAGTGGTGAAACACTTGCAGTCCTTTTGCTGCAATGTACATAACCTGGTTTTTTATTTTTTTTTTTGCATTTCACTTGTTGTACTGTGGTTCCAAAGGAAAAACAAAGTTAAGTGCCAGCTTGCTTTATTAGGGAAGACAGATTGGTTTATTTCTGTCTTTTGAAGGAATCTTTTAGTAAAATGGGCAAAAAGTCAGGAGTAGTTAAAGCTACTGTGTTCCTCCTCAGAGGAGGAAGAAAAGTTCTAGGCTACACATTATCTCACTGAGCTGGTCATCTGCAGAACTGAGGCAGTGCAGTGAGCTGCACAGTGAGGTGTCTCTGCACACACGGGCAGGTGGTGAGGCTGCACATTTCTTCCAGTTTAGAAGCTTCAGTTGGGCTCAGGACTGCTGATCTGAAGCTGGAGTTATCCTGCTATCCCCCAAATGCCTGTTAATATGCCAAACAGATAAAGCTCTCTTTGTGCACTATGTAGCCTTTACACTAGAGTGGTTAGTTTCCAGTTTTCCATGATGTGGCAAACACTAGAACTTGATTGGCATTGTCTTTAGGTCATACACAAGTTCAGAGCATGAGTAGCATTTTGAGCCAGGGTATAAGCTTTCCAGGGCTTTGTGTCAAATAGCATGATGATGGAGTATTGGAGTGGGTTGTAAAATCGAGATTAATTTCATGTTTATGTAAATCAAATTTGTTAGTCTCTTAATTCTGGTAATTTCCTGTGAAACGCTGTAGTTAACAGTGAAAAGAAGTTCCTGCACACTCATTGATTTGATTTTTCTTTTCATTGAAAAACTAATTGCATAGGTGGTTTATCCTTTCTTACGATGATCAAAGCAGCTTCAACAGCTGTGATAAAATTGATAAACCTAACATTGAAGCATGGAAGAATAGCTTGAGTGAAAAATGGAGCTGCATTTGTGGGAGTAAAAGGGAAATTTGCTTTTCATTGAGATTAGAAAAAAAAATTACGGAAAAAAAGCCTCTTTTGCTTATTTAGCAATAAATTCTACAATGCGCTGCAGGCTCATGCCAAATAGTTTTCTTCTCATCATTAGCACAACAACCCATTTTGTTTTTTTTTCTTTTTAAGTGTTCTTTTCTTACATGCCTGACATCACAGTCTTGATTTTCTTTCAGACCCTAACTGTAAACTAGAAGACAAGGCAGAAGATGGAGATGTGCTAGACTGTAAGAAAAGGCCGGATGAAGGGGAGGAGTTAGAAGAAGAAGCTGTGCACAGCTGTGACAGCTGCCTCCAGGTGTTTGAGTCACTGAGCGATATCACAGAACACAAGATTAATCAATGTCAACTGACAGGTAAACAATACTTATCACTTTGTGGCTTTGTGCACTGTTCTATTTCTGATTCCCATCCTCTGCTTTTGATATCCCCTTTCTCAGTTACTTTATTCCTGCATTAGAATGCTTTGTTAAGACCTTTATAAAAAGATTTTGGGACAGGATTATGCTGTAATTGGAGTATTATACATTTCTTTAATACCAAAGGATATATGACTGCTGTGTGTGTTTTCTAGATTCATACAGTATAGCTTTCCATGCTTTGCTTAGACATGTGTTTTGCTAGGTCACTTGTGAATGAAGAGGGCATTTGTAAGTGGGGCTTAAGTGGCATAATGTCACATAAGGAATGAATTTGCACAATGGCCTATGCAGATCTGAGCTGGATGTTGTGTTAGTCTAATCTGTTAACTACAAATGACTGTACAGTACAGTAACTGAAAGTTGAGAGGAATTAAGCAAATTGTTAGAAGGGAAAATAAAATCTCAGCTTCAGTCAAGGAGCAGAACTGAGTGCTGATCAGATACTACTGAATTGAGTAGAGCTGGCTGAATGGACCTGTATACCACCCAAATTCCTCTTTGAAATTATTGTAGAAAGCCCCCTCACTGAGAAAACCACATGAAATCTGCTGAATTTAAATTTAGTAGGTTTTTTGATGGTATACACTGTAGGTCCAAACAGGCTCAGTGTCAAGAGAAAGGCATTTGTATTTTTTATTAGATAGAGTTTTATTTTTAGCCTGTACAGTGGAAAATGTATTTATTATGTAGTGGAGTTTTATTAAAAACCTTTCTTTATTATGAGTTTGTAAGTGAGAAAAACCATCCTTCCCATTTGGGAGTGCTTTTAGAAAATGTCATTGTCTGCTCATGTTTGGAGAGCTCCCTGGGTTTTGGTTCCAGCAGGTCCATAGGCTAAGCCCTGTCAGAATGAGACATAAAAGTCAGATAGCAGTACCACTCTTGAGGATGAAGAGTGAAAAGATGATAAGCAGAAGAGGAATAAATGGGCAGGAGAAGAAGACAGATTGAGGAAGTAATGTGGATTTGTCAAATGATTTTAATCCTCACTTCAAATTATGGAAGATGAAAATCTGCTGCAGCAAGAAGTGTTTACTTTTATTAATATATTGCTTTGCCTTTTCTTGCCTGTAAAATGTATTTCTGACTTGAGATACAATCAATTCAATCATTTTCTAATGACTCCTACAAACTTCCAGGATGTATTTGTCTACAGTGCTCATGATTTCTGGCAGTATGGATATTCTCTCTTGACTTGATATAACTTAAACATTTTTCTCCCCTTTTCTTCATACCTCTCTTCTTTCTTTTGCTCTGTGTTGAAAAATTAGTGGCTTGTCTCTTCCTTCCCTCTCCCAGAAAGCACTCCCCCTGCCTCAGTCCCCTGGCTCTCCCCTTCACTGTCTCAGAGCCCATTTATTTGTCCCTGTGGTTTTTTACCTTGTTCTGATAGAGCTGTCTCTCCTTTCTGGTTAGTTAGTTGCTGCCCCCTTCTACCAATGTTTTCTCTGTTTTAAAGTTGCAAGCAGAATGCACTGAACAGTGCTTGCACAGTTGGGTTAAGAAACTGAAGAAGAGCAGGTGAGGGGAGCAGTAAATAGGAATAATCCTGGACCACTGCTCCTGAACATAGCTGTTCTTGCTGAGAGTTGTGGTGCTAAATGAGAGTGAAAATAAAGGTGCTGGATTAGTCAAGCTGAGGTGCATGTGAAGGTAGGAATACACATATATACAATGGCAGAGGATGGGGAAATGAGAATAAATCTTGAAGGAAATAGTTTCAGTTCCTAAAAATATCTTTGCCTGTCTTTCAAGGAAACTTGTGATAGTGAATGGGTAGAGACCAGGCTGTTTGAAAGCTAATGAAGTGAACAAAAACCGAAACTACACACCCTTCTGGAGTACGAAGTTGACAAAAAGCCAACTGTCTTCTGTTTCTAAATATAAATGACCTAAATACACCCTTAGAGTTGAAAAAGGGGCCTGAATGACGTGGCTGGTGTTGAGGATTTCTTCTTAAGCAAAAAAATATTAAACAGGTGGTTAGGGAGGTAGATTCAGTGCAGGGTCCTAGGGTGCGTATGTGACCTCTCGCTAAGGACACAACATTTGAGACAACCCCATTGGTTTAGATTATTTTTAGATAATCTGTGACAAACAGTTGACAGAAAGAAGTGTACCTTCCTCTTCTGAAGCACAATATATATTTGACAAAAGTAAGGTTTCCTTTTAGCATTTTAGTCAAGCTCCCTGGACTCTTGTCTTTCTCTTGGACTTCCACAAGCACCTTTAGGTGCCA
This sequence comes from Daphoenositta chrysoptera, assembly GCA_013397915.1. NCBI lineage: Eukaryota > Metazoa > Chordata > Aves > Passeriformes > Daphoenositta > Daphoenositta chrysoptera. Next base: position 406,832 of record VZRO01007949.1, on the reverse strand, counting down.
AGCTTATAAGTTTTCTAAAAGAAAGTGTTATCAAAAAGGACTGGTTGCACCTCCCTTTCTCATCACAGTCCTCTGACGCAACAGGGTCTTACATAATTGCTCTGGTTGTGTCCTTTTGGAGGAGTCCCACTGGAATTAGGAGACACTCTAAGGTGTCTACTAATATGTCTGCAAACATGTCTGTCACTACGATGTTAATGAAAGGCAAGAGGTTTACAAAATTTACTTTTTTTCTACTGCATTCTGCTATTTGTGTCCTCTCTGGAAGAGGGCAGAGTGTATCATCTATCTTGAGATTTTTCCAGTCTGAGTCTCAGGCAGGGAAGAGTTACCTAGGATGTCCATTATGTAAAAATGCCAGGGCCATCATCCTCTGAAGGCCACATTTAAGTTATGAAGCCCTCCAAATCATATTCTTCAGATGGCTGAGCCAGCTGCTGCAGCTTGTCTGAATTTTACTGAGCTTCACTGAGGTGCTCTGTGAGATGCACAGGGAGCTGCACTGCAAGAATTTGTGAACTGTGCATGTTGATCCAGTTGTATGGTCATTTTCCATTCAGTTATATTGGGTAAAATCAACAATTGTATTGATGGAACAAACAGGATGACAAAACAATGGCTTAAGGCAACCCTCTAGTAAAACTCTAAATATGAAACACAACGTTTGAGTGTCACAGTGTCTTGACTGCACCTAGTTCTACCAACCTTGTAACATGCTTGAGAATGGGCCTTGCCACTTAAGGTTCTCAAATTGTTGCTCTGGCTTCTAGTTTTTGCATTTGAAAATGCCAGATGTGTTCCTCTGAAGTTCTGACAGTTCAGTGGAAGGAGTAAAATTGCTTTATTGAATCTTCATTCTGTACTCTCAACCAAGTCAGGAATGAGGAGAAGGGAGCTGGTTTATTAAGCGGCGCTCCCAATCTCTCAAAGTGTCAGTCACCCCCACCTATTCAGAGGACAGTGGAAGATGAGAGTAACTTACAACTCCGTGAGATTTAGCTCTCAGGATCTTAAATTGCTGTTCTCTTGCGGATTTTTTCAAAGGAGGAGAAAAAAGTTGTCCCCAACTGGTTCCTTTCTGTAATCTGTTATTTGAATTGAACTCATGTTCTTTTTTCTGGAGGAGGGCATAGCTGCTCTTTTATCCTAATGTGTGCACCATTGATCTTTTCAATTTGGGTCTGATCCAGTATCCATTGAAGTCAGTGAAAAGATTCCCATTGACTTCAGTGGGGGATGGAACAGGCCCTTCATGAGCTATTTAGTAATATTTTTTGCTATAATCTGAAATTCTTGTACTGAAGCTTTCTCTGAAAAGGTGATGATTTATTTATGTTAATTGCTGACAATTCCTGTGATGTTTGTGGAATACGGATAATGGATAAATGGGGGGAAAAGTTTGAAAAAATTCTTTGCAATACTTGTAACCAAGGACAGATAAGATGCTGAACTATATTAGTTTAGTCATTACAAAAGATTGGCAATAAAAATATGGATTTAATAGTGCTTCTCTCTGATGGTAATGCTTTTTTCACTGTGTTCTTCCTGCAGCATTTCATTTAATAACTCAAGCCACTTGCACATTGTCATCCCCTATGTTGTGTTTATAGGCAAAGGGTCCAATTAGCATGGCTATGAGCCTGATGTCTTTCTAGTATTGTCAGTTTGGATCTCACTGGAGGAACTTGAATGCAGGATCAAATATGGTGCACAACTGATAAACCCTCAACTGCACCTTCTCTCCTCTTCTGCCATCAGGAAAAGAAACTTAACCTTTGCATTGCTGCCATATTGCTATTGGTAGGACACAATGCGTCAGACACTTTCTCTTATTGTCTCCAGCTTGATTTATAATCCCTTTTTCCTGCACAGTGCTTTGTGTGTTTATTTTCCCTTTCAGTCCTCAGGGATCCTGCTTTATGAAGTCTCCCATGTCTGTGTGAGAACTGCCTCTCCACTGGCTGGCTCTGTGTGCAGAGGTATCCAGCTCAAGCTTGGTACTCTTCTAGATCCTGTAGGTCACTTTGGCATCAGAAATCTCAACCATAACCAGAGTGATACTAGAACAAGGAGCATAAACCTGCAGTGAACATGCCAGTCCAGTTGGCTGAGCTGCTGAATAACTCAGCAGCAGTGGACATGCTGGCACACAAGTGTGCCATTCTCCACCTGAACGTGTGTAGACACTGTGCATGTTACAGGACTTCCCTACTAGCCCTGTTGGCACCACAGACTGTAAAACTTGCCTGAAAGCAGCCTACTGAATCATATGCAGTCCTAGCTTCAAGGCTAAGGGTGGTCTGAGGGAAAAGACATGAGGTATTTCTCTGCAGGGGATATTTATTTTACCTTTAGGTGGTTAGGCAGACTCCATTTTATGCTTTGGGCTCTAGCTTAGTTCTAGAGCTCTGACAGGTTGAGTAAGTATGTAAGCTCGGGTAGAGCTGATAGCCATTCCTGTTATCACCTAAGCTGTTTCTGATACTGAAAAGGAAGGTTACTGGTCATAGCTGTGTGTCCCCTGCCAATGAAGAGATGCAGTCCTGCCCTCTTGCCTTGCTCAGAGATGCCATCTGAAAAGAATTCCAGCAGATGTATTAGGGGCCCATTGCTCTGAGTGCTGGTCTACATCAGCCCTGGAGTATCACAAGGGTGGGAATTCCTGGATAAGTCAGTATTTCTGTGTTTCTAATTATGACCAAAATTAATTTTCATCATTATCCTGAGAAACACCTACTTTCATGTCTGGATATGAGAGCTTGTTCTACCTAACAGCTTCACAGACAGCATGCCCCATGAGTGATCATGGCCTTAGCAAACAGGAGGCAGTAGAGATTCCACTGTAATGGTTTCCTTCTCTTGCCTCTTTTCTCTTCCTCCTGGTGCCCAGGAATCTTTCATCTTTCGGAATGAGTTGGTAGTGCCAGGACCATCTCCTTCACTAGAAGACTTGAAAACTTTCCATGGGATTTTAGTTCTAAAAGATGTATGCTGTGCACAGTGAGACTACAAGATAAATCTTGTGAACACTTGGTCTTACTGTGCTTTGATATCCTAGCTAGAATGGCTCTTCCTGCTAGCAGAAGAATCCTGGCCAAATATATTGCATTTCTTGACGTTATTTTTTCGGTTTCCACTACATGTGTGGAGAAAAGATACATGGCAAGGCTCCTTGGTCATTTCAGCATCACAGAGAAAAATCTGAGCTTGATCAAAGTGCTTCTGAGGACAAGGACCCTAAGAAGTGAAATATATGATGCACCAAAAGCATATTCATCTGCTTCATTGCAGTTGGTGGCACACTGCCAAGCACTGTTTGCCAAGTACAGTTACTTCACTTGAGAGAGTCACCCTGTTTCTCTAGAGAATTCCTGCACCAAGGACTGCATATGGATTTTACATTAAACAGTTATTGAATAAAAGACAAACAGTGTTTGGACTGGGGACTTGAGCTCAGGCCTCTCTTTCCTTAGAGGGCTTCCCAGTCGGTGTATTAGAGAGACATACTTCTACTTTTCCATTTGCTTTGGACCACAAACTTCTGCCTTCTTTTCCACAAAATTATACTCTGTTTGACAGATAGTGGAAAGTAGATCCTCACCTCCAGTTTCTTGTCCCAGCCAACACAGTTTGCAATTTGTAGCCTCAGATCCTTCCATTATGACGTGGTCCAGGACCCATATCTGCAACTCCAAATACTTGATACTTGGGGAAAAAGGGGAACAGGGTGGGAACTACAGCCTCTGCCTCCAAAGATCATAATTTTGAATTCAGAGAGCAACGTAAAACCTCTCACTGGACTTGGATGGAAGATTTATATGCAGTGTTCAATGGCCAAGGCTATACAGAATCTGCCATACAGAAGCTCATATGCAAAACTTCATGATCCTGTGGAGAATAGATGAAGGTCTTGATAATTGTGTTCTTAGATTTTCATATCAAAATCCTGTGAAAATCTTAGATATGGAGGGAATTTGTATATACTAGAGCTGGAAGCTGTGAAACTAGAGAGCACAGCCTTCCTGCTGTTCTTCAAAACCCCTGTGCTTATCTTGAGGTTTCATGATGAACAGCCAACATGGGCAAGGAGGCATAAACCCCTTCCCTTTTGCTTGGAAACCATTAATCTCTGCTCTTGAGATTGTTAATCAGTCGTAAAACCAGTAGATCTTAATCTCCTGGGTGTTTTAAAAGCAGCCTGTAGCACTTCCTGAGTTGTCTGTCAGTGACCTCCTGTAATAGAAAGCAGCTGATGGTCTGTATCATGGAACTGTTATTCTTGACTTGGGGAACCCCTGTAACAAACCTGTTCATGAGTATTAACTGTAAATGCCAGAACTCTTACTCTGGAGGTGGCAGAGCAAGCTAGTGGTGTCTTCCAAGAGGGTTTGAGTGCTTCCTGTATGTCTTTCATTGACATTTTTTCCTCAGTTTTTCTTCCTATTTTTCTCTTATTCTAGCCTGATTTTCCATCACTAAAAACGCTGATGATTTTCTCAGCACATACTAGAAGGAGTTTTGGTTGGCTTATCTACTCCACGTGTCCACCAAGGACTTTGCACCATGGGAACCTGAATTCCCAACATAATGTCAAGATACAGGATCTGATCCGGTGTCCCTGCACCAGTGAGGGCACCATTGCCTCACCGAGTACCATGGACAGAGACACCCCCTTGCTGGCCCAGAAGTCCTGATCTGCAGCAGAAACTGCTCAACTGGAGACTGTAGCTCTCTCATTGGCAAAGATATTTGGTGTGGGCAGCCCCAGTGCAGGGGTTACCAGGTCTAGTTCTTGGTAGAGCTGTCTCTCTGCTGTCTTTCACATTTAAATAATCTGGGATCTCATATGGGGCTCTCAGGGCTCATCTTGCAGCTCTCCATGCCTTACTGGGCAAATGGAGTAGGCAGCAGAGTTGGCCCAAAGGGCTCTTAACACTGAAGGCATACATTCCTGTCTGGAACATGAATCCAGTCATCCTGGGACTTGGCCATCACGCACTTGAACAAAGATTTTTGACTACTTTTGCTCAGAGGTTCCCAAAACTCTTTCACTGAAGGTAAAAGCGAATCTTGAGGACAGCAGTGCACTGGTTTGCAGGCTAAAAGACACCATGAATGTGTCACCCAGAGTCTGGTTTAGAATCATAGAATCATTAAGGTTGGAAATTACCTCCAAGATCATTGACTCCAACCTTTGAGCAAACACCACCCTGTCAACCAAACCACAACACTGAGTGCCATGTCCAGTTGTTTCTGGAATGCTTCCAGGGATGCTGACGTGACCACTTCCCTGGGCTCCCTGGGCAGCCCGTTCCAATGCCTAACCACCCTTTCAGTGAAAAAGTTCTTCCTGTGGTCCAACCTGAACTTCTCCTGGCACAGCTTGAGGCCATTTCCTCTGGTCTTATCACTTGTTGCCTGGCAGAAGAGCCTGACCCCCACCTGGCTACAGTCTCCTCTCAGGTGGTTGTAGAGGGCAGTAAGGTCTCCCCTGAGAAACACCACATTTTACATAAACAATATACCTCGGTTCAGTGTCTTCTTCCCAAGTCATGCTTAGCAGTACTACTTACAATCATAGTCCTAGGCTATAGCAGAGGACATACCTATGTGGTGCTTTTTTGACATACAACTGTGAAAGCATCAACTGGGATGCCTGACATTCTGTTGTGGGTGAGTGCAATATCATTAAGTTCTGGGAGGAGCCACGATAATGTCATAAATTGTTCCTCTTCTGGCTTTGATATTTTGTGTTTTCCAAGCCAGCCCTACGTCACTGCCCCGTTTTGAAGCACTGACTTGGCCAGCTCCCTGGCTTTTTCCAAGTTAGTTCAAATGCCTCCCTGGCACTCTGTTGAAAATCTGCCCTAGCTAGATCCAGAACTTTGCTTTATTACAGTGACAGTCTGTTGTTCCATTTATTTATAGCCACTGCTGGGTGTTCTAAAGGTCAAGTCGTTTCCTCACAGAGCATTTCCAAATGGGCAGTACAGGGTATCTCTCTGCATTACTGTTTGGCTACTGTGACTTTCCCATTGAATATTAACCTTGCTCTCTGAGTGACAAGTGACATCTCCCGCCTGCTTCAGAAAAGGGTCCAATTTCTGAGATCTGCCAGGTGATGACATGAGGTAATCCACTGACCTTTATCAGGCATTCTGTGCAGGACGTAACCACCAGTGCTCATTCCAGTTTGGGGAAAGCAGTACTATAATCACTATTTGATCTATGCAGCTGAATTTCCTAATTCTCATTGTCCAAGGAAGATGGTTACCTGCAGGGAAAGGAACAGAGGTGGCAGGGGGAATCATCAACCCTGGCACATATGTGAAAAAGAAAAAATAGTCATTACTTCCCCTATGATAACTATGTTCCTTCCAATTACTGTTGTAATCAATATGGATCCTGTGGCCAAGCTTGTCTTGTTTTTCACAGTCCTCAGCAATACAGACTTTGAATTGTAAAGCTGCCGCTGATACAGGGTCATAGCTGCCCTGACCTTTCCCCAGGACAATGGGAATTCATGTGTATGATTCTAATAGACCCACTATTAAAAATAAAATAATGATTGCCTTGCATGTATATATGGATACACACCTACAGTCCATATTGACTACAGTCTTTCAGGAAATCAACTACCTTGGAGTAAATACCTGTTGTTTATTTTATGCTTCTATTTTACTGGAACATTTATAATATATTGTCAGTGTATTACAAAATGGGTCTTGTTGCCATGACAAATTAGCCTTTTTAAGTGGTGAATTTCCTGCACCTTCTAAAATAATTTTCTTGAAATACTTGCTGTTTTTATTATTGGTGCTTACTTTAATTACCATTTAGAAATGAACGGAATGGGAGGTACAACAGATTATCATTACTTATATGTTCAGCAGTTAAATTCATAGCTTGAAAACCAAATGTAACAAAATGCCCCACAGCTCTTTAACACTTTGCTTAATACAGTTGTAGAAAAACCTTAATTCATGTTTATACAATCAGCTGTAGAGTGTTAAGGCTTCCAGGCAATGTGGTAGTTCACTAACACACCACCCATATGGGCTTTGTTTATCCTTTCAAGCATCATCTGGAGGGTCTAAAACCCCCACTTTTTAGGAAACAAGAGAGTAGTTGGAGGAGAAAGGTCCTTGAAAACATTCTAGTCCCTTCCTGGTCTTGGCATAATATCCTGTTTGAGATGGCTGTAAAGTCGTTTCTGCTTCTGTGCTGTGACTCTATTAGTTAGGAGGAATTGGTTTAAGACAAAGAGAAAGCACCCTTTAATTTACCCAGGGTGTTCTGAGCTGTACCTTGTGCCTTTTGAGAAAGACACCTTTTGGTATTGAATACTCTGTTGTGGAAATCCACTGTAATGATCAGATAGAAATTTAGCCTTGACACAGGGTGCTGCATCTATGAAAAACTCTGGAACCTCAAGTCCCTTTTACTAAATCTCCTCTGTCTTTTACAAGACACCAGCTATGCATTTACTGCAACTGTTCTTCCAAAATGACTGATAGTTGAGTCAAATTCTTTCTTAGTCTGGACCCTTAATATTCCTAATTTTGTATCCCTGTACTTGTACTAAGAGGTCATAGTCCTTAGCTGAGGTTATCATTTGGGAATGCTGTAGTGTAACTGATACCTATGACCTCTTAATAAGCATCAGGAGCAAGAGATAGGGATCATTCTACAACATGCCCTGGGGGTACTTTCTCTTCAAGAAGGCAAGCTGGAACTGTTCAACTTTTTTCTTTCTTTCAGTTTTTTACCTTCCGGGGAAATCGATCGATTTGGAGATGATTATTCCATAATCTCTGAATTTTTCTTTTCTGCACTGCAATGGGAACTCCTTGAAGTTTAAAGGGATGAGTCTCTTGTGTGCACTGTGGAATGAACCCAAGGAGTTTATGGGGACAGGAGTCCTTTTAGCACAGTTAGTGCTAATTTTAGGCAAGTTTGAAAAATACCAGGAGGATCTGTGGACAGAAAAGGGTAAATTTGCTATTAAATTTGTCTGAATAAGTGTGATCACTTCTCTCAGTGGACACTTCGTTTGGGATTTATTTTCTGGGAGAAGACAGTGGGATTTTCCCAAAAATGTAGACATATGAAAGACATGGTAGAACTGAGGGTTATCATTGAAACTAACTAAAAGGTGAACTGGCAGTCAACTTCTGAAATATTCAAACTTGTCAAGGAGTATTTGTCATGGATTTAGTAATGACATGAAATGCTGAAACTTCATCTGTGAAGTTTTGGTTCAAATCAAAATCATGTTGTTATACAAGTAAAGTGATTTAATATTTTTGTCTGTAATATTTCTGAATCATATACAATGCAGGAAATTATTTTGCCTTTATGTAAAAACAAGGAAAGTATGCTTTCAGGACAGGGAATGGAGTGGAACCTGTCAAGATATCTTTTGAAATAGAGCTCTACATAAGATAGTGCCATGGATTGGCACTTAGTAGATATGTATAATATATGGGAATTAGTTTTAAATTTCATAAAAATACCTGTCACTGGTTTATTACCTCCCTCACCGTGCCCAGAACTGGTGTCTCTCGTTTGTTTTACTGCTGGATCCCAGCAGGAAGTGCAGTCTAATGACCGAAGGAAGGTTGGGTGACTCATGCGGGGGAGGCTGGAGAAGGGTCAAGTTTTTCAAGTACTTTGCAAGGCTTCTACCAGCTGTAAAAGCAAAGCACAGGGAAATGAAACTGGCAGTTGCTAATTCACCTTTCTCTGACAAATGAAGGCTTCAGCATGAGTGCATAACACATCAGTTTTACCATTAACACATTAATTAACATCATTAATTTTTCATGTGTCTGTGTTTATTTCTTATTGTTGTTATCCAGCTTCAGTACATGGCCAGGAATGATGCTTGGATTTTTGCAAAACACTGAGCATGTTCAATTTTTCCTGTAAATTCAGTTTCTAAGCAACACATCTTTGTCCTGAACTATTTTAATGTATCAATAACCATACGTTTCTGTATGATTCTAATTATTCTTCTAAACTCCTTTGAAATACTTAAAACAGGTTTAATATTTGCCCCTTCAGTTATGTTATGATTAGAATATTGTGTATTACAGGATAATATTTTCTTCACAGGCATCTGTCAAGCCTGACTGGAGAATGTTCTTCAATTTTTGTCCATAGGTTGTTGTCTGTAATTTTGCTTCACTGAAGCCAGTGGAAAAGTCATTATTATGTTTGCAAAGGGCAGGATTTCTACTAGTGAGTTCAAATTCTCGTTCTGTTTCTCTCAGGATTCTTCTCCTTGGCACCTGATCTCTGCCTTTCTATTCTTCTGTCATTTTAAAATAGTCAGTGCTTAACTAACTTATTTTCAAATAGCACTTCCCAAACAAGCGACAGGCTGTGGTATTAAACACAGTTATTTGCAAAGTTTCCCATGGCAGGTAAGTTTGAAAGTAGAAAAGCTTTCCCTGTCTGCCATGATACTGGGCACTCCCTGGTAAAACAAAGGCTGAGGAAATGGAAGAATGCAGTTTATCTTATTAAAATTAGATTCTGCCTCTTTTGTGACTCTCTCTGCCTGCCACTGTCGTTGATTTTTATCTTGTTATTTACTGTACTTGCTGCTGAGACTACTTTTCTGTCCTTGTTATCTCTATACTTTCCATTCTTTTACTGAGTGTTTCTGGAGTTGTGCTTTTATTTCTATTGCCTTTTTTCACTGTCTGCAGGTCAGGTAACCCTGCAGTTCTCCCTTTGGCTGAGAAGGGTAGGAATGATTTTCTGTGGTGCCGCAATATCCCACTGCTTCTCCTTCTTGTCTGTTCTCCCTCCTTTTGCACTCCAGTCGTCTACTGTTCCCTTTTTCCTCTACAATGTCTAGAGTAGTGCTACTATTCCTATTGACTACTTCAGTATTTCAGCAAGAATAGCAGAGTGAAATTCAGTCAAACTACTTGATTTCATTCTACAGCTTTTGCTGGACTTGATGATGCTTTTTAGAGGAACCAAGAATATAGCTGCAATCTCAGGTCTACAGTGCATCTTGCTGTTTGCACAGTCATCCATTGCAAGAGTTTCATTCTTGATTTGATCACTTTTTAATTATTTTTGTAAATGCTCCAGCTTTTGTATAATGTTTCTTTGGGAATATACCGTTGTGGATACCACTGAATATATCACAAGTTCCCACGTGGTAGGAACAATTGTCCCTCATAGCATGGGACAAAAGAGCATTTGGAATTCCACAGAGCATATGTTTTTTTGTCAATGCAGGCATTGCTGGCCATGACATACTGTTGAGGGTGATTTTGTGTATACAGACTTGGCTTCATGAGAGGCATGGAGCCTTTTCCATTGCATTTCAGTTATTGAACAATGCCTGAAGTGCCTAAAAATTCTTGTGCAGTTCTTCTCTGCGGGCATGGAAAGAGGCCCAATACAAATTAAAGGTTGAATTCTAGCTCTTACAAAATTCATCATCTTGGATATGAAATCAAAGAGCATCTCTGTATACTGCGAGTCCCGCAGATTATTTTTCATACAGTGGTTTTGAAACTGCATCTCAGTCAGTAGATCTGTGAGGCTGGTGAACAGGGCTATGATGAATGAATACGTATTCACTGAGTCAGAATTGCTCTTTGCTTGGGGGGAAACCTTATGTTTTATATACCTGTAAGAATTGCACAAGGCCTTTCATTCTCTAAGTTCCAAAATTTTTTAACAACTATTTACCTAAAATAGCACGAAATGTAGCCAGCTTTGCAGAAGACAGCAGCTAACACCCAAGAGACATAGTAGGGGGAGACAGGAAACTCTGTCCAAGAATAATGTGGCAAGCTTACTGCTCTTGTGAAAAATGCCACGGGGTCTCAGTGTCCACAGAAAGCACCACAACTTTTGAGATGTGAGTGGGTGGGTTATTCCACACGCACGTTGTCAAAACCTGGCTGATGCTTTGTAGTGCTTATGGAGGTTCCCTGTTTCAGAATGGCTTGGCTCTCCTTTGTCACCCCTTCCTTTCAGAGGTAACTGGCAGCACAGGCTCTTTCACCATGCACAGAGGGAGGCTGGCCCTGCTAACCCAGCCATAGCTGGGGAAACCATTCTGCTTCCAAGGGCTGTTGGTCCCAGACATTCTGAGTCAAGGGGTGAGGAAGTGGCTCATGGTAGTGTTCAACCCTGAAGTAATATTCTGGCCCTCCTTTGTCTCCTTATGTCTACCCTCTGGGAGCTCTAGCACAATATTTTGACTTGTGAGCCCAGAGGGTTGACTGTGTGGCAGATGCTTAAGGTAATTATGGGCTTACTTATACATTTTGCTGTCAAATTACATAATTTTTGATAGAGGGCATAATGTATGCTCTCTACATGCATGGAAGCTTGGTGTTCTGCCTCTTATTACATAGCTTAAAAATCAAACCACGTGTTTTACCAGAGCCCAGTACAATTGCCATCAAATGCATGCAGCATTCCACCCTTCCATAACATTCTAAGATGTATAAATACAGGATGCTCTGAGGAAGAAAAGTTTGGGTTTGAAACCTTTAACTGTGATACATGGAATGTGTTTACCAAACTATGGAAACTATTAGATGTACAGGAAATGTTGTGTATGTAAGTAGTCAATATGCTCTTAGTGAATTGAGACATGGAATAATCATTCTTCCATCAGCCAAGTGCAGTAAATGTGGTTTGCAATCCAAATGTTATTTGCATAGTTTATAGGCTTGCCAGCTATTTTCTTAATGAAGTATATAGTTTTATCAGAACTTTATGCCTACTTCTGAGGAGAGGGAATGGGAAGAGCAGAGAACAACATCTTTTACAAACAAATGCAAAAGAACATTTAATTATTTTGTTATTGACTAAAAATAAGTTTTCATTATGGTTGCATTCGATGATACTGGAACTGAAGAAATTTTACTTTGAATGTGAAAATGATTGTTAACATTTCTTCTGCTCCTACGGAAGTGTCCTTTGTTTGGATGGAAGAGACATTTTTCAGCAAGCATCTTTTTCTTAAGTAGATACTGCAACTTCTGTCTGGCTCTAAGTTGTTCACTGTAGTATCCTCTTTCTCTTTCATTCTTGTACATTGCTTAAAATGCTAGATAAAAGATTCCTCTTTCTTACTGCTTTTCAATGAGCAGTTAAATCACATTGAAAGAAGAGTAATTGCATAATAATTAGATTGCATATTAGCTTTAGGGACATGGCTCCAATACAGAACTCTGTAGTTGTCTTTTGTATAATAGCCCTTGCCTGTAAAGGTGTTTTATGTTAAAATTCTGGTATAATTATATTGTATATTTCAATTAAAAATATACTTTGCAATTAGCATTTTTGGTAGCATTTCATCTGTAAGAAACATGGACAGTCTTTTTTCTTTCCCATGAGAAACCCATCATCTCCAAAAAGTATCTGTATTTGTACATGGATAGCTGGCCTACACTGGTGAAATGCTTTGAAGATAGCACGTGTAATGTTATATTATTGTGTAAGTAAAGACTGCAGCACTCCCATTTTCCAGACCTTAGGGGCACAATCAGGTGTGCCATATTTTAAGAGACACTAAGCTGGTCTGAGAAGAATGCCTGCAGGATCTTATACTTCTCCCTCTGTTTCTGGTTCTTTTGCCTTCTTTTTTTTTTTGTTTTTTTTTTGTTTGTTTGTTTGTTTGTTTGTTTTGTTTTAACACAGACCTGGCACAGATTTATGTAGTTCATTTGAAGTTCATATAGTGAGTGTATTAATCATTCAAAGACCGATAGCTAAATAAAGTTATTTTACCTTAAATTTGTGACTCCAAAACTGATCTCATGAGTTGTCTTCTGTTCTTTGGCATGATCCTTTTGTACCCAGTTTGCACTGTTTTCTATGAGCTGGAGCAGAAGGAAGGAGAAAACAAAATTACTGTTTGCAATCTAAGGCATACTTGGTGACTTGTTTCCTCCCTGATATTTAAAATTAAACCCATTCACTAAGCCTACTTTCTCACCATTACCAGAACTACCACTGTTTTCTCTAAGCTGTAGAAGCATTAAGAAATTATTCCCAGACTGAAAGCTAGTCAACTTCAGACTAGAATTTACCTTTACAGGTAAAGGTAAGTAATTTTACAGAATATTAACCTTCTTCACATTGCCTCATTATTCAAGGCTGGGTGTTTCTAACTGCTCTTCTTCACCCCCAAGTTCTCATTCATTTAAAAAATTTCTTACCTTTCTTCCATTCTGTATTACATTTGCTTCGAATACAAAAGGTACTTGTGCTGGTAGAAAGGGAATTATGCGTGTTTGCTGTGTCAAGTTTTTTTTAAAAAAACTTACGAGTAGTGGAAATCCATTCATCAAAAACTATTGTTTCTCATTTTAAGGATTTTTGTGTTATGATTAGTTGTATGTCCTTTCAGTAGATTCGTAAATGAAACAACCAACATGGTTATTCAATACAGATTTGAGGAAGAAAGTGAGGAAACGTTTCTATTTAATTGTCGACAAGAAAATTAATGTAAGCCATTGTTCCCTCATGAAGAAAATAGGTTTAAAGTCCACTCATTTCTTCCATTGTTAAACTATGAGTAGATTTCAAGCTATTTAAAATTACTGATCCTGAAAAGCCAATGTACATGAAAGAGGTTCAGAGAATGCATAGTGGAATCTGGAGAGGACCAGGTGAGGATAGATGAGTTAGACAAACTACTGTTAATTTTCGTAATTAATTACTTATTTATTCTTACTTTTGTCAGAATCCTCTGCTTTGTGTAGATAATTAGTAACTTTAATGTTTTCATCCAGAGAAAGACATACAACTATACAGCTTTTTTTTTTTTAAATAATTTTGAACTTCCATTTCGCAATGATTGGTGAAGAAATACTGAGGGTGTCTCTCTTAAATGCTGCCTGTCTGGGGTTTAGCTCCTGATGTGACAGTACTTTCTTGCCTTAAGCCTCTGTTGTATTTATACTCACAGTGTCTCAGAAAGGTTATTAATATCTAAGGATGCTTAAAAATGAAATAAATATGAACTTAATCACTTAAGGTGAGATAGACATGAGGTTGTGATCCTGAAACCCTCTGTATCCCTAAAGACATCTTTCTTGAACACCTAGAGGTCTCTTCTCTTGTCTGGGGCCCAGAACTACAGGTTTTCTCTAAGCTTTGTAAGCATAAAGAAATTATTTATTTATTCAGACTGAAAAGCAGTAAACTTCAGACAAGAATTCAGCTTTACAGGCACAGGTAAGTAATTTCACTGACTATTAGCATTCTCACCATTGCTTTGTTCTTTTGACCATCCCACAATCTAACAATTTTCACCACCTCTTCCAGGCCATCAGTGAAGGAAACTTGCATACGAAGTGAAATGGTATACCAGGAAATTATTATTCAGGAATGCTCCATTCCAAATTTTGGGCATTAAGATGCACAGATTATTTTAAAAGGGAAAGTAACACACAAGAAAGACATAACAATAAGTCTGCCTTGCCTGTTCAGTTCATTTTTAAATAGGATCATGCAGTTAAAGTGCAGGAAAATGCTGCTGGAGATCCTCTGTTAGAGCTGTGAGGAATGGAGGGTGTGCAGGGGAGGTTCTTTATTCAGTGGTCTTGCATTTCTCACTGTTGTTTGCCCTTCTCCCCTTGGCTTAAGGGGGAAAAGAGGAATATATGGCACTCCAGGATGAAATTACTCATACAAGGCAGACCTTATTTAATTAGAACTGTAAGTTAGGCTTTCCCTTATACGAGTTATGCCAATTAATACTGTTACAGAGAAGCAAGTCATGGTGCATGCATATACAACCAATCACTCCCGCAACAGATTTTCATATAGCCATAAAACTGAAACTGTAAAACATGGTTTCCACGTTGTCCTTTTCCCATGACAGTTTACATCATTGTATTTGGAATAAAAATTGAATTCTTGTGACTCTGAATTTAAGTTTTGTTGAACTTGACTGAGAAGATCTGGAGATACAAATTTTGGACCAACACTGCTTTGCTACATGCTTATATGTTGATTTAAAATACTGGGTCCTATCCATCAAAGCTCCTATTTTAGAAAATATTTTCTGTGAATGTTCATGAAAAGTATAGCAAGCTCTTATACAAATGCCTATTGTCTATAGAATTGTATTCAGAAGCAGGTGTCTTATCTGAGTCCTCAAATACCTAACTCTGCAACTCCAAAGTAAAGAATGAGGCTTTAAAGATTAGAGGCTAACATCTGTTAAGTCTGGCTGTTTTGCATATCTATATACCATATAAATTTGTCCAAATGATTTGAAAATAGGTATGCATAAAAGTATAACCAACATTTAGTTTACTGACCATAATGTGCTACTCATTGAAACAAGATTATGGCTTGCAAACGGATCTCCAGTCTTAAGTAATTTTGCAGATGTATAAAAAGTCTTCTCTGGAAGAAATGAAAGGATGGCAAATCGTGTTAAGTAAGGTGAAGTGGATAACATGATTGCTAAAATCTTTAATTGCTGAATAAATATCTTAATAGCTCAAAGGATGCAGAGGTGCCTGAGATCCATGTCTCTTCACTGAAAGCTAACAAGACAGTCCTCTGCTCTTTCACCCTCATTACCGCTTGAGTTTAATTTATGAAATTTACAAGATTTAAGTATTGGCATGAATAAATGTGACTGGACAAAACAGTAAACACAATCTTGTGTCTGTGGTTTTAAGTAACTGATGCTAAAAGCAGAACTAGCATCTAAAATGAGGGAACAGAACTTTGGATTTCAATGCAGTCACTTCAACATAAAGAGATTAACCTTTTCTTTAGAAGCAGCAGTTAGGTATAACTGTGGCAGCTTTCTTCAGCCTTTTGTTTGCTGTTACTTATTGCTGTTTGCTAGAGGAAGTGAAGAAGGAAATACCTGAGGAAAGGGTCTTGTGCCTAGTGTAATAATCAGATTAATTTGGGAACCTAAACCATATCTGTTCAGAAACTCTTAGCTCATAGTATGCATGTTTAGTTACGTTATACTTCCTTTAGAGGAAGGCTGAGCACGAGCAAATAATGGATGTTCAGGCCCCTGTATTGCTGAAGTTACCCAGAATTTTGCATTGTGGTCTGGATATCAAAAGAGACGAGGGCAATGAAGAAGGAAAGCTTATTGCATGGACTGGAGTAGAATGGATCACTGTGCAAAGACTCTTGCAGTAGTGAGCAGTGACTGTGTTATGTCTGCATTGTATAGTATAAAGCCATGGACACAGTTCAGCTCTCTAAGAGAGTTGTATTCACTTCCAAGTAAACAACTTCTCTTTCTCAGGATGCTGCCTCAGTTCCGGGGCTGGCAAGATCCCCAGTAGCTTGGGTATTTCATGTTTGCTTTAATGCACAGCGTGCAAGTGCCAAGTCTGTATTTCATTTGCAAAGGAGAGAAATGTACTGGTTTCTGCTTAATTTCCTTGTTGGTGTTGTATGTTGTCTCCATGGTGTGACAGTCTTTTTGTAGAGTCAGCGCTTTGAAATGCAAATTTCTGTAGAAAACAGTAGTTTCTCACCTGTGTCCTCTGAACTTGGCAGATGCCTGAATCCAAAGGACAGAGGCTTTCTATCACAGAAGGCAGAGGTGCAGTTTATTTCCGATGCGTTGCTCATCCTGTAGAACTTGTCTGTGCACTATTGGCCTGCCACAAGTTACAGGAGTGTAGGGGTACCTTTCTGTACAGGGGAGCACGTTTCTGTCTGTTAGCAGTATTTCTGTGTGTCACACCCTCATTACAATGTGTTTCATTTTATATTCCATTTTCCTTGTTAATTTGATCCTGTCAGTAGTTAAAACCAGGTAATTTGATCCAGAAATGATGTGAATCATCTATGGAGAATTGAAGCGTACAGAAATTTAACATGAGAGAGAGACCTGTCTTGCACCTGTTTTTTTGCACTAGTATACAGTGACCCTAGAGAAGTTAAACAAGGAATTTTCTTTTGAAAGAGAAGGCAGAAATTCTGCATGATATTAAGGAGAAAAGAGCCTCAGGGAGGATCTTTCAATCACTGTGAGCTGACAAAAGGCTCCAGAGCAGCACAGTCCACTTTTAGTGTCATGTTGAAGAATGGAGATACAGTTCAAGGGTGTGCTATTAGTATCACCAACCCAAACTTCAAGTGTGCGTGTGATGGAAAGGACCCTGCTGTAGACAGCTAGTTCATCTGCTGAGTGGTAGTAACATGAGAATATTAACAGGTCATTTCTTGAGATCTTGTTAAAGTTACAGCTCAAAAAATTCCTCAACAAATTTGAGTCATTGGTTTATTTGTCATTATTTTTAAGTTGAAGCACACAGACTGTTTTTTAAATATAGAAAATGAAAACAAAAGAGAACAGCCAAGAGAAGCATAGGCACTGCTGTCATCTTTATTATTACCCTGTGCCTCACTCAGGTGGTGTTCACAGTTACCTGGACTACTATCAGACTCATGCCTCGAGGACATCTACAGTGCTCATGAGACAGGGCTTTATAGAGCAGACTCACACAGCACTCTCTTTCAGAAATGAAGTGATTGCTGGCCAGGAGAAATGAAAAGGGAGCATTACATTAATTCCCACTGCAAATGTGATCTGGACCAACAAGCTGTAACCTGCACTGACAAGAAAATTATCCTTGCAACTGTATTTTAAGGGGGGAAAGCATTCTTGGGTAAGATGTAAGGCAGTTTCCCTTTGGATGTGTGGGGGATTGCCATGTTACAAGGGACAGGGTGAAGCTCTGGAGTGGGAAACCATAGAAGGGTTCTAGTTAACAACTTTTTGAGGCATCCATGTGTCATTCATCAAACTTGCCTTTTGTCTGTCTGAAAGCAGAATAAACAAAGGAGATGGGCTCCTACATCGTTCTTCTCAGTGAAGTAGATAATCTTGGTTCACTGAGCAGAATATAAAAACAAGTCATTCTTGATGGCATATGCTATAATGAATGCTCGATTTTGAATGTCTGAGTAGAGCACACCCTCCCCTCAAAGCCACAGTCTGAGTATGACACCCGCAGCTTCCATGACCAAAGAGGCTGAGAAAAATGTTTTAAGGGAGGAAGTCTTGATGGCGCATCAAGGTAGGCGTTTATAAAGTGTCATGACAAAAAGCCCTCTGTGAGAACAAATAAATACATGAGCTTGTTTTTGCAATTTATAAAACTGTGTTTACCATGGTTCATAAAAATGGGAGCAGTAATTAGGATCAGTATGCAAATTCTATTTAAACTCTCTGCAATTATTCCCTACCTCAACTATAGCTTTCTTCCACATTTTCTTTTCTCCTCCAGCACACTTTAGCCAAAACACAGCCCGCACCAAATTGGCCCTGCAGCATCAAATCCGACAGATCTAAACTGTACTAAAATAAGGGAAACTGAATTCATGAAGTTGGAGATTTTATACAGGGCACCTGCCAGCTTTTCAGGAGCTAACCAGAGGAGTGTTCTCTGAAGTAAAGCACCTCAGGAGACCTGTCCTTTGTCATGTATAGGTTCTACATTAAGTAAGATTAGTGGATGAGAACAGTATTGCAAGGGATGGCTGAAAAGAATCTGAGGGTCAAAGCTGATGACAAAACAGAGCAATAATGTTCTTGTATAAAACCATGTACAGTAATGGCATTTCTCCATCTTTCATCAGCCGAAGTTTTGAAATTATCTAAAGATGAAATTCTGTAGGAGAATAAAATGGTAATCTATACTTCACTCTATAGATCAACCCTGAGAGCCTCTGGCATCATACAAAAAGGTTGTTTGGCCACTGGTTTTATCTGGATGGCCCAAAACACAGAAACCCAGGAGGACCACGGCACACCACCACAGAATTCAGGCATGTTTGTCCCTCTTGGAAGTGTCTGTGTGGTCTTTCTGTGCCTCTGGTATCTAACCATGATTCACTGCCAGTAGTACACTGGTCTCAGTGTTGAATGGTTCATCTTCACCTCAGTCTTGATTCTGGCAAAAAGCACATAAATCATTCAGTGCCACCTACAGAAACCAGAAGAATGTGAGTCTGCCAGCCATTTCTTCATGCACGCAGTCACCAGGAAGGGTAATGTCAGGAAACTGTGTGGCACCCCACAAGAAAGAGCTCTTGGGTGTACAAGCAGTAGTCATCTTAGGGGAAAAACAATACATGGAGTCACTGCATGACTCCATACATTATTTCCTCTGTGCCCATGGGACCACAGATGAGTCAGCAACAGTTCATGCTTTGTAGTAACAAAAGTAGCTGACAATTGTAACAAAATCAGTATGGATGCTTGGTTCTCATCCAGGGCCAGCGGGAGGTTCTCAACCAACAAAGCCAATGCAGTCTAGTCTATCAGGACATCTGTTGCTTATGAGGGGAGTATTGTAAACAAAGAACAGCCCTTTCTTCTTGTTTTATCTGCTCATTAACAATGTGATGCCTTGTGAACCATAAACATACAGCTTGTGTTAGTTACTGGCTTTGGTGCTGATTATAGTGTTGTCAGATAGGAAGTCGCCTCTTTTCGGATATTTGCAGCGTTGTTGTGGGTCAGGAGTGAGGTGACCAACTATCTTAGGGTATGATACCACTGATGGTTGGTTTTCAAACTCCATAGGAAATTCCCTCTGAAAGGGAACACTGAAAGCTGTAAAGCCTATACTGAAAAACAAAAAGCCATGACTGCTATGCCAGAGGGAGACAACATGAGATACTGAGGCTATCACCAAAATGTCCTTGCAGGAGCAGGATATTTTTTAAATGAAAAAATCCACGAGATCATGGGAAATAGGTGATGCCATAATGCAGAGAAAAGGTCCCTCACATCCCTCCCAACTGGTGGAAAAACCTTGTTCCTAAACTCCTTACTATGTGATTTAACCCTCAGGGTGTGGGGGAACACTACCACCAGGCATCTAGGGTGAGAGGAGAGCTTCCCTCCCACAGTTATGCAAATAGTGGCCAATCTTTGCAAGAAGATGACATAAAAACCTTGTAAGTTGTTCATCAAAGAGAAGGATTAAATCCTGCGTGGTTCCGCCAGATGTCCAGCTAAGTCCCTGAATCATGGAAAAGAATCATGCAAAAGAGTTGTGGAAAGCTGGGATATCTCTTTTAAGTGCTGTAATGTTCACAAACAAGAATAAGTCACTTCTCAAGCCCCATCTGAACTCTTGTGCCCAGGCAGGAGACATCATACAGTTTTAGCTATCCTTTTTCACCTCCAGATGGATTCGGCTAGAGGAGCAGAGTAAGCATAGTCTTAGAGGGGGATTTTATTGTTAGGCAATAGGAGATAGGACCAAATCTCTCCAGAGTTTCATTGTGATGACCTACCTCCTCACCAAATTCCTTTGAAAAATCCTATTTCTGTTGCATTGTTCCCCTTTACTTGGCATTTGCTATCTGTGTTTTGCTGTGATTTACATAATAATTTGAAAGCAAACCGCACCACAATCTTTAGAGGGTTAAATATTCAGTGTTGGTGTATGAGTCCCTTTGACCCCAGTAAGACTTCTGCTTGTGCAGGAGTAGGGAGTACAGCCTTGTCTCTGGCAGCCCTCAGGCAGTAGTTAGGATTTGTTCTAATTAATGGAGTCTCTAGTAGGAATTATTCTGCATTTCCCAAATACGTAACCAATGAGTTCTTCTGTTAGTTCGTTGTTCTGCTTTAACAGGGCTTTCAAACATTTCCTCTAGGCTTTCAGAGGAGAAGTTGTTTCAAGTGCATTATTCAGTATTTTAGGCTGTGGTCATCACTGCATTTTTTCTAATCAAAGTACCTTTTTGGTTATTGTGTATATCCATAAACTACAGACAGCATGCAGTACATAGATTTGGCTGCTTTTCCATAGACACTCTGAAAATTGTAAGCAAAATTGCTTTTCATTTTGTCTGACAGCCAGTTTTAATTTTATTCATTATTTTATCATATTATATAACATTTCTGTTGTCTGCATCTGTCTTCTGACTGCTTTCTTCTCTCTTCCTTTTTCTCCCATTATGTTTATGCTGAAAATATGAAAACAACAATAAAGAAGAGACCAATAATAGCTTCTTGCAGTAAAAAGGGCTTATTAAAAGGATATTTTCTGCCTGGGTGAAAAAATTCCTTGAAAATATCATAAATACTTTATAACACACAGAGCTACACTTTTATTGTCTCCAGAACTTGATGGTCTAGATAAGCCATTAAAATAAAAACCCAAACAAAAATGTCACATTTAAAAAAAATAATTAGGTGAATTTTCTTCGCAGTCCAATTAGGCAGATTCCAGATGAAATATCTTTTAAAAAATAATTAAGTAACCGTACAACGGGTGAGAGCTTTTCAA